>JARHVA010001102.1:1287500-1790000 GCA_037957365.1 Torreya grandis | reverse complement strand
AGTGAAAGGTATCTTTAGTTGATTAGGATCAAAACTAGCATCTAGATTTTATGAGTTATATATGAACTATTGTGCCATGGTAGGCAAATAAGGTAAAAATAGGTTAAATGGGATGAAAGATTGATTTGATTAAAGAGGCTGGGTTGTTTGAATGTTTTGAATTGGTGTTTGATATGTAGGTAGTAAGATGGGTACCAAATAGGTGTAGAGATGTGTGTGTCATAGTAGATATGTAATGTAGTAGGAGAGTGAGTCATGCTTTATTGTAAAGGTGTCAACATTATGAGTTTGAAGAATAAAATGGTTTTCTAAAATAGAGCTATATAGCTCAAGTTATGGGCAAAATAGGATGTTGTTTTTTGCTTAGAAAGGGGTTTGATATAGGAAGCATTTGACTAATTCATTATTCATTTGCTCATTTCATAGTTAGAGATTGGAGTTGTAGAGTGAGAAGATGTTTAGGAGATGAGTACCCACCATAACTCATTATGAGCAGTTGGTTGCATACATTCAGGCTGGTGAGGGGATTTCCCTAGTGAGTACGGATAGTTTTCAACTTTTGTGTGCTCCTAATGTCTGATTTTGGCAATTTTTAGCTATTTTAGCCATTTTTAAGTAGATTTAAATTTCTTTGACTAGTTCCAGTGCTAATTTCCTAGGTTTAGTGCTATTATCCTTGATTCAATGCTACTATCCAAGTTCTAGTGCTAGTGTCCTTCTACAGTTCTATTGTCCATTGTGGATGAATTTTTTAATTTCTAAGTTATTCTTGCTTTGTGTTTCTTAGTTGTTTATCCTTGGCATGATTTTTGGTGTTTTTAGGGTGAGGTGTGTATGAGAGAGTTTCATAGAGGCTAGGTTGTGGAGACTTTGAGATTGTTTCCATTATCTACTAATAAGCATGTTATTATGGATAGGGCTAGGCTGGGTCATGCATGTGATCTTAGTATATTACATTGGGATAGATATTTAATAACCTCTTTATGTGAGAGGTGGAATGTTGATACATGTATATTCTAGATTTTGATAGGGGATATTTTTTTGATTCTAGAGGATGTGTATTGGATTTTAAATTTGCTAAATAGTGGGTGGTGAGTGTCACTGTATAATGATATGGGTGTGGATGTCATTGATTGAGCTTCGATATAATTTTTAGGAGAACCTATAGGAGTACACCATAGAGGTAGTGAAAGTGATATTTTACAATTGATTATTGTGTAATCAAGTGTTCCACACCTATGAAAGTGGTTGGTAGTGGAGTATCTATTGATTATAGGATGCACATAGTGGTTCAGTGTATTAAGATGTATGGTACCATGTTTTAAAGAGGGAAGACCATGCTTGCTCATTTTTACAAAGATTTGTATATATTTATGCAAGAGTATTTTAGTGGTGGTGTGGGTGTAGCCACTTTGTTGTATTATTGGGCTTATGGGTATATATCAGTTGTGTAGTTGATTGGGTGATCAAGGGTGAGTTGGGCATATCCAGCACCATTTTATGAGCATTATACTAGTGAGTTAGATATTTGATCCCCTAGGATGGACCACTATAGGTGGTTTCTAGATAGATTGGTGGTTGATGACATTATATGGAGGCCTTATATAGGATATCTTGGATGGCTAGAGGATGGAGAACAATTGTGGCTCATGAGAGTGAGTTATAGGTTACATGATCGATGGCCTAGAGTTTATGAACACTTCTAGTATAAGCATGTGACTAGGTAGTTTGGAGTTTGATAGGTTGTTCCTCCTATAACATGGATATGGTTGAGGAGTGTGTGATCACTAATGAGAGTAGGAACTCATCTTAGAATGACTAAGGTAGAGTTTTCATCAATGCCATTAGATGCATAAGATGAAGTTATAGATGTTCCTAACATAGATGATGTGGGATGAATTGAGGGATATAGGGTGTGGTGGTAGAGGCATTGATGGGCTCCACTATATCTAACTAGTGTGTAAGATTTTCCTATATATGAGTAGCTTGAGTTGATTCGTAGGGTGGCAGGTGAGTGGTTATAATGTGATCTTATACATGATATGTATATTTTAATTTTACTTGTGGATTATGTGTAACTAATTAGAGTATAATGTTTTATACCTAGGTGAGGTGGTGGATGTGTAGGGTGAGGCACATGTTGAAGTTAGTGGTGCGGATGATGTGTTCTGTGAGACTATTATTGAGTCTACACTATGTGAGCTTACATGGTATTTTCTTGATGATGTTATGGAGTAAGTTTTGATAGAGAGAGCTATGGTTATAATTAGTGTTTATGCTCACTTGTTTAATCAAGCTACTATATCTATAGCCACCTATGTTAAGGTAATAGGAGGAGGGATGAGCTGAGAGTTAAGCAAGATAGACATAAGATGCCTCCTTTAGATCATGGAATAGTGAGATCCAAGATTGTGGATGACTATATAGATCTTTAGTGGTGACATGTAGATTTGTGTGAGGCATATGGTTGTTTATTGGAGTAAGATACTCATTATAAGAGCATTCAAGATCTTGAGGAGGTGTAGATTCATCGAGTGCTAGGCATGATTATGGGACCAACACTGGAGGAGAGAGTGATATTGAGAGTGAGGGCATGGCCCTTATTTATGATTGATTAACCCTAACATGATGTATATTTTTTTGAAAACTTCATGATATATATATACTAGTTTGATTTTGAAACACATGTTAAATTCACATTATGATTTCCATAATATACTGGTATTACAATGTTTTGATTTAAAAAAATTTATTTGATGTTGATGTTGAAGTTGTATATGCTTGGTAAATGGTTTTTGGGATATGTGATTTGATTATCTTGATATATTTAGTAAGATGATATGTAGGACATGTTTGGATGTATTTATTTGATTTGTAATCATATGTATATGACAATATTATTGGGTTTTTGTAATTGGTAAAATTGATTTGGTAAAATGAATTAGTTTGAAAGCAGGATATAAGTAAGGTCTAGATTCTAAGATTGGTAACTTATTTAGATAATTTGAATTATTTTGAGATTGGTAAAATGTTTGTATTAGTTGAGTTGGTAATATTTGGTCTTTAATAGGTTGGTTCTTGGCTAGGGATGGCTATCTGGGATTGGGAATGTTAGTTGTTAGTAAAAGGGAAAAGTAATATAACCTTGAGTGGGTATTACCTTTTCAAGGGTGGCTCAAGAATACAAAGGGTAGCTAGACCTTTGGCTCCATCATTGACATGCTAAGTGAGTCTATAAAATAATGTTGAAATGATCGTATGGTGTATCACACTTTGTTAGAACATTATCTAAATCTTGATGACCAAGCAAACAAGTGTTCATACTATTGATGTTGTGTAAAACCCTATCCTAAGTTTGATGCTAAATGTGATCCACTAATTATAATAGGTTATGATAACTATATAAAATGCAATCTGATTAGCTATGATGTTGTCCCTTTATGTTTGTTTAAAATTCTCATTTTATCTTAAATGTAGTGGATTGCTATGTGAAATAGGACCTAGAAAGTCTACCCAGAGTGAATATCTCTTTGAAACTATAGTTTGTTACAGTGCCTATGAATCTATTGGATATGTTTATGGAACTGCACTATGTATACCATAGACTACACTTATATGTAGGTTATGTGTGTTGTACTAGTTTCCAAACTTTTTGAATAGATGGAATAGGAGATCTCTAGTGAGATTCTATCCTAGAAGCCACATGACTCATGCGATGAGTGATCGATGATTCCTATAAAGGAATGTCCTAGGATGAATTAGTTGTGGAGGAATGAGTTCTAGGGTTCCATGATGAACAATATCTATGTACCTTGTATTTGAATGTTATAATACAATCATCAACACATCTAGAAATATGATCTCAGAGTCTAAAATAGGTATCTATATTGTATTCATGGATATGCTGATAATTACAAAAGGGCTAGTATGGTTGTCTATGTAAAAGATGTGGATCTCACCAATGAGTAGAAGGTAATGTAATTAACTTCCTATTTAGTAATGTTGATAATATGATAGATGGGATATCCTACTCTAAATCAAACTATACTGGTGCTAGTTGGTAATTTTCTATATTGCATATTGTGGGTGGTATTCTAAAAATTTGTTCTTTATTCTTGATTATTTAATTTTTGGTTGTGGTCTCCTATCTTGTCTAGGACATGGTGGATGCTAAGTGGTAAGAGTTGTATGTAGAGATGCTATTGTGAAGTCTAGAGTGATCTGATCAATTAAATCTACCTCAATCAATCCTAATTTATTTTCTAATGCTAGAACTGTGTAACACAAATGTCTATAATAAGGCTCTATATAATATAGTAAATGCTCGAGGAGAGGTTGGCGAAGGCCCTTGATAAAGATATGTTGAACCTCTAGATTTGTTGGTTTATATATCAATCTTAACAAATGAGCCCTAAATATTAAGATGTACTCACTTACTGGCTTTGAAATTTTTTGATGTAGTGTGGTTTGTTTCTCATATGTAACATGAGGGCTCATGTTTATATTATAGTTCTTGAAAAAATCCTCCTTTAAATAATCATGTGTGTAATGAACCAATGAGGAGTAGATAAAAGAACCAATTTTGTGCTTCCCCCACTAATGTCTGCTAAAACAACTTGAGTAGAATCAAAGGGCTTACATGAGTTGGCAAAGCCTTTAGAAAGGCTTGAAGATGTGTGAATGGATCTCCAATTCCATCAAAGTTAGGTAATGATGGTATTTGGAAATTCTTAGGCAAAGAAGTTCTTATAAATGTCTTTGGAGTAGGGGTACCATGTCGATCATTGGCATCTATTTAAGATTTATAAGCTTTGTTCTCTAGTGTAAGGAGATGTACTTGATGTTTTAATTCACCAACTGCATGCATCAAAGAGAAGGATCTCCTAGGATGGTACATTAGTATCTTGAAGTGGTTTATTTAATCATTGAATTTGATTAGGAATTTTAACCATGGGAATGTTACATTTAGCAATGAGATCATAAAGAGGTGGTGTGCTCACTTGAACCTTTGGATTAATGGTAGTTTGGACCTTGAGAGAAGTATGTGGGCTACCATTCTCTTTGGGTGATGGGTGAGAATTGGGTTCTACTATAGTGAGGGGTGTCTTAGGAGATTCATTGGTATCTTTATGTTTTAGTGAATCACATTCTAAATTAGTAAAAGATGTGCTTGTAATATTAACATGTGCATGATTGGAAATATAATCATTCATAGTTTTAGAATCAACATTTTTGAATGCATGAGACTTGAGAGAAGGGTTAGAAGCATGAGATGCAGTTTGTTATTCATTATATACATAGTAGTCATCATTATTCCATGCATTATCACAATCTTCATTTTGTTTATTTGAAAGAAATGATTTTGAATCATCATTTGCATATTCATCTTCATTTTATTCATTTCCATGTTCATTATTGTATTCATAATCACTTCCATAATTGCTAGGGAGAGGTGAAGGAGAAATATTTTATTCCTTTGTAATATGCAAAAATTTATCATTGGCATTTGGAATATCATGTGTATCTATGCTATCCATGGATGGAATATATAAATTTCCTTCATTTTCAACATGAGAAGTAAGAGTAGCAGAGTTATCATTTGAACATTCTTTTGAAAGAGTAGAGTTAGGAACACATAATGCATCATTTGAACTATGCTTTGGTAATTTGATTATATTACATTTATATTGTTGTATTTTAAACATAGTAGTAGTAAAAGGTAGATAGAGATTAGGTTCACATGGAAGTAAATCATCACCAATGAGATGTTCATTTGAAAGTACATGATTACTTTGTGCATTTTGTGCATTGTGCCTAGGAGAATGAGGTGAGAAGTATTTTCCACATTTATCAAAATTAGTTTCATTAGAATAAGGAATAAAGGAGATGGGTTTAAGAGAAAAAGATTCATCTATTTGTGATTCATCCTCATCATTGCGTATATCATCATATACTTCATTACAACCATAGTCATTATCTTCACTATAAATGAAATCATTTTCTATAGTTTTAGCTAATGTGTAATTTTACAAATTTGTCCAATCATTGTCATAATTGTAATAAAATTTTAGAATTTTATCTAAGGGATGAGAAGGATGAAGTGCCTTTGTGGCCACTTTATCACCAAAGATAATTTTTAAAAGTACTATGAAGTAAATAAATGCACAAAGAACTACTAACATTGAATTTTGAAAATTACTTTTGCTAACCCAAACAATTTGTAATAAATTCAAATTATTTTTCTAAAAATTGTAAGGGAGGGTAATTTGAGGTTTTAGGACCTAGTTTGGGAATCTAGGGTATTTAGCTAGGGTTTTAGAATTTTTGAAAATTATACAATAATTTAAAATTCTTCATTTTTTTGAAATAGAATAATTGCAGAAAAATTTATACAAAAAATTTAGATTATAAGAAAATTAAATTTTTGCACAAGAAACTACTGATTTTGAAATTTTGAAATAATTTTTGGCAAGGTCATTATTTTATAATATTCCCTTAAAATTTGTCTAAAATTGACAATGAGGTAGGTTTGTTGTTAGATGACCTAGTTTTGAAATCTAATGTTTTAGCAAATTTATTGAAAATATTTCAATTTATTTGTAGTCTTTTAATTTTTAAATTTAGGAAAAATCAGGCAAATATTGCTAAAATTTAGAAATAATTAGCCCTAAGGTTTGTAGGATTTTTGTGAAAATATTTGAAGTAAGTCAGGTTCACCAAATGTTTTATAATTTTAGGAAATTGGGGGTTTAATTCCTAAGTAATAAAGGTCTAGAATATGGGTAGAATTCTAGTTTTATGTAGTAAAATACAAGTTTATGCTAATTTGATCAACTTAACTTACATAAGAAAGAGAAGACAAAGAAAGGTTGACTTCAATTTATGTTGAAATTGATGATTTTGAGTCTAGAATTTAGAGAGCAGGACTAGGGAAGTGTTATAAATCTAGCTCTGGCTTCTATTTTTTGATTGGATAGGAGCATCAGAAATAAGACACCCTAGTGTCCAGTGTTATAGTCTTCCCAAGCACTATTATCTTTAGGCTAAAATATTTCTGGGTTTTGTTTGTATACTCAATATGACCTTATGTACCAAATTTTAGGTTTTGAGACTCAATAGAGGTCATTGTAAGTATTTTTCAATATTTAGTACATTTATTCATCTACACACATGGAAACAATAAAATAGATCAAATACCAAAGGGGGAAAAACTAGGTTATGGGAAGAATGATCACACAATCTATAACCCCTATTGTTTTTATTTCTACCTATATTAACCCTCAAGCTAGGGTCTCAAATTTGATGTAGTTCTCCCTTACGGAATGTGCTTAGTCAATGTGCATGATTGATGCAAGAATGAATTCACTTAGGTCTTTCTTTGATCAAGCCTGCACATCTAAGTGTGATACAGATAAGTTGAGCTATACTATTGACTAATTTTTAGTATGTCTAATGTGACAAATTAGTAAGTGCTCATTATAAAATGCCTTGTGAAGTCCTTTATATAGGAGACTCATTATTTTGAATTTTGGGAGCTTTATTCACATTTGGATGACATTGGAAAACTTAGGAAGGAAGCAAAGAAAGGGGCTATGACTTATCTAGTCGAGAAAACTAATTTTTGGGGGTCATATTAACCTTAGACAATATCACTATAAATTAGACACCCTAGGTTTCAATGCTATAGTCCCATTGTTGGTGCTATTATCTAGGGGGTTTGGGACCTGGGGAGATGGGTCATGATCCAAAAGAGGTCTCTGGGCCTGAAAGGGTCAAACTTAGTAAAATATAGATGATTGGGAATTATCAAAGAGATGTCTAGGGAATATAGTGAAAACCAAGATAAAAGAGATAGGACCTAACTAAATACGAACAAAGCTCATATTCTGTAGTTGGAGTCTCATGTGAAATGACTATGAAAAGAAATAATATGTGTGTTTGCTTGACCAATTTAGGATGATTAAAGAAATGTGTTGGTAATTTATGGTCTTACTTTATCAATGAATATGAATTCATAAAAAAAATGTAGAGATAATGTATATAGATCTTGTGGATAAGAATGGCCAAAATAAAATAATTGTAAACATCAATAATAAATTGATAGAAAATTTATTACTATATTTATTTACTAACATTAATTTTCTCATTACATAATTTGCAATAAGATATAAAAATTAATATGAAAGAGGTGACACTAAATTTTTTCTTGTATTGAATATAAATAACAAGATTGAAAATATAACAACAATTTTCAAAGAACATAGGCTTACTCCAGACACTAAGATACATGTAATCGTATAAGTAAATCACACATTCTCAATGGGCTCATTTGGAGCCATTTTTATTGGTTGTCATAAAAAATTTAACCAACGTGAATTTCATTTAAAGTATTAGGAATCATAAAATGACATGGATATACTAGGTATTCTTTCTCAAACATTCCTTTTATTTTCCTTCATCATTTTCTATATTTTTTCCTTTTTATTAAACATGCACACATAAATACTCGATTTTTTTCAAAGAAATAACATTCTTCAATTATATTTAGCTTATAATCAATTAAAACTACAAATAACTTTACCCCATTCTAAAATATTTACTAAGTTGAGTAGATACATCAATGTTTATTTTCAAATGTGTTGTCAGAAATGGCCTAAAAGGCACTTGTTTGGTTTGTGCAAGTCAATCAACATTCTTTGATGAATTGAATGACAAGTTCACAAAAGCACACTTAAAAATATTAACACAAGTAAATATTTATGCAAGTAGTTATTGAATATCTACTACTTAGCATTTAATTTTTTTTGCCAATAAGTTTCAACATTTATGTTATCTATTACTATGACACTCAACAATTTTGTTTCCTAGGTTAAAGGACTATTAAAAGAAAATAATGTTTATACATATACCTTTCAAAAAAATTGTAATGATTATATTCAATTGATTTTGGTTGATGCTTCTCCAAAAAAATATTTCATTCATTTCACAAATTATCAATAAACCACATTGTACTCATACCACCATGCATTACAATATACTATACACCAAAAAAATGTAAAAAATGGTTGTATTTTACACAAAAATCTCTTTGAAGAAAAAATTATAGACTTAAATAAAATATCATTATATAGATACAAATATGACATTTAAGATATTGTATTCTTGTTACACCATTTTTATATACATGGCATATTCACCCTTAAAATGAATAACAACATTATGTCTATCAAGAAATATTAGTTGCCTTTTCAAACTAGGTATGTTTACCAGTAGGAAAAGAAAGTGTCATAATAGTATTTGAACATTCATTTTCATAATCTCTAACTTCAAAAAAAAATTGTTTGTGTAGGTACATCTTCACTTCTCTTCCATCAATGTAGATCAAATTATTTTATCAAAAAATTTATGGTCTTTGTATCTTGTTCTATACACTATCTTTGCATATTTTAATACTATTTGGAATTAATCTATTTTAATATTTGTTCTAAATATATACAATTTTTTCAATAATAATATCTTATTCCCTTTATTTTTACTCTTTGAAGGGTTCAGGGTAATGTACAACTCGATTTTTGTAAAACACGTGTGTAAAATAAACTTTCTTAGCTAATTTATATGTAATTTTATCATCAAGTCATGCAACTACTATAATAATTATTTATTTTTGGTTTCATCTTAGCTTCATGCCTTATTTCAGAAGTTCTTATCTTTCAATATAAGATAACTATGAAATTGACTATTGCACCTTTGATCTACTACTTGGAATACTACCATTGACTAATGTTGTTTTTGATGCCTTGTACAAATTTTAGATATTATTTTCTCTTACATGTATATTGCATACATATTTCTGAGATAAATTTTTGTAATAGGAGACAAGGCTGACATATTTTTTTCCTAGTAGATATTAGGCTTTTGCATTTATAGTTTTTTTTAATCTATTTCTACATTTCATTTACATTTTTTTAAAATTAATAAAAGTTCCCTATGTCTATATTTCAATATACTATTTTACATCATTTTCTATTTTGATGAGTATGTGTTATATAGTTTCTTCAATAGGTTGATATAACTCTTTTCTAATATTGCATACATATTTCTGAGATTAATTTTTGTCATAGGAGACAAGGCTGACATAGGTTTTTCCTGGTAGAGATTAATTAGGTTTTTGCATTTATATTTTTTCTCTATTTTTGTGTTTCATTTAAATTTTGAAAAAATTAATATAATTTCCCTATGTTTAGCTTTCATTTTACTATTTTTCATGATTTTCTATTTGTTTGAGCATGTGTTATGTAGTTTCTTCAATATGATGAAATAACTCTTTTCTACTAAATATTTGTATTTCTAGGGCCTTTTTCCTTGTTTGACATCAATGTCATGTATATTGGTAGATTTAAGCATGTTTAATCTTTCGTGTCAGGTATTTTTATCATTTTTGGTATACTTTATTATTACATGAGAATGCTTATAAATATGTTATAGAATTATTATTCCCCATCTATGCCATTGTAACTAGTTACAAGCTATTAAGATAAATTATCAATTAGTTTTATACTATTACCTATCTATGAAATGTTTAATTAAATGATCAAGAGATCTAATGGTCTTAATTACTTTCATTACTCTAGTAATGTAATGTATATGATATATTCAAACAATATACACTGACAATTATAATTCTATACCTAAAAAGGAAAGAAAAGAAATAAAAATAATTTTTTCTATTTTTAAATAAGATTTTATTAGATTTAAGGAGACAACTGAGGCATGATGTCCACTTTCAATTCCCTCAAACTTGTCTCCTATATAAAACTAGACATTCTAAATGTTCTTTGTCTCTTTTATTAACGCTAGCCACTTCTTCTCTGAATGTAATTATGAAATTATTTAGGATCATTTTGAATTCATTTAAAGATAAAAATTCACCATTTACCCTACTAAAATGTTGCTTACTCTATTATTTTTGGATATTCAAACACATTAATTGTGTTTATATAGTCTTTATTATGGTATTTTCAAAAATTGAGGTCACATGTGAAGTATATTCAAAATTAATATTATGTTTAATCATTTAATTCTTAATTAAATGATTAATTTTAATTTGAAAATATGCCACATTTTCAATCATATTCATCCCTTAACATTATGAATTAGTGATAGACATCTAATTTTCTCACAATAACTTTAGTGAATAGTTTGTTTGTGGCCTTAGTCTCAATAGAGAATCTTGACCATCTGTGTGTCACAATCTTACAACCTCAAGATTGCTAAGTTATTTGACTAGTTTTTTCACTTTTATGTCTACTTTATACTCTATGGACACATTGAATTATTAATTCATCCTTATTTTTACTCAGGTTTGAATGTTCTTTACATTGACATTAGTCATGACCATGTGCCCAAATATTGTATTTTTTTGCTTTTATTGATCTGTAACTCTTCATTATGTTTTGACTTTACCATGTCTATTCAAAGTGAAGCACATGGTTGTATATAACTAATTTTTAGTCATGGGGTCATGAAATGCTTCAAGATTTTAGATTAATTCTTTTGTTTCTTATGGATCTATTGGGCTTTCACTTTTCCTCTATATTCTTTTTTAAGTCTTCAACTTTTCTTGCAATAAATAAATATACTAAAATTATATTAAAAAATAAATAAAACAAATTCAAATGGAAATTAAAACATATTTTTTGACATAAAATAAACATGTAGAAATATGTCATTGATTCATAATTATAGTGTCGTTGAATCTCCAAGTCTTAAAATTTCATTGTTCATAGTCTATGGATTTGTTAGATATTATATTTTCCTTGATATCATTTCACATCTACCCCCTTTACATACATAATAAATAAACATGTTTTAGTGATATTCAAAAATAAACAAAGCACACACATCACTTTAATTAAACATGTAAAACTCGAGCACAACACATGGTGACCATCGTGAGACCTAGGGTCATGGAGGTATTTTATTCTTTAAGTGGCCTAGTGAAATTCACATATGGATTGGAAATTTAAATATAATTCATATTCTCACACATTTACATTTTACCTATTCACAATAAATAAACATATCTATGATCAGATATTTTAAATAAATCATTAATAATACATGTGAATAATATCCTAAAACTATCTTATCTCAAGAGATCCAGATGTGAGAAAGGTTAATCAAATATAACTCATGATACCTAATATTCTGGTAGTGACCAATGGATCTATAGACCTAGAGAGATGATTCCTACATAATTGATCCCAAGAGGAATGGCATAAAAATCATAACCCTATGACATAATTAAATAGATCTAACTAGACCTATGTGATGTAATTAAATGATTGTCAAAGGCAATATAAGTATTTTTTTAAGTGAATTAAAATAAACTAAGGGGAAAGGTTAGAATAATCATAAATGGTAAGGTGCCATGGTCAAAAAATGTGGGTCTAATCAACCTAAAATGTAACATGGAAAGTATAATTAATCCTATGGCTACACTATTGTAAGTGTAGATAGAACATATACAAGGATACACACATATTCATTTACTAAGAAACAAACAATAACTAATATATTAAATGAAAGAGTATAGGGTTATAAATAATTACCTTGGGGTAGACCTATCAATCCTAATATCCTTCTTGGACAATGGTACTTTGCAAGACATTTTTGTGGTTGTGAAGACTTCAAAAGGATGAATAAAGATATAAGCTAAAAGGACTACTCCTAATGAATATTTAAGACTTCCATAAGGTAAGCATACTTCAAGATAAGGTTCTAGACCCAAATCCTCCAAATACTTAATTAGGTAAAAAGTGTGAGTGAAATTAGACTAGATGACTGTATGTTATATCATTTGGAATGAAGTATGTCTTTTATATATAGTTGTACAATACCCAAAACCAACCCTAAAGGCAAATTCAATGATGTTGGCTAAATCGATATAGCTAAGAGTTGTCTATTACCATTAAATAAAATTAAATAGGTTGATATAGTATAAATGTTAAAAAATTAGGCTTATAATTACATTGATTTGTTTAATATAGTACATGAAGGGAAAAGACATGAAATTGATGGTATCGACCTAGCCAATGCCATACAATATAAGTAAACTCATAAAATTATGTGGAATAGGATGGAAAGAGTTGGGTATCAAGATAAATTTGAGTAAGATAGACTAATATAAAAAAATGATATGACCATGATAGCATAGAAACATCTCTCTTAAAGCACCACATGCTTGCCCACCCCTTTCCTAGTTCACCTTTTAAAGCATCTACTCAGGGCGATTGAAGCTTGACAATTCACTACAAGAGAAAAAGTCAGCAAGTAATAAAATTGAAAAATATTATGTGTATACATATGCCCCACCTAAAGCTCATCATGTGTCACAATAGTGTACCATGGGATGGTGCTTAGAGAAATAACATAGCAACATAATAACTGAAATAACTAAAATAAAGTGTACAAATAAATGTTGATAAATGAATAACTGAAATTACTATATACATACCTTGACTTAGTTTTATCATTAAATGATTTCATGAAAATACCACAATAGTGATTATGGAGGGGATAGTAATAGAATTTAAGAAACCCTAGGGATACAAATCTAAAAACTAGATAGAATCAAGGCAAACAAATGGAGGATCATTAAATTAAAAGGAAAACTCTCAAAATTGATTAAATAACTTGGAAAATTGGCAACTCAAGATGACAAATGGACATGTTAGAACCAAAATATAAAGGAAAATAAAGAAAGACAAATTAATATTATTAATATGAAAATCTAATGCTACTTATAACCTAAAACCCCATAAATGCATCCAAATTAAGATAACTAATAATCCAAATCAGACCAAGTATACATATAAATGATTAATGAAATCAACATAAATTTAAGATAAGTAATAATATATACTCAATAAAAGATGGAAAAAATGAAATGGAATAAATGGGACTAAACAACTTGTAAAAAATGAGAATATAAAACTCAAGGTCCGAAAACATAACTAAGAGAAATCCTAGAAAGATAAGGAGGCAATAACCAAGAGAGCATATTGTAACAACTCAAAGATGCAACTTATATTCTAAGAATGGATAAACTAAAACTAGCATATTAATACCATGTATAAAATATATGGAGAATATGAATTACATAAACTGGGAGAGATTTAGAAGTAAACCTACTTATCAAGGGGAAAATGAAATGGGTAATGGGCGAAATAGGGTGACACCAACACAAAAATGTGATATTTAATAGAAACAAGGCACTTAAATCAAGTTGGAAAGACTAGGGGTTTTAAAAATCAATGTCTTTAGATAACCCTACCTAGAAACATAAGTTAAGCTAACTAGTGAAGTATAAATATCATCCCATGAAGGCTAACATGCATAAAAAGTGAAAGGAGAACAATGTGTTCCCCACTCCTCAAGACACCTTATAGAGTCATATATCTAATGTGAAAATTGGTTACTTAAGTGAGTATATATGTGGTGCTAAATATGTGAGAGGATATAATGATGTAATGATACCTCCTACCCTAGTATACTAGTCTACCACACCCCAATAAACCTCAGACATATCATGATGCCAATTATGGAGTTTGATCTTCGACTAAGATGGGAGATGTGCCAAAAAAATATCATATCTTCTGGGGAGATTTTACTTTTAATATATAATTAACTTTTACATTTTCCATTTTTTATATTATGGCTTTTAACTCTTTTAGCTTTTTCTATGTTCCTACTCTATACGGATTTGGAAAAACCAAACATGCATACTCAAGATGAATATCAAAAGAGAGATTTTACTTAGTTATTATAGAAGAGAACCTAAATTCCATGGTGTCTAAGACTCTACACTTTCATATTAGAAAAGAGTGAAATCTTAAATTTAACCTTGGTGAGCCCAAAAGGATAGTGAAGAATAAGTAATGATGGAAATGATCATATATAAATTGGGTTTCTCCAATCATAAAAATAGTATAAAGGAAAATGATACAATGACATGTAAGCATGAATCGTCATCATAATAAATAGTAATATGTGAAGTTAGGAAATTAATATAGACTACTATAGTCTTTCCACAAAATATTATGGCTGATTATAAGTGAGAGAAAACACTACTCTCAATCATTGCCTAATATTTTAGGGAATACACCTAGCTAAGGTTCAGAGAAAAGTTAATATATAAAATAAGATGACAAGTGTTTATAAGGAGGGAATTAAATAAGGTATTATAGTGCAACTCTTAAACTAAAAATCTAATAGTCGTAAGTAATGAAATTGAATCCATGTGTATAATAAAGATAAAACTAATGAATAAAATAAATAAATTATGTATAACTTATAAAATCATTGGATGGGTTTTTGTGAGGAAGGTTTGGTCTTCTTCGAGGTGTTTTAATGTAACTCAGAAACTAAAAATCCCAGAGTCATGTGTAAAGACAAAATATCTAAGGACCTAAGATAGGTATTAGGGGTAATGTGTAAAGGAAACCTAGAGGTGTATAAATAAGATAATGCTAGTTACAATAATAAATATCAAAGTTATATGCAATAAATGTTAGCTCCATATTATAAATAAAAACAAATATAATCATGTAAGTAAGACATGTTGTAAATGGAAAGATAAATATATAAATTAAAACTAATAAGAACATGAGACTAAGCAAAGTAATTCAAAAATTGAGTGTTGGTCGATTCTTTGAATACGTGTCCTTCACTTGTTTGAAACATATAAGTACTAGGTCCAAGGATATATTTAACTAGGTAATGACCCCACCACTTTTGAGAATACTTACCCTCTACTTCATGACTGTAATCCATCTTAGGCACTAAGTCTCTGAAATCAAAATATACAACTTTGAATTTTTTTGTTATGTTTTTTAGCTATATGAGCTTTGTATTGGTGATTTTGTTGTGAAGCACCCATATGTCACTCATCAAGGAGATAAAAATCATGAAGATGGGATTCAAGTATCTCTTCATCATTAATGATACCATGAAGATAAATATACAAGGACGGTAACTCAACTTATAATGTTGAGATAAATTTGGAACCATAAACTAAAGCGCAAGGAGTTGCCTTAGTGGTAGTACGATAAGCCCAAAGTGTAGGGTAAATCTTGATATGCCAATTTGAATGAGAATAAACAATAGTATTTTGTAATATATTGTTAATTATTTTGTTTCTAGTTTCATCTTAACCGTTACAATGATGATGATAAGGTGTAGAAAAATTGTGATTTTTAATTTTGCACACAATTACTTCATATATTTATTTTTGAAATTCCCACCATTGTCAGATATGATGGTGTGAGGAATCCCAAAATGATATATGATTCTATTGACGATAAATTGGGTTATAATTACACCAATGACATTTACAATAGGCATATATTATACCCACCTAGTAAAGTACTCTATGGTGGTAATGATGAATACATGGCCATATTGAGATATAGGTAGCTTGACAATGAGATATAATCCCTACATAGAGAATATATAAAGAGAATCCAAGGTTTGAATCTCAAGAGAAGGAAAGTGAATTAAATTAAAATGGAGTTTATGAGTATTGCACTTTTTATCAAATGTGATTCCATATTTTTTGAGGGCCAAAATTATCCCATCCATAGCCATTTACATGCAGTAGTGTGTATGCTACAATGGCCACCACAAATTCCCCCATGTGCTTGCTCAAGAAGAGTAGAACATTCATATTGAGGAAAAAAAAAAGAAATGTACCTTTATCATTATGATAATAAAGGATATTATGTCTAATTACATCTTTGAAAACTTAAGAAATCTAGTATTTTCACAAAAGTTAGTCTCTAGAGGATAAGTATGATGTCCAATGAATTATATGATATCTTTTTACCATTGGATTTGTTGAGTACTAACTTCATAAATGTGAAAAATGAGATAATCATCATTGAATTGTAAATTACATGGATATTTACTCATGTGAATAAGGAACTACATTTCATGAAGTGGCTGATGAGGATGAAAAACAGAAACTAATGACGTAAGAGAATTTACAATGGCATTTTAATATTTTGGGATAGATTCAATTATGAAATATATAAATTCTTTAGCAATATTGGAAACAATTTGGTGATATGCAATGAAATTTTCATTTTTACATAGATATATGCCACTAACTTGAAAACATATAAGCTATGATTCTCCTAACACCTGTAAGGAAGGGATGTCTAAATCTATGGTTGCTTTCAACCCAAGGATGAAAGTTTCATATTTATACATGTTGTTGGTGACTTCAAATTTTAATAAAAATTCTAGAGGAATGATATTTCCATAAGGTTCAACTAGGACACATCCTACCCTAGCTCCTTAAAGGAACTTGGATCCATTAGAGTAAGTGTCAAAGTTTCCTCATGTAAATCAATTGTAAGTTCAAGTAATTCTTCTAAGATGTTTTTTGATATTTTAGGTTTAGAGACTACTAATTTAGGTTCTTTGGGAGAATGTTCCTCAATATTAGCTATGAAATTATGGAATTAATATTTGAGATAAATATCTTGGTTATTACCATCAATAAAGAGAATGTCTTTATCAAGAAGAGTATTGTAAAGGTGGATGGGAGTAGTGTAAAACTAATCAATAATCACTTGGCCTTTGAAAAACATTTGGGTAACAATTTTGAGGTCAAACTCCATTAAGAGTACCATAAATTTTCTAATTATATCTATAGGTAATAAATATATAGAGAATAAATGATGAAGGTGATCTAAATAAACAATGACATAAATGGCTTGATAAAGCATATAGTGATAAAGAATTTTAGATATGAAGACTAATGTAAGATAATCACACTCCACCTTTTTGTAACAATCTCATAGTCTATTAAGGCATGACTATTGTAGTGAATTGCATACTCTTTAACTCAGTCATCTTGTTGCAAAATCATTACCCTAACAAATGTGGGGGTAGATGATGTGTATAAAATGAGAGGATGATCTCTATAAGGTGTTCAAAGAGTAGTAGGATGAAGTAGTGATTATTTTTATTTATCAAAATATTTTTATATGTATCGGTCTATTCAAGATCTAAACCTTTATTAAGGAGAGAGTTTACCAAGTATATGTGGTAATCCATCTCAAGGACAAATTTTTAGATTTCCCCAAGTTTCCCATGGAAAGTGAAAATGTCAAGAATATATCGAGGAATAGGCATGTTAATAATGAAATTGATTTTAGAGGGTTCTATGTCAATCCCTCTCAATTAAACTATAAATTCCAAGAGTTTTTTGAATGTGACACCAAAAACACAATTGTGAGGATTTATTATAACTTTTTATTCAATAATATGGTCAAATAAGATATCAATATCACGATGATGGTTCTCATGATGTTTAGATTTAGCAATAAGATTATCCACATAGGCTTTGACCATGTTATGGATTATTTCATGAACTATATTGGTCATCTCATGTAGGTAAGCTTATTATATGTTCTTAAGGCTAAAATGTGATGTAGGCGTTAAGGAAGATCTAACCTATAAGTCTTATTTAGAAAGAAATTCAACTTGACAAAGAATTTTATCCTTCTTTTTATTAGACTTGCAACATTATTGACTTAATTTTGTAACTAAAATAATATTATTTATTATTTAAATAGGTTATTTAACTCTATTTATTGTTATTTAACCCAATAAATTTATCTTTATCTTCCTTAAAATGTAATTTTTGTAAAAAGATTGAAAATAGGGTTTATAGGCCTTATTTTTAGGTCTACAGACTGAATTTATTTAATAAATTTATTTGTATGTATCAAAAAATATTGAAAAAAAACCAAATCCTAAAATTTACATTTATTCACCTCTCTACAAATTTTCATTGTATTTGGCTGGGTCATTTTTTTATTAAAGTGTTTTTAGTGTTTTAAATTGGCTTTGTTTTAGACTTATAGTCTGAGATTTTTGAATATATTGATATGTAGAGCTCAAAAATTCTTTAAACTAATATAAAATCTTTTAAAAAAACATAACACATCTATACACAAAATTTCATATGATTTTAAATGTTTTTTTTCAAGTTATGATGATTTTATTACACTAAAATCTTAGTTTAGGGTCTTTTGATAGTCACATGGTAGCAAGCCCACTTTTATGGAAAATTCAAATTATAAATATTGTTTTGGATTATTTATAATGGTAAAAATTTATCCATGTGTTTATCTTAATTTTAAACTTTAATTTATCACCTAACCAATATGGAAACATGATGAAAAGTAACTTTCCTTGACTATAGAAATACTTTTCTTGACTACAAACAAATTGCACTATGCTTTCAAGCCTGTAACATGAATAAACACTCTTCCAAAAAATAAATATGATTAAAAAATATAAAATACATATACTTACACATATTATAATATTTAAATTAAATAAATAAACTCAATAAAGACATTCTTTCATTATTTTAGTGTAAAATATGTTACACAGTCCTATATATACCCTATTTTCATAACTTCTCTTATTTTTTTCAAATATTGGAGTTATTTGGTATTTATTTTCTTGTTTTCCTCTCTCATATTTTCATATCCACACTCCTATATATCTCATTTTCACTCCAAGATCCTTAACAACCTAACTAACTTAGTAAACCCAACTTAAAACTTAACCTTAATTGAGTTTGACAAATTCAATTATGTGTTAAGGTATAAAAACTATTTCAAAACATTTTTTAAGACATTAATTGACCCATATAATAAGTATAATGACCTCTCTTTACTATAAAATTTTAAATACTCTTCAAATGTCTTTTACAAATTTAAAATTTAAAATAGATAGTTTTGGCAAAAAAAAATCATTACTAAGCCCAAATGACCAAAGTTTGGAATGATAATGATTTGAAAATATCCTTAATGACTAAACAAGACCTACTAAACCTATTTAAGACCAAAATTTTGGAAAATAAAAATTAAACACTAATTATCCTACATCACATTCTTTTAATTCAAAAAGTATTCATGTGCTCCTGCTCATGAGATCTTCAATGTTGCTCCCAATCAATGACCTGTTCATCAAAATTTGTAAGTGTTTTCATTATGTATTGTTCTTATCTATAAATATAAATGTCTGACACATTAAAATAATTAATTTGTATTTTTTTTTTAACTTTCACTTTGATTCTCATATATATGAACATGTTGAACTGAACCATACTTATATCTTTTCTTTACCTCTTATCCATTGTTGTATCTGCACATAAATAAACATATTAAATGAATCAAGAGATCCCAAAAATACTCCTTATACCACTTCATCATGCCTCAAATACATGTTTTTCAACTCTTCTCCACTTATAACATGATGTTTATGATCTCCACTAACAGCATGGGTTCTCTAATGCTCCATAGTAGTGATCTCCAAGGCTATCTTCTCCTCATCTATATCTTTGATTTCAGCTCCTTTGCATATTTGATCTTCCACTATAATCTTCTTGTGTACACTAGCTTGTACAACTTATATCTCCCATGTTTCCTTCATGAAAATTTACAACACTACTTGGTTTCTCCTTTCATTCATTTGCAACTCTTCATAGATTCCATCTTCTCTAGTTAACTCTACCACATCTTTCTTCTTCTTCATGAGAACTCCTTCCTTAATGGGTTATTCACAACTTTATTGATCCTTGTTATTTTTAAAATTATCTTTGGGATATTCACATGAGAACCTCACTCTTTTTTTGTCCTTCAAGATAACCTTTTTATCCTCATTTATGTGCTTCTCTTGCCTAATTTTAAGAATATATTTGAGATGTTCACATGGCAACTTCCCTCTCCTATTGCCTTTTATGGCAACCTCCTTTGATTAGATGATTTTATCTAATAATTATTGTACTTACCTTTTGATCTCTTCATTATATTTTAGTGTCATTCTATAGGCTGATTTGTTTAGAAAATTAGGTCATGGGATGAGATCCATATTATGACTTATGCTCCTCATTGGTGGCAACTCAGTAGGCAACTCATCAACCACTATATACACATACTCATCCTACAAATTTTGAATTTACAATAACAAATCAAACAACTTAGTATCTATAAGGACTATCTTTGGATTAGAAATCAATACGCAACCAACTTTTTCTTATTTTATCAGCTGTAAGAATTCTTTTCCTCTCACTAGCAATACCTTGGTATTATTTTCAGCTTCACTGCCATCTTTCAATGTAATCAAAGTATTTTTTTCACCATCCTTCTACAATGTATAGGTGTTATTCCTTCCATCAGGTATATCTCTCCTATCAAATTGCCAAGGTCTACCTAACAACACATGACAAACATCCATAGGCATAATATCATAAAGTACATCATCCTTATAACTACCAATCTAAAAATCAACCTTACATTTCTCATTAACTAATACTTTATTTCTCTTTTAGATCCAAGATAATTTATATGGTGTAGGATGTGTCAATATTTTCAATCCTAATTTTTTAACCATTTTTAAAGAAACCAACTTATCTATACTACCATTATCAATGATAAATTTACAAAACTTACATTTGGATTTACATGTAGTCCTAAACAATATCTACCTTTGGGATGGTTCCTTCACATACTTATTTGTCTATAATAATACTCTCTTCATCAATAAGGAATCTCCTAATTCATGTTATTCCATATGTGTCAGTGATCTTACACTTTCTTCTTTAGCTTGAACAACTTGATTTTTACCTTCAGTTCTTATATGGATTAGTTTTGGATTCTTAAGATATTCATATGACCTATGGCTATCATACCTATTACATTTGAAAGATTTTTCCCAAAATCCTTATCCTATGCCTTTTGTATATCACCTTCTTACTATGTATGAATAGTCTTATATTGTATTAATATTGTATACACCTAAATTTACTCACCCTAACTATTCCATTAATCCCACTATTTATCTTAATTAATCTTGTAACCATTTTCCTAATACAAATAAATAAATATCATTCCCTATCATATATTTCTTACAACATGATAGCCTTTCTATACACCCCATGCTATATTAATCCCTTGATTATCCTACTAACATCCCATTAAACTACTAATCCCACCTCATTTACTAACCACTTACCCTACATGATAATTTAAAACTCAAATATATTCTACCTACCCTGCTATCCAACCTACCCATAGATTCTCCTACATCTACATCCTTAAACCTCCCAAAACCTTTAAATTAATCCCTATTAAATCTTAATCAAATCTAGAAGCCTCTAAACTCTAGATCCTTCTCGAACTCTATAAAATTATCTAGAACTAGAGAATTTTTATGAATTTAAAATTTATTTTAAACCTCCCTCACTAACCTATAAATAATTTTGCATGGAGCTTGGTTGAACTAGAACTTGTAATATTGAACTTGCATGCATATACCAACTCTCTTATCCTTCACACACTCTTTCATCCATATACCCTTGCATCTAATAATATATTAACCCATACATGCTCATTCATCCATCTTAAATATTAAATATACCATTATCAAGGAATCCAAAAATAAAGACAATAATCCTTAAATAATACATTTGAAGATCTTGGAGGGAAGACAAGAGGAGTAAAGTGATGGTAAGAGTATTCTAATAGTTGTTGATTGATTATATATTCTCTCCCTTTGATGTTTTTATAAGTTTTGGGATAAGTTACTATATATAATATATTAAATCCATAGCTCAAATTTACAAGAATACATTGGTGACCAAAGTGGGATACCTTCATTAAACTAACCCTTATGTGTGTACGACATGTTAAATCAACTTTTAGGATAGGTTAAAGAGAAATTGGATTCCAAAATCTTGAAATTTTCACATTCTAAATAGATTGTGGTTTTGCACTATAAATTGCAGTTTTACAAAGGTGATTTTTTAGATCTCAATTATAGTTTTGACTAACTTCATGAACCTAACTATTATCCATAAACCTCTTTGGTAGTTTTCTGAGTTCTTTCAAAATTGCTTCTCAATAGTTGCAATTTTGAAGCCTATATGTGGCTTTACCCAGTATAGTCATGATTTTGACTTAACTATTACACTAAGCTCAACATTAGGCATTTTGAATTTTTTATTATTGTTATACTCTTGGGCTAACTTTATTATCTTACAAGGATAAAATAATTTTTTTATCACCCTTAATAAGTAGGTTTTTTATATTACACAAAATCTCTTATCCTTAGTTGCGATATTAATTTCCATCTATGATTTTACTTCTGTAAATCATAGTTTTGATTTAGGCATAAGATTACTAATGAAAACTTGGGTATTTTTATTCCTGACAAACATTTTTTGTCTCTATTTTGATGTGATCTGATTACATGGAAGGGAAGACTCTACTCGGATAAACTTATTACCCTTAAAACAACATTTTGACTATATTATGCAATATCAGTTATCTATACTAGTGATTTTGAATCCTACTTGTAGTTTTAAAAGTTATAGAAGTGATTTTGATACTAGTTAGAAAATAAGTGTTACTAATATAGTTTTTGATATCTAGTGGTAAATATTATGATTCTTGTTAATAATCTGGTCTTAGAAATCATAAGTACTTTTAAATAGTTTTTGAAAATTCTATGTATATATTTTTAATTTATGCAAAAGCGTTTCTCGACATAAGCGATTTTGATTTCCATAAGCAATTTTGAGGTTGTAAAACTGATTTTGGATATAGTTGAGAAATAGGTGTTGTTTATAGTTTATCTTTTCTCAATAATTTAGTTCAAAAAATAGGTTTTTTAAATAGTTTAAATTTCTAGACATCATCCATATAAAGTTATTGAAGCATTAATAATTTGAATTTTAATCTACCTAGAAGTAAAATCACTTCTCGAAAGAAGTAGTATTGAGTTACAATGGCAATTTTGAAGATCAATCTATGAATTTGACCTAGGATAGTTTTATAATACATTTATATGAAAGTATATAATATTAACTTGCCTAAAATAATATAACATCTATTTTGGCATAGAGAACATTTTATATATTGTTTTAAAGTCTATTATATTCCTTGTAAGTAGTAAAACCACTTCTAGATATCTATGGTTTTGATTTTTAATAATGGTTTTGACTAACCACTAGTAATTTTGATTAACTACATGGTTACTATCAATTATTTGTCTACAAAATCACAAATTGTTTAGTTGTGGTATTAATCTGCTAGTTACATTTTTGCCTCTCAAAAATAAATTTTGAAAATCTAAATCTGTGTCACTATGTAGGATTAATTTTTAGGGGTAAAATTCAATCTTGACTTTTATTAAATAACTAATAATAATTTTGTGCAGGACACCTAAGTGAGAGGCCCTAATTCAGATTGCTAACTTGTTTCTTTGTAGGATCAGGGCTTCATTTAAAATTTATGTAGAATTCATCTCTATGCACTTGCCTAGTCTTTATGTGTTGGTGATGTGGATTTAATCACCACACATTCAACTAGACTTCATGTTATAATGGAGTATAAAAATTACGTACAAATGTCATTAGGCTAAGTAGTTGTCCCCATACAGGTCCTTCATGAAGGTAAAGAGTTGATTATATAAACCCAAGCATTAGGCAATACCCTACACAAATTTGGGCCCCATTTATCTTACATATATCGATAACACCCATAGAAACCTTATTTAAACCTAGTATAAGACCTTTTGGTTATAATCAATAACTTGTTGTCAGAGTCAGTATCAAATTCTAAGTGATCATCAAGTATAGATGGGGTTGAGAGGGTTTGGGAGATTTTGTAATGCATCACTAGACTATATACTCAACCATGAAGCTATTAAACATTATAGACATTAGGTTACACACCCATTGGTTTACTAATCTTAGGCTTATTGTTGGTGTGATTATCTGTGTGTTGTTATAGACCTGCATTGTTTGTGAACCAAGTCATTCTTTTTAATTCCTCATAAAACACATAAAAAAAACCCTTTGGACACATTTTCATCTTAGGACATAGACTAAATCATTTCATCTTCATCCCATCACCCATAATTTTGAGTACTAGATTTCATCTTGAAACTAAGCTATAGTGGTCATCCATCCCTTATTTAAAGTATTGAAATCATCCTATTCATCACTTCATCCATTCTAAAACACACTACCTTGATTAAATATTATTAAAGTCTATAACTCCATTGGGTTTTATGTTTCACACTATCATCTTATCATCTCGCCTATTCATAACTATCCTTTATCCAATCATCATCTCACTACTATGAAAAAGCTTCTAATCATCTCATCGTTCAATCTCCTTACAATGTTAAACCTTCATAGGGTTGTCACATTGGTAATACTTGATCATTAGGGTTGTCACATTGGTAATACTTGATCATTATAGTCATTAATCTCAAAATATAAATATTATCACATCCATCCCAAACATCTTGACCACTCTAGTCTAAAACTCAAGACAAAGTTTAATTCTCAAAGTCACATTCCGTTTCATCTCATAATAAAATAAAATCTATTCATCTTTACATCACCCTACATTATCCACCATGTCAATCAAGACCTGTTCCCAAGTCCTAAGATTGGGACAAGGATCAAATTGGGAAGATGATGTCCTAAGGACACTAGGTGCACAGAGTAGGGATAACAAATAAAATCAAAGTGACATGCATACTCCTAGAGGATATGAAATACTTCTTAATGAATTCTTCAATAGTGATGAAGTTAGGGCCCGATTCAACTAGTATATATATGAAAAAAGTGACCAAATCCTAGCCCAAGTTATTAGAATAGGGGTCAAATTACCTCCTACATTTAATCCAAATCTCCTATAAAATCTCATTTGACCACCATCTAGAACCAACACTCCTCCTCACGCATGTCAAAAACTAAGAAGAGGGGAACCCCGTACTTGTAGATGATGAAAAAAATCTAGAAGAAGAAAAAGAAGAAGAAGAGGCCCCTCAAAATAATCACATTGAGGCTGATAGAAGGAGATCCACCTTAGAGGATCACCTAAACTATTTGACCCAACAAATCAATTCACTTACATCCCAAATCAATTTTGAAAACCAAAGACCCTCCTCACCTAGAAAAACAACTAGAAACACCACCATTGACCCATTAAAACCATAAACAATCGAACCTCATAATTCTAATCACTTAATGGATCCCTTTTTTTCCCAAAAGTGGAAGATGATAAAGGAAATTCTTAAGTAGATTAACCCTCACACTCAAGCAATGAAATATATATATATATATATATATATGAATACTTTTACATGTCCCTATTGGATATGAGTATTCTACATATACCCTTCCTGACACATTTTAACGTTCCAAAACTTGATAAGTATAAGGGGAGAGGAGACCCTTGAGACCATGTGCAAGAATTTTATGTAGCATGCCATGAGATCACATGAAATGATGCTTATCTACTCTGACTCTTTCTTAAAATTCTCATAGGACCCTTTTTTGAATCATTCATACATCTACCCAAGGGGTCTATTACTACTTCTGAGGAACTAATGTAAAAAATTGTGAGACATTTTTATTTAAATATAGAACATGAAATTTCTATAATTTATCTATATAACACCAAACAAAGGAATGGAGAGAGTCTAACATTATTCTTATAATGATTGAGGAGTCTATTTAGTCACTTCTGATGTACTACCCCCAAAAAAAGAGTTGGCTAAAATCTTCATTGATAATCTAAATGTGGAATTGAAATATCAATTGAAATTACAATATGCCAAATCATTTGATGAGAGTATAGAAAAGGGTATCCATATAGAAAAGGCACTCATTTAAAGGGGAATAGTCAAGTTATATACCTAGAATGAACAAAATAAAAATCAAGATAATATTTTTTAAAGTAAGCCAAAGGTATTTAATAAGAACAAGAATGTGGTTAGGGATGGTGCCACTGATTCAAAACATGTAAAAATAGTAAAAAAAATATTCCCTCACTACTAAAAATAAAAATATCTCCAACATTACTTTTTTGAAGGGAAAATCAAGGCCTAGAGTGAGGAAACATCATCTTACTAGTCTTGTTGTGCCCATTGAAATGGTCCTAAAATAGTTAATTGCTACCAATATGATAACTCTCCCAGAGATTAGACCCTTGGATGACAATAAACCATTCCATGACTAGTACCATGAAGATGAATTTTGTCATTACCATTGATTTAAGGGGAATGATACTAAAAAATTCATGTAGTTAAGACATTTCATCTAATATTTGATATAAAAGGGAGAGATAGAAGTTGAAGACAAAATGCAAATAATCCAATATAAAAATTAGAAATTGGGGATATATCATGACCCTCTACCAAAGAATGACCAAAAATTTAAAAAAACCACTAAAGAATTAGGTTCAACCTTCTTGATCTAACAAAATTGATTATCATTTCATCCCATACCACCACATTAACAACATCAACATCAAAGGCCCCCAAGAGCCCATAATGCTTCCATCTCCTATACTTAAAATCAATAGGTCCATTATTTATTGTGTAGTCACTACAAGATGTGGAAAATAATAGTTCCTGGAGCACCTCCAAAAGATCCACCTACTTCTTTATCTCAAAAATTCACCATCCTTAAGAAATCTTCAAATTCTCCTGATAAGACATATGATATTGTTCAGTAGCTAGAGAAGACCCCAAAACAAATCTCCCTTATGGATCTTCTCAAAACTTCTTATCTACATTGGGAGATATTAAACCAAGTTTTGCAATAATTAAAAGTTCCTATGGATATTGAAAAAAATCAATTTCAAGCCTTTGTAGGTCATTTATCTCCATCACAATATATCACATTCAATTCCCAAGACATTCCACCAATAATCCCTTATCACATATATCCCTTATTTATTGAAATTTCCATTACAAATCATAAAATCATGTGGGTTCTTATAGATGGGGGATCTTTGATAAATCTATGTAATATTGATTTTATTAATAAGTTAGGGTATTTATAATCTTCACTAGGGCCTACTCTAATAATTATAAAATCTTATGATGATAATGAAAGTCCATTCACTGGAAAAATATATCTTCCCATATCTTTAGGGCTTGTATTCCACCAAACACTAATCCATGTAGTGGATCTATATATCTCCCTTATAATATGATTTTGGGATTCCCTTGGACCCATGAGATGATAGTGATACCCTCTACCCTACATCAATGTCTCAAATTACCACATTCAAGCATAAAGGTCACCATCCCAAGTGAAATTGAACATTTTCATAGTTGTCAAATGGAACAATCCAATCATGATATTTATTGTCCAAGTACCCAAAGCTCATATTATTATCCAAAATCTATGAAATATGTACATCCTAGTGTTTTATCACCTTCCTCATCTAAGTCACTAAAAATCACTCATCTAAAAATTATTTCCAAGGGGTGTGGGGAATATGAGTATAAAACTATTTGTCTATGAGGAAAGATAAATCTATTATCTATTAGGTTGGTCCAACTACCTTCACTAGTGCATGGATTTTATTAGAAGAATGATTTGAGGAGCTTGATGATTCTTGATTATTCATGAAGATGCAACCCTATATTTTTGAAAATAAAAATATCCCCAACTACATAAAATGCTTCAAAATATGAATTATAAGGGTAGAGGACTAGTTTAAGAGGAACATGGAAGGCTAGAACCTATTGATGTTAAATAACATCTGAGATGACTTATCCTAGGGTACAAAACACTAGGTATTGACCTCAACTCTATCACCATAGATACTTCTTATATTCCTTAAGAGTCTACTTCTGACAAAGAAGTTGAGATAAGTTTTACTTGTATCCTCTATAAAGACCTAGTTACCACAAACTTATTCTCTGACACTACAATTTCCACTATCAATATCTCCCTCTACTACCCTAAACTAATAGACTTAGATCAGAGGAAAGATACATCCTTTGATTTATTTCAAAATGATGAGGTTACTATTGAATACCTAGGATCCTAAAGTTTTATGATGTTAGGGGATCATAAAAGAGAATTAACTATTAGTCTAAATGAGTCCACCTATTTTATAAAGTATCATGAGTCATTAAACCAATTAGAAGAGGAATAATATGATGAATTTGGTCCCTATCTCGATGTATAATAAATCTAACCAAAATCTAAAAAACAAGACCTTTATTAAGAGCTAGGTGAAGAGATCCCAGTTGAGTTTGCTTCAAGAGAAGTGATACCATCACTCCTAGCATATATGCAAGAATAGTCACCTTCCCTAATTAATGAGGTCACATAATTAAATATTTTAACTAAATATAATACTAAAATAATCAAATTGAGGGTAATTCTAACCTCTAAAGAAATACAAATTATTATAGAGCTTCTTCAATAATTTATGGACATATTTGCATGGAGCTATTCTAACATGCCTAGATTAGATCTTACTTTGGTAGTGCACCACTTAGTAGTGTATCTAAATTCCAAACTAATTAGATAGAATATATAAAATATGCACCTTAAATTAACATGATTAGTCAAGGAAGAGTTAAAAAAATTCTTGGAAGGAGGATTCATTCGACCAAATAGATTATTATGAATAGATCTTTAATATCATCCCCATCACCAAACCACATGGAGGGATACACATTTGTAATGACTTCTAAGATATATATAATCCATGTCCACAATATGACTTTCCTTTACCAAATATCTACATGATCATGGAGTCCAATACAAGATATTAAATGATCTCCTTCATGGACTATATTTATGGGTATAATCAAATCAAAATCACTTCCAAAGATCAGCATAAAACTTCATTCATTACTCCATGGGGGAATTTCTATTACTAATTGATGCCTTTTAGACTAAAAAACACTATAATAACCTACCAAAGGGACATGATAGTCATTTCCATGATATTATGGAATATTATGTGGATGAAATCCTAGGAAAGTCCAATCCGAGAGAAGAACATCGATCAGTCCTCCAACATATATTTGAAAGGCTTAGAAAATATAAAGTTAGACTAGACCCAAATAAGTGTGTGTTTAGGGTCACTTAAGGCAAACTTTTGTGATTCATAGTATATCAATGAGGCATTGAGTTAGATCTATCTAATAAAAAAGCCACTATTAAAATGACTCCACTAAAAAATTTGAAGCAACTATGGATCCTTCAAGGAAAATTACTAGCCATTAGTTGATTCATTTCTCAATTGGCCTATAAATGTCATATATTTACCCATATTTTGAATAAAGGATCTCATTTTCAATATAATTTTGAATGTCAAAAGGTGTTTGATAACCTCAAGCAATATTTATTGAAGCCTTCAGTACTCTAACTACCAATATTAAGGCCATTAATTTTGTATATATATGATACTCCATTTTCTATAGGGGCTTTCTTAGCTTAGAATAATGATGAAGGAAATGAATGAGCTATATATTATTTAATTATAACATTTATGTCACCCTTATAAAGAAACCATTCTTGGTTGTGGTATTTTCTTCATTAAAACATAGACATTATATGTTAAATAACCAAATCAAGCTAATCACAAGCATTGATCCACTTAAATACATGTTATCTAAGTCTACCCAAAAAGGAATAATGGATAAATGGATTATACTATTAAGTGAATTTGACATTGAGTATTTTAATCAAAAATATATCAAGCAAAAAATTATCGCATATTAATTAGCAACATTGCCCATAACAGACACAAAACCTTTGACAATAGCCTTCCCCAATGAGTCCATCTTAACAATTGAAGAATCACCTAGATGTAAATTATATTTTCATGGATCCTTTACCATGAATAGGTTAGAAGTGGTAATCCTTATGGTAACACTACAAGGATACCTAATCCCTAAATCCTTTTGAATATATATCCCATGCACCAATAACATTGATGAATATGAGGCATTAATTTAAGGTTATAACTTGCCATCCATTGGAATATTCAGTATCTTTAGGTCCTCAGGGATTCTCACTTGATTATCAATCAATTAAATGAGGATATATAAATCAAGGATGAGAAGTTACTTCCCTACAAACAAATTGTTGATTAGTTAAAGAAAAACTTTTTGTTTATAACTTTTGATCAAGTGCTAAGAGGAAGTAACAAAGCTTCAAATGCAATGGCTACCATTGGATCTTTAATAGATCTCTTAGAGGGTATCCTTGAAGGTAATTTTCTAGTTGAATAACTATTACTTTTTTCACATCAAGTTTTGGCTCATTATCAAATATGTGTAATCGCTAATCCTAGTCAATCATGGTACCAAGACATCTACACCTACCTCCACAACAATACCATTCCACTTGATCTCAATAATCACCAATACAAAGCCTTCATCAATTGTGCATCCCATTACACCATCCTTAGTATGACACTTTATTGGCAAGTCTATGATGGGATGATGTTGAGATGCTTGAAATGAGAGGAGGCTCTTCTTGTAACTAAGGAGGTCTATGATAGTATTTTTTAGGCCATGTCAATGGAATGTCCCTAGCTAATAAGTTACTTCAGATTATATATTATTAGCCAACCATGGATCAAGATTCTTGTTATTACATGTGAAAGTGTGTATCCTATCAAAATCATGATAATATCATACATGACCTAGATCAAGAGCTAAAAATTATAATGAGCCCATGGCCATTTTCAGTATGGGGATTATATATTATTGGCAAGATTAATCCTACCTCATAAAATGGGATTAATTTCATTATTACATCCACAAAGTATTTTTATAAATAGTTAGAAGCTATGTTACTTATATAAAATAGAGGCCTACAAATATCTAAGTTTATTTTGAATCAAAACATTTGCTTTTTCAGAATTCCATCCAAAATAATCTTAGACAATGGTAAATATTTTAAGAATCAAGAAGTAGAATACTTGTGCTATAAATATCATATTGAGCATCATTTTTCCATATCATGTTACCCCCATGGAAATGGTCAAGTGGATGCCACAAATAAAACACTTAAAAAAATCTCAAGAACATTGTTAATGATGTTGTAATAAATTAGAATTTATAGTTATATCTAGCACTTTGGTCATATAGAACTAGTGTTCAAATGCCTACTGGGGCCACTCCATATTATTTGGTATATAGAATAGAATCAATCATGCTAGTCAAATTTAAACTCCCCTCATTATGTATATCCTTATGGGCCATGATAACAAATAATGAGTATAGGAATGATCAGATGTAATAACTAGAATCATTGGATGAGAAGAAGTATAATGCTTTTAATCACCTCATAGCATACCAAAACAACCTCAAAGGCCAATATCGTAAAAAAATTTAGTCTCGATAATTTAAAATTGGTGACCTAGTCCCTAAGGAAAATTAGAAAAAAAAAATGCTAAAAATGAAAGGAAGAGAAATATTGAAGTAAATTAGCTTCGACCTTATGTTATTATTGCCAAATTTGGATTAAGGTCATATAAATTGGAAAATATGGATGGAGATGAACTTGATGAACCAAAGAATATTATGCATCTTAAATGGTTTTATAGCCAGAGGGCCCAAAAATATCCTCTACCTATAAGACCCATACTTGGGGGTAAATCTTGTCTACCTTTATTTCACCTCTTCTCATTTTTTCCCATCTCCCATCATTCCATCATCCCATCGAGTCTACCCATCTCCCATATGACCCTGATCCCAATGGTGGGTTTAAGATACATGCTTTGAAAATAAGGAGATATGAATCTCAAAATGGAATAGATTAATACTGAGAATGTGAAGGGGAAAACTATTAAAGAGTTATATGAAACATATAAATCCACTCTAAGTTCAATATTTTCTTCTGATATCCCAATTTAAATAAATAAAATTGATTCATCTCTATGGATTTTCTCCCTATCATCCTCAATTACACAAAAATTTACTCATAACTATTCATTATCCTAAGCATGCATCCACTTGTACCCAATAATTTCATTATTAAAGATGGGCCATTAATTATTTCTCCTCCAAGATGTATAATACATTTTGGAAAACACATAATCCTAAAACATATATCTAGTTTTTGGGATTATAATCTATCTGATTTGATCTAGTCTCAATTATCACCAATCAATATCATATATATAGATTACTCCTATAAATATTATTGATATATTAAGTCATCTTATAAATATCCATGTCTTTCACAAAAATATTTGTGTGATAAAAACTTTAGGTCATAATTATCCTTATGTGCCATTTTAGGTTTTAACCCATTTTGTAAATACTCATCATTATTGTTTCCTTTACTTATGTAGTTTAAATTTTTTAGTCAAATCCCATATAATTAGGTTAAGGTATGGTTTATGTTATAAATCCATTTTACTTTGGTTAAATTTGTAAATATTTTATACATCCTTTTAAGTTATGATTAATTTATCTTGCCAATAAATAAATTTAGTCTTTTATCAACACAAAAATCTTTCCATTATGTCATTAAGTTGTCTTGTTAATAGTTATGATGTGAAAATATTTATTATGATTTTTTTTGTTAATTTGATTATAATCATTTTTTAAATTTTAATTAGTTGTCTTGTATGTAAATATTTTTTGTGTCAAATTATCTTTTAAAGTACTATCTTTTTTAAATAGTTGGTTTTTTGTCTCTTTTTCCTAGGAACACGGATGGCCACAAATGACTACCTATTATGAAATTGGGAATGTCATTTATAGATTTCCCTCTTAAATCCTTCATGCACTATAAATCAATGTGACCTTGACTATTCAAGTGTCATAGGTACATTTTAAATCAAAGTGCAACAATAAAAATGGATTTCCAACATTTCAAGTGGCTTCAAAACACCCCACAACGCATATCCCATAACCATTAAACTATCCCATTTTTCCTCACCTATTAAATAATCCATCCACCTCCTTGGTGCAGAAGGGTCTACCCATTATCAATTAATGAGACATATGATTATATTCACTAAAAGACTACCTTTCTAAATCTTAGCACATGCCACAAGTTATAACACATTCCATTTCATTATAATATCACATTATATCATTTTATCCATTAAATACAACATAAAAAATAAAAAAACATAACATCACATCATCTATCTATGAGCCATGACATCCACACCATCATACACATTAAATTAAAACACATAATCATACATCATTTCCATACATGAAAGTAAATCCTAATAGTTATTACATTCATAATATCATCAACATCTAATCACCCATCCATCTAATCAATAAAATTAAAGATCTAATCTAACCAATACATCACAATCACATAAACAAAATATATACACATCATATAATAAATCTCATCATGATCACATAAATATCCATGAATACTATCAAAAAATATTTATACAATGTGAGCATCATGGGTAGATTCATGTGCTAAGAATAACATATATACATATACATACATACATACATACATACATACATACATACATACATATATATATATATATATATATATATATATATATATATATATATATATATAAACAATGTATCATAGGACTAGATTAAGGTGGTCCTAGTGGTCTCCTAGGTTGCTGATGAATGGAATGTGAAGAAGTGTTGGCCCTGTAAGATGGAGCACACTAATTTACTATAACCACACCCTCATATAAACCCCTATAATACTAGGACTCTCTAATCGAATGGGATATCTGGTGAGTCACATCACTTGAGTCTTATCTCTATAATAATGTGTCCCCCTCATCCCTAGTCTACTCAACCACTTGTAACTATGTCTCTCATTGGCTCAACTGAGCCTAAATCTGACCTATCTAGCTATGTAAGGATGTTATCTATGCATCTCTATCTCGAATATGTCCCAAAACATTGGTAAGGCAAGCTAATATCGAGCCCCTATGAATGTCCCACTATGTTATTTATCACTAAAAATCTACCACTTGTAGGTGATAACTATCATTCTCAACAATAATCCCAACTAGCTCACCCACTCTATACCTCACCTCCTACTATATGCTATCAATCCATGCCTAATCTATTACATAAATAGGTGGATGAGAAGGCCCCATAAAATAAGACCTATCTCCCTTTATTCCTGATCACCTCCACCCACTCCTTAATCATATCCAATAACACCCTTATCACTTCTAACAACCCTTTGATCACCTTTGTCAATAATCATCAAAACCTAATCAATCTTGCCACCTCTACCATCCCCACCATATCTATCTACATATGGCTATGGCCTATACACTCATTATCTGCTCAATCATGTTTATGCCTATAAAATCCTACACACTTTTCCTCTCCTCTTGGCCCCCTATGCTCATCTCAAAAGTGGCTATGGCCCTCTCGATCACCACCCCACTATATATGTTGTAGTCACTCTAGGATCTGATATCATTTTATATTAGTCTGATACCTCTGGGACTATGGTGTCATAATCAACCTATGTCAATGCCTTATCCATTATTTTCCCCAACTAAGGCCTCTCTCTATCACTCTTGACAAATAAGTACTCCTCTTTTGAGACATCCTACCAATGTCTAAACTATCTATGCACCTTATCCAGTTGATATTTCTCTATGATGTAAACTCATCGTCCTATCAAATAAAATTCTATCATCATATACTAGGTATAGTCAACATCTTCTACCCACCCCCACTATACTTGTTGATACCACAACCAAGTAATCTAGTCCTCAATAAAACTATCCAATGCATGCCTATAAAATTTCATGTCTCCTACATGATCTCTCTACACCCCCAAAATGATATACCATCCAAACACTAATGGTTGATCAGGATCACAAATTTATCATGGGCCTAATGGCCTCTTGATTGACACGTGCTCCCAACACTAGATCTATAGTAATAATGAGGGTTTAAAGCTCACCCCCTATACACCCCCAATTATAAGTCCCTATATAAGTGACCCAACACTATATGTCCCCATGAAAACACTTGATGATCCTATACCATGTCTTCCATTACATCCCCCAATCTTAGATTAAACCACTAACCACTCTTGTTTGGAAATAATAATAAGATACATAGATACTAAGGTCAACCTATCAATATTCCCATCCTTAAATGCCTTGTCAATGTTAATATGTGAATCACATACTCTAGCTTGTAGATTCCCACACAACTATTTCACTGTCACACTCAATGTAGTGACCTCTATTATATATCTTCTACTCTCATGGGTAATCAGAAAATGTGCCACACATCCTCCAAAGTAACTATCATTTATCCTCTAGTGAAATGGAACATTTTTATCTTAGAATGCCATCACTTCACCAAAATAGTGATAATCACCCAATCTATCCTAGTAAATGACATTGTAACAATGTAGTATACTCCAATCATATATATCACTCCAAAATATGCTAGACTTAGCTGATGCATCTCATGCAAAACTAATGGTCATCGTAGACTGTCACCAACACACCTAAATCATCCTTCACCATAAAAACCTATTATCCCTTAATCACTACAAACCTACACCCTAACTTGAATTTTTCATATATATCCTACCTGTCCATATTGATCCTAACTATCCATACACATATTACTTACACATTTATCTATCCCCTTTCCATCCCCTTACCCAACTAAGTCCTAACACTAACTTTCAATAAAATAACTCCTATCCCTTAACCTAATTTTTTATTTTGGCAAAATCACTTATCACTTATTATAGTTTTGTAAAACCACAATTCTCCACCTATGGTTTTACAAAACCACAAGTCACCCCATGTGATATTTAAATACTAAAAATCACCCCCTATAGTTTTGTAAAATCATAGTTTTCCATAAGTGGTTTTGAAAGACTACAGGTAATGAGTGCATTACCACAGCTTGCATGTATAAAATCACAATTGGGGAAATGCCCCCAATTGTAATTTTACATTGTTTAATTTTACCCATAATAAATGAAATAATAAATGCAATAAAGGAATTAAATAAGATAGGATGGGGTACTTACAACTGGTCTCACCTCAGTTAGTCTTTGGAACTCAGGAACCCTTTCTCTGTGGTGGGAACCACATGGAATGCAATCCATTTTTAATAACTCCAGAGCACAAGATAAATAAATCCACAGGTGAAAATGACTTCTTTTACCCCTATTTCCTATTTTACCCCCCACATAACCATATTATTTTCCCCGCTTCACCCCATTTCATCCATGTTAACCCTATCTTCCTAATCAAATAACTACTTCTAACACCTATATATGTTTATCCATCCTTTTATTACATTTAATCATGTTTATAATCACTATTCTCCATCCCACAAGTCATTTTAATCATTTTTAGGGGTATGGCCTTTCATCACCCTATTCCTCATCTAACAACTTGAGTCATAACTACATCAGCTTGAGGTCTTTTCAGACTATGTAGGCCACAATTGGCCACTTTTTAGTGCCCAAGGATATCTCAACCACCAATTCTTGTCCTATCCTCTCATGGTCACTTAAACATATTAATATATGTTGATCTAAAATCATCATATCAAACCCATTTATCATCACAAATCACTTATTTTAAATCCTTTTATCGGCCTATAGCTCTCCCTTGCATGTGTCCTTACCTTGTAAATGTCAAAAACTCATGGCCTTATTTATATTTCTTATCTATCCATTCCCTGAACATAAGTTTTTATTTTAAGATTATCACATGGATCCACTTGCCTCTCTGCTCAATATTGGTCTTTACTTAGGACTCATCCTAAGAGGCTAACCATTATTGCTAAGGTATGTTCCCCTTTGGGACTAGTCTGACATTTGCAACCTTATTCCCTTGTATATACACTTCAAGCATCTTATCATTTGTATCTCAACTAGTATTTAGAGCATCCCAACCCCTCATCATCTCAATTTTATACCCACCCTATGATCTCCTTTCAAGTGGTCATCTAGATCATTCCTCCCTACACTCCTTTTCAAGGGGGAATCATGCAACCTTATTTTAATAAAACATCCATGCAATGGTTTTTATTTAAAGTACAGTTATTCCCCACTTCATCACTCATAATTCCCTTTCAATGAGGGGCAAAATATATAGACCTAAATTTGTTCTCCCAAACTATTCCATTAATCTTGTTATTTATCTTAATTAATCCAGTAACCATTGTCTAGATATAAATAAATAAATAAATCCCAATCACTATCATATATTTCCTACATCATGATAACCTTTTACATACCCAATTCTATATTAATCCCATTATTATCCCACTAACATCCTATTAAACCACCAAATCCACCTCATTTGCTAACCACTTATCCTACTTTCTAATTTAAAATTCAAATATATTATACTCCCTAGACAACCTATCCATAGCTTCTCCTACACACCTAAATCCTTAAACCACCCTAAAACCCCTAAACTAATCCCTATTAACACCTAATCAAATCTATAAGCCTATAAAATCTAGACCCTTCTCTAACTCTCTAAAATTCTCTAAAACTAGAGAATTCCTATGAATTTAAAATTCATTTGAAACCTCTCCCACCACCCTATAAATAATCAAGCATGGAGTTTGGTTGAACTACAAATTGAAATATTGAAATTGCATGTGTATACCATCTATCTTAGCCTTCATACACTCTTGTATCCATATACTATTGCATCCAAGAACCCATTAACCCATCCATGCTCATTCATCCATAGTAAACATTGAAGCCACCATTATCAAGAAATCCAAAAAGTATGATAATAATCCTTGGATAATTTGTATGAATATATTGTAAGGAATACAATAGGAGAAAATTGATGGTAAGAGTCTTATAAAAATTATTGATTACTTCAATATTCTCTCCCTTTAATGTTTTTATAAGTTTTGGGATAATTTGATATATATATTGAATCCATATCTCAAATTTAAAAGCATACAATTATCTTGACCTTGAGATTTATTTGTTTCTTCATTATGAATGTGTAACTAACTTCTACCACCTTATTATCCTCTAGCTCTAAAATTTATGTAGCCTCTTCGAGTTTGATAAGTTTGTCTTCTAGCCAACTTCTCTTCTACCTTGAGAGAAAACTAATAAGCCTCTTCCACTGATCTTGTAAACAAAAAATTGATTTCATCTTGAATATTAAATCTCAAACCATTAATATACCTAGATATTTTATCAACATATTCTTTTATGTGACCAACTTTGATTTTAAGCTTGTATAATTCTTCTATGTATTCCTTTAACCTTTTGTCTTTCTATTTCAAATTTTGAAGTTTCTTAAACAAGTTTGTCTGATAGTCCATAGGCATGAATTTAGAATTGATTTTTGTTATCATTATATTCCATGACTTGATTTTCTCTTTACTCTTTTCCTTCTTTCATCTTGGACACTATCCCATCAAAGAGATACATGCTCCTTCGACCTAGTACAAGCAAACTTGACCTTATTATTTTAGATTATTATTTTATAATCAAGGAAATTATGCATTGAAGTTAGTTGATCCATAATTTACTCAATATTTAGACTATCTCCATATATTGGAACCTCTAATTTAGGCTTGGAACCTACTTCTATGATTGCTTTTAATATTATTTCTTTTGGTCTTTCTGCCTCTTGTTATTGTGCAACCACTTCTTATGGTTATTCCTATCTATCAATCACATGACTTGTCATAACACCTTTTATTTGAAAAATTTCTATTTCTTCCAAACATTCTTGAAAAATCCTCATATCTTCGAATAATACATCTTTTGGTTGTCTTCTTTGACCTCATCTATCACCACCGTTGGTTTCTCCTCTAAGTGCCATCTTTGCACTTCTTGAAAATTTATATTTTAAAAAAAATTATTCAATAATATTAATGAAACATATTTCTCCTTAGATAACCTTTGAAGCACAACCAAACCCTATTTAGATGCCAAAATGATGTATGGGTTAATGAAGATCAAAACTATAAGTCTTCTTTAGAGAGAAATTTAAACTTGACAATGAATTTTATCCTTATTTTCACTAGGCTTGTAGCCTTCTTCACTTAATTTTATGACTCTAATAAGATTATTTATTCTTAAAATAGGTTATTTATCTCCATTTAATTTTAAATAACTTGGTAAATTGATCTTTATCTTTCTTGAAATGTATTTTTTTATAAAATGATTAAATTAGGGTTTTAGCCTTATTTCTAGGTTTGTAGACTGAGTTTGTTTAATAAATTTATATTTAGGTATCCTAAAAAATTTAAAATAAATTTAAATCTTATAATTTAAATTCATTCACATATTTTCAAAGTTTCATTGCATTTGGCTAGGTTGTTTTTGATTGATAGTGTTTGTGGTGCTTTAAATTGGCCTTGTTCTAGACCTATACTCTGAGATTTTTTTAAATATCAAGATATAGACCTAAAAAATTATTAAAACCACTTTAAAAACTTCAAAAACATCCTAAAACACTTCTCTAAAAAAATTTATGTGATTTTATTGCTTCATTTTCAATTTATGATAATTTTAGTACACTAAAACCCTAGTTTAGGGTCTTTTAATAATCATAGGGAAACAAGATAAATTTTATGTAAAATTAAAATTATAAAGACTTTTTTGGATTATTTATGATGGTAAATTTTTATACACATTTATATTATTCTTCCACTTGAATTTATAACCTAACCAATCTCAAAACATGATGGAAAGAAACTTTCCTTGACTATAGAAAACACATTTCTTGACTGTAAAAAAATTATATGGTGTTTTCAAACATGTAACATGAATTAACACTATTCAAAAAACTAATATGATTAAAAAATAATAAATACATATAATTACATATATAATAATCTTTAAATTAAATAAATTAACTCAATATAGAGATTCTTTTGTTTTGGTGTAAAATATGTTACACAGTCCTGTATATACCCTATTTTTTAAAATTATCTTCTTCAAATATTGGAGTTTCTTCATATTTATTCTCTTTTTTTATTCTACCCTCTTTTATTCTCCATGAAATCCTATCTTTCCATTTTTACCTCTAAGCTCCTTAATAATCTAACTAACTTAGTAAACCCAACTTAAGACTTAACATTAATTTAGTTTGACAATAACAGTTATGAAAGGCATAAAAACTATTTCAAAACATATTATAAGACATTCATTGATGCCTAAAATAAGTATCATGACCTTTGGTTGCAATATAAGATGAGAAATACCCTTCAAATGTCCTTTACAAATTCAAATTTTCAAATAGATAGTTTTGGCAAAAAATCATTACTAAGCCCAAACAACCCAATTTTGGAATGATAATGATTTTAAAACCTATTTAATGACCAAAAAATAACTCCTAAACATAATCAAGACCAAAATTTTAAAAAATAACAACTAAAACCTAATTCTCATGCATCAAAAGGCATCTTATCATGACAATAGGTACCCAATTCGATAGTACAACTAGTTTTATGTTGATCCTTGAGAGCAATGTGAATTTGGTTATACCCTAAAAAACCATCCATGAGGAATAACATATCACATACAATAAGGGAATAAAAAATGGAATTAAAATAAAATTATCTTTAGGACATGCTAAATTTAGAATTAAAATTTCAATACATATGTGAATGACCATGGTGACTTTTTTGCATGCATTACGGTATACAAATAATAATTTTCACTTTTATTACTTAATAATATTTTATATTGAAGCAAATTGATGAGTTTAAATATCCTTAAGTGCATGCCTTAAATTTTTCATCTGGAAAGGGTGGGAAGGCATGTGGTACTTTTTGAGAGATATTTTTATGCTATCATGATCATATCATCCCTTCTACCAATTCAACATACTTAGATTTGTCTTGCTACCTACCTTCTTCCATCCTATTCCATAAAATTTTGACAATTTTTGCATATCCTAAAACATCTTCCAAGTTGATATCATATATTTCATGAATTTTCCCTTCACGTATTTTATCAACTATCTTGATGTAGTTTTGACATTGTTTTCTAACATTTGTGATATATCAGCTTAGTCAATGTTGTTCAATGGCAGATGACATCTCTTAACTATATTTATCTAGTTGATGTAATTAGTTGTGAACTAGGGTGTGTTTTAGGTATTTTATAACTATATATACAAGTCATATATCATTCAAATCATGAAAAATACACTCATCTATTCTAGTTATGCTCGTACTTCTCCCCTAAGTCATTATTTTGAGGAGTTGGCTCTAGAATCTTATCTTGAAGTAAGCTTGTCTCATGGAATTCTTAGAGATACAATAGGAGGATTATTTTTATCCTAGAATTTTATTCAATATTTGATTTTTTTCAAAACCAAAACAATATCTTTAAAAATATCTTTAGCTAAGGGGGAGATTGAGGCTCGACAAGTCCATCCCAAGGTATGTATTTCTAACCCCATACTATTTAATTTAGTATATTAGATGTTTCTTGTTGCTTATTAAATGATTTTATCTAAATTTACATAAGTTATCACTACACTTATACTAGTTTGGTTATAGGATTACTTAAACTTTCTATATTCTAAGTTATGTTTCCTAGCCCCCCATTTTTTGACCATGGCACTTTACCATTTATGATTATTCTAACTATTCCCCTAAGTTTACTTTACTTTACTTTCAAAAATACTTATATTACCTTTGGTAACCATTTACTTTCATCATATAAGTCTACTTAGATATTTTTTTTTGTGACATAGGCTTAGGCTTTGGAACCCTTTCCTCTTGGGATTCACAATATAGGTAATCCTCTCTTTAGGTTTTTGGATCCATTGGTCACTACCTGAATTTTAGGTATCATGATCTCTATTTGATTAACCTTATTTGAGTCTAGATTTATTGACATCGAATAGTTGTAGGCTAATCCTATCTGATGCATATATTTTGGTGAATTCAACATAAAGCTTACCTCTATCTTCACCCTTTTATCTAACTACATTGGTCATCCTGATATAATTCTATCTTAATTTCCTTATTAGTATAGCTACATTGTACAATCTTATACAATTTCCTTATTACTTATGAATGGCATCAGCTAGCTTGACTATATCAACCAAGTTAATATATTTTATCTTTACATACCTAATTGCATCATCTAACTTGATACATTATTTTTCTTATAAGCTAATTTCACTAGCTAGATAAATTTAGTTAATTGTTCCCCTTCCTTCATATAATACATCTTTGTTTAATCTAAATGGAGAACCCAAAAAGATATGATGGAAATTACTAATTATCATAAAGTGTCAAAGTCTCACTTTCCTTATACTACCATAGAAAACTAAGATACAAGCAATTGTCATATGGCCACTAGAAGTACCAACTATAATCCACTTATTAAATCAACTTTCAGTTGTCCACTCAATTAGCCTCCACATATGCCTATTGTATAGGATAATATTTACCTTGAACATAATCCAAAAATGATCATTTTTATTAATGAACATCCTGAGCATAGGGGAAATGAACCTATAGTGATTTACAATCTCATGATGGCACCTCACATGGAATTTCCTCCTTCCGATAATCATAGATTTTCTACCAATCATGGGGCATGTCATTATATGAATTCCCACTTTATCTCTTCCTTGACCATGCCTAATATTACTACTAACATTATGGGTTTTTCCCTTAGTGGGCCTACTCAAAGTACCCATGTTAATACCTATGTTAATATCAAAACTTGTGCATCTCAGCACGCTTTTCAATTTTTATCTTATAGTTGATGAAATTTTTATACTCATAAAATTTTGTTACAAGCTATGAACTAAATGGATACCTTTCAAACTACTAATGCAAATTATATGATGCAAATGAAAAATCAACTTATTATTTAAAATTCATCCTCAACAACCTTAGTGGGGAGTGAAAAATACAAATTCCCCCTACCCTCCCCCTAGAGATGCATATGTGAATCTAACTCCCCAATGTCCACTTCTTCATAAAGAAATCAAACATATTCAAACTAAACCATTAGTTCTTCAAATTAAAAAATATAGACATAGGTGGCATTACTCCTACTATCACCTATAATGGATCCATCAATCTCATTTTGCATTATAAATATTTTGTGAATATTTACAAGTGTAGATTTAGTTAAACACATTTTTAACTACCAAAATTCTAGAAAAACTATTTCAAGTGATGCCCTGATTGGTATAATCAACTCAAGTCTAGTACTATCTATATTTTAGAAGACGTAGTTAACACATTGGTAATTTCAAATCAATGATCTTCTTAAAAATAACTTATCTCATTTGATTAATTGTAAGTGGGTAGAATCTAAGACTACCCAAGCTTTTATCAAGTGTTGGAAAGCATTATCTAAAAAGGTCAAACACAACATATCATAAGACAATATCTTCCACTTGTTTACTAGTGTTCTACATCCCAAACTTCAATACAAAGCTAGGAATCTCCCTCCAAAAGCATTGGAAATATCCCTTAATCAAGATAAAAATGAGGACTTTCTCATAAGGTAATTCATGCCTTCCCAACCTACATATAGAACTTATATACTTATGAAGTATAGAAATAAACATGATATTAATGATGGTGTTATAGATACATATGGTTCAACACACACCATTAATATCATCCTCCTAGGTGGATATTATGAATTGAAAAATTTTAAACCTATCATAGGAAGTTCATTCTAGCCTCCTCCCTCCTCTTTGGATTATGTAAACAATGTATAAGTCCACAATCCCTTCTCTATATAAAATTAATAAAAGTATCTTTGAACCTTAAACTAGAGATCCTGATCTTTCTTTCCCTACCAAACACTAGTATGATCCTCAAAAGGTTTTTTGGAACCATGAAAATTGGGGAAACTCTCATGAAACTTTTAGAAAATTAAATAAATTTGATCTCAAATTTATCCTCAAACCCAAATTCAATCATGAATCCATGATTTGAGAGTGTCATCAAGTATAATTCCCTTCACCAGGATAATGTTTATCTTATTATATATGTAGATCCATTTCCTAAGCATAATCAAAATAAATAACCTAATTGGATTATTTATGCCATTTTTTTGAACCCATAGTTCATTCTCACTCTTATACTAATGAACAATACTATTTAACATGAACAACATGAAGCATGTAGTTTCATTTATTAGTCTTTATCCTCATTACACTCATACTCTATATCCTACTTATATAATAGTTTATGATACCTCTCCACCTCATTATATTGATGTTGAGTATGAGGAAGTCATTACCATTTTAAATGATATAATTGCATCAACTAGTTCAATGTAGTCATATTTATGATGACTATTTCCATTGTATCAACCAACTTTATACAATTTATTAGTTCTCAATCTAATGCATCATCCAACTAGATCTAACTAGTTGTTCCTGAATTAGAATCTAATACATCAATTTAATCGAGATAATTAGTTTTTATTCATAGACTACATCATCTAGCTTGATAAAATCATATTTTTTTCATTCATTCCCATTCTACTATATCGATTAGCTCAAAATAGATTATTTCTAGTGATTTTGTATAACATAATAAATCAACTAGCATGATGTTGTTTATTTTCCTTGAACAAAACTACATTAACCAAGTTGATACCATATAGTTTATTCGCTAACTCATTTTAAGTGCACATCAAGCCGTCCTTTGGTTAATCTTCTTCAAATTTATGCACCTTTATCTTAGTATTGTCTAAGTCACCTATCATTTTATGAGTTGGATCTCATTAAAGAACTTTAAAATTTATCTTTTAAAATTCCTTTCCTCAAGATCATGAGGACTTATTTACATCATCATAACCTAGTGATGCAACTTTTATTTTAATTGAACATACCTCAACCTACATCTATGCGGAAAAAACCTATATTATCTAGGTTTGAGTATATAATTTTTAATAGTATGAAGAAATGTCAATTCAAGTTGACAAAAATTTGGATGCTTCTCTCTCACTTAAGTTTTCTATTACTTATATGATCCCTGATGAAATATTAATTGGTTCAAATTATCCTCATATTTTCATTAGTGTTCAAGTTTGTGACATTCACATCAAGCATGCCTTATAATATGAAGGTTCCAACACCTATGTTGCATCCCTTAAGTTCATTAAAACCCTTGGATACTCTGAGTGCAACCTTAAGTCTACCCAAAGTACATTTCAAGGATATTATAAATGAAAAATTCCTCACCTTGGATGTATTTGGCTTCTTATCATAGTCCATCCCATCATGGTTAGAGTTATGTTCATTATCTTTAACTTTTCATTGTCCTAAAATATTTTACTTAGTCAACCCTAGAATTATCACATGAGGGAAGTCACTTCCTCTATATGCTAGTGTGTCAAGTTTCCTTTATATATATATATATATATATATATATATATATATTAAGGAAAATTGACACACTAGCATATAGAGGAAGTGAAAAATGAAAAATTCCTCCCTTTGGATGTATTTGGCTTCTTATCATAGTCCATCCCATCATGGTTAGAGTTATGTTCATGATCTTTAAATTTTCATTGTCCTAAAATATTTTACTTAGTCAACCCTAGAATTATCACATGAGGGAAGTCACTTCCTCTATATGCTAGTGTGTCAAGTTTCCTTAATATATATATATATATATATATATATATATATATACATACATACATACATATATACATACATAGAGTTATGTTCATGATCTTTAACTTTTCATTGTCCTAAAGTATTTTACTTAGTCAACCCTAGAATTATCACATGAGGGAAGTCACTTCCTCTATATGCTAGTGTGTCAAGTTTCCTTTATATATATATATATACACACACACACACATACATACATACATACATACATACATACATACATACATACGTACATACATACATATACACACACACACACACACACATACATATATATATATATATATGTATGTATGTATGTATGTATGTATGTATGTATGTGTGTGTGTGTGTGTGTATATATCTGTGTGTGTGTGTGTGTGTGTGTGTGTGTGTGTGTGTGTGTGTTTATACACACACACACACACACACATATATATATATGTATATGTATATAAACAGACACACACACACATATATATATATATATATGTTTATGTATATATGTATATATATATGTATGTATATATATATATATATATATGTATATATATATATGTATATATGTATGTATGTATATGTATATGTATATATATATATATATCTATATATATATATATATATATACATACATACATACATATATACATATATATATACATATATATACATACACACACACACACACACACACACACACACACACACACACACACACACACACACATAATATTCAAGGTGACACCAACCCTTAGAATTTTGAACAATTTAAAGAACACAGAATCTATAAAAAAAACCCAACCTTTAACATTTTCCTAACATCCCCTTTTGAGAATATCAATGTTCTTATTATCCTATCAATTCTAATTAAGGTTATAGTGGTCACCCCAAGTTTATGAGAAACATTCCACTTAAACTTATAGATTATGATGATGATGATCAAAACCTTTAACCTCCCTTCTAAAATTCTACCTCAATTGCCTCCTTCTTTATAATCTCATTCTCACAATAAGTTGACTAATGATTTGTTCTAATCTATGGTCATTCCTAAGAATTCATCTTTGTACATTTCCATTAGTTACATAGTGATTGAATCCTTCCATATATATCTTCATGCACCTTAATATGATGATGTTTATGCCTTACATGACCCATGATTAGCCATCTATGTTCCAAATAAGGATGTATAAATCATTCATTATCAGATGACTCTTCAACACTCATATGTGTCTTATTTATATTCTCATTACATTAATTTAATTTATATCATTCACTCTCCTTTTACTTTACCTAACACTATTCCTCCTTCAGTTGATGTTCATAGGTTAGAAATGGAGTGCATTCTAGTTTATTCACATACTACCCTAGTTACTTATGAGCCTCTTGAGGCTATACTCCTTAATCATTACATGATTAGACCATATAATTTTTCCATAATTTTTTACCATTTGCATATGCTTCGTCCTGAGATGTTGGGTACATTAATATGGCCCCCATCGAGGCAAACCCTTGAAGAAGTAGTTGTAGTTATATTCTATACACCTACTCTTAGATTATTTGATCATGATGACCTATTTAATGAGGTTCCAAATAGACCCCATAATGATTCTCCACCTAGCTTAGAATATCCATATTATGAATTTCAAAATGTATCTGATCATTGGGCCAAAGATTTTTTATTATACTAGAAGTTATCAACACAATAGAAACCACAATGCTTAGTTCACATTAGAGAGTCAACCACCATAGTTAGATACTCCTATGTAGGTTTTTTTCTTCTATGACATGAACACACATTATTTGAACCATTTTTAAGCTCTCTAATAGTAGCCAAATACACTTTATCCTTAAGAAACTCAATTTTCTAGCATCCAAAATATGTCAACCCCTAAGATAATTAAGCATTTTATCTTTAGAATCAATGAACTACACATCATACTAACATATGTAGAGTAATTTAATAGAATTTTATGAATTTTTGAGGCCCTTATGTCGACCTTGTCAATAGATCTCTCAATGTTATTCTTAATTGAAGGGCCAACCTTATCCTTGACCATATCCTTCTACTAGGCCAGAGGATATTAGTTCAACGATTTCATAGGTTCCTTATATTGATCATCCTTAATATAATGTCCCATCCTCATTCTATTATTCTTACCTTTTATATAGAACTCATTTTCCAAGTAGTCCTTATGTGACTCTTTGAGAAAGTAGAAGGGACTATGATTAGAGATACATATCAATTATATCAAGATTTATCATATGTTATTGATGATGTATGTCAAGATCTCTCTTAGCATTTTTGAGTACATATTATCATATTAGTATTCACATTATCATATGAGTGGATTTCATGTTTATCATTTATAGCATTTTTTATGCCTTGTTGTGCATACCTTGTTTATATCATGGTTCTCTTTTATTATTAAACATCTTATTTTCTTTATGTTTCATAATTTATTAATATATTATATTAATTTCAACCTATTATTCCATATTGGATCTTAGGTGTTTCCTTTATGTTTCATATCATTTATTACTTACACCATTGTTTACTTATTATCTCTGTGGTATCTTTACTTTTGGCCTTTATTTCTCTTGTATAACTTAGGTAGAACCTTCAAGTTTTCATTATTTTATTTTATTGCATTCATATATCATTTTTGACTTAGATTCCTTATGATTATTTAGCATGTATTCATTTTATCCCTCTTTTGGGATGATTATTTACTTTCCCCCTCTTTTGGGATGATTATTACTTTCATTAGTGCTTGTGTTATATCTCTTGTATGTTAGTATAGCCTCCCTAGTAACATAATTATCAAAACATATCCCCATCCCTTTTGAATCATTAATTTCTCTCCTTCTAATTAGTTATAATCATAGTCCTCATTGTATTACTTATTACATGGATGAATCTTCTATGAACCCCATATTTCCCTAATTTCCTTTCATTTGAGGTACATGTAGGTTAGTTTTGAGGTTGCACACTTAATTGTGGGAAATTCTAGGTGTCTTTAGATACTATGGTCTTTAGGTTATTTATTCTCATGGAGAAGCATAAGATCTATTCTAAAAGCTACTTATTTCAATCATGTTTAGTTTTTTGAATCCATATGGAAGAAGAACCAAAAAATCCAAAAGAATTAAAATCCATATTATAAGAGTGAAAATGTTAAAATTCAATTACAACTTAAAAGTTAGATCATACCAAAAGAGGTGATATTTATTTAACACATATCCTATATTATTCAAATCTCAAACTCCATAGTTGTCCTCATGATAGAGTTGAGTTCTATTGGGGTGTGGTAGGAAAATAGACTAGGGTAGGAGATCTTACAGCATTACATCATTATATCCTCACATATTTAGGGCCACCTACATTTTCACATAAGTACCCAATCTTAGTAGTAGGTCAATGTCTTTGTAATGGGTCCTGAGGAGAGGAGAACATGACATGGGAAGGTAAGACCATTTTAATTTCATAATATATCCTTGATGGGATGATTTATGTGCTTCACTTATTATTCCAAACTTTGTGTTCATTAGTTGGAGTGTCGTAGGTCCTTGATGTCCATAGTTCTTAGCCTTACCCACTTGTCTAGAGTGTCTCATTCCCACTAAATATTTCTAATTCATCTGTGTGATGCCTAAAATTCCTTATTTACATCATTTTTTTATGATATACCCTTGGTGGGTATCATTTTTATCTAATCACATTTTCTTACACAACTTGGATATCTTTTTATAAGTTGTAGTGTAAGACCCTTGAACCTTCCTCAAAAATTCCTATGTAAATACATACATTTCCTTAACTACAATGTTTGTATGTATATTTTTTTTTTGTATTATAATGCCTAAGATAAAACTAGTCCTTCCTCACAAACACCCCTTCACATCATCTCATTTCCATATTAATCATGTAATTAGGTGGTTGTGTTTTCCTATATAAAATTTTAGAGAAAACACTAAGTTTTGAGTTATTATTCCTTAGATATTTTCATGTTCACATATGGTATTGTTTGAATTAACTTATCTTACATAAAACATTTCACATAGTTACATTTTTTTCTTTATAATTGACTTGATATTCTCATTTTACATTTTTTAAATGCATTAAAATTATTAGTCATTTATGTTTTATTCATGTTTGTTTGACATGACATTACACTCATTTACTTGCATATATTTGTTTGATTATTTATTTCATTGATATTTTATTTAATTACATATATTTGTTTGATTTTTAATGTATTGATATCTCATTTACTTACATATATTTGTTTTGATTTTTCATTCATTGATAATTCATTTACTTCCATATCTTTGTTTGAATTTTATTACATTGATATCATATCTAGTTTCTATGTTTTATCATCTATTACATTCTTTTCCAAAGCTTTTGTTTGTTTATTTTATATTTACTTAAGTTTTCTTCATTTTCATTTTTATTTTAGTTTTGTTCCTTTTTACCATACATTTTTGCACATTTTATAGAAAATGATAAAACATACATCATACAATATAGCATTTTTCTCGTAACATAATATTAAATCTAATGCATGCTAAAAAGAAAAGCCAACCAATACATTAATACATGACACAAATGATTAATATAAAAACATATCTCTATATAATAAATGACTCAATGTTTCATGCATGATGATACATCGAAAAATATATAGAATAGTATTATAGTTTATATATTGGTGGTCCACCCTGTCTACTAAAAAAGGGATGTGCCATGCTCATCGTATATATCTATCTAGACTATGCTCTCTTTAAACTCTAATGAAGATTCTATGTAAGTGACTATAAGCCTTATACCTATCCATTTAGGTTAGCTGACTATGCATGTAACATCCCCACCTATCCAATTATTTTCATGTGTGTAACCCTCTCCTTATTTGATCATGGGTAGGAGTGAATCCTTCTCTCATATACATAGATCCTAGGAGGCCTATCCAACCAAGATAAACCAACCAACATGTGCTCTAGTAGTTGATGCCACAATATTTGGCATCATAGTGGTGTCTTGTTAAGAAAGAACAAGGTCCAAATTTTAGTGGTGGGAAGTCTCTACCAAATTACTCCATCATGTCTCCTCTATCATCACATCTAAAAAATTCAAACCAACATGACATAAAATCTCACATATATATATATATATACTAATCCATATATCTATCACTAATGCTTAACATGTATATTTATACCTCTAAGAAATGAAAGTGATAAAATTAATAAATTTACTTACCAACAGTAGTGTCATCCCCCTGATCACCTATCACATGAGGGTTTCTAAGGTGGTGATAAGCCCATATATCCCCTAGTTATACCACTATATCTCAATGTGGCACCTTATGTTCGTATTAATATATAGTCTAGTTATTTATTAGCTACACATTAAGATCTCTATGTTACCACTTAGGTGCCACCACTAGTTATTCACCTCCTCCCTCTATATATGCCCTTTATTGTCATCTTCATCATCATATTTTCACTATAGGTCATTGAGGACATACCATACGTGCCCCAGGTGGAACGCCTCTCCTTTTAAAACCTCATCACTCCCTATTATGAAAAGCATAGAAATATAGGACCACCAAAGGAGTTAATAGGTGCACAAATCTGAATTGTCCAAGAATGTGACCACATATATGTAGCTCCACCCACTAGGTATAGGGTCCATTGATCCATCTATACCACTATTCATGTACTAAATCTTCCCATGATATCCATACATCCATAGTACCTTATTACAATGTCTATATGATCTAGTCCTTCTACATGGATTATAAATCTAGTGCATGTGGGACTGCTTAGACCACATGGTTTAATTCTACCCCTTCAATCATGGGAGGGTGTCTTCTATCACATGAGGAAACCCCACATTCCTATAAATGGGAAAGCTATCATATATCTATCTAAAAACGGTATAATTGGTCCCATCATTTATTAAACTCTACTCAAAATTTTGTAGATGTAATGCATCAACTACACCAAAATGACCAATCTCAAATCATACATCATGCTCTAATCTAGCAAAAAATGAAATAAATATATAATATAAAATAAAATGACCCGATATAACTTACATTAGACCACATATATCATCATAATCTTGATAAAGGCCTTCTAGATGTTTGGAACACCTAATATATACACATTAAACAATCATATGACAACTACACGTTGGTCATACCTATCAGAGCTAGTAGCCCATTGTCTTAAGGATATCCTATCATCCATAATATATGAGGTATTTCACACCAGTATTGTGCCCATGATTAGTATCCCTAGTATTACATGTACATCCTCCATCATGATGGATGCCTCTATGGTGACTATATCCACCAACCATTTGAATGTGTTTATCAATCTCTCACATGCTCTGAAGACATGGCAATCAACTCCATGTTGAGAGGTATATGACACATATCCATTATGCCACTGAAGTTGAGTGTTTTTAGTTTTTATTGATCAATCCCTAATACTTTATATAGTATATCCAACATCCATATCATAACTAAAGACTTTAAATATTTGTCATCTTTGTAAAATGTCAAACAATCAGGCATAAATCAAGTCTCCATCCCAAATCTGAAATAAATTCTTAAAAATAAAAAAATAACATTTTATAAATTTTATAAATTTTTTATATTGTGTCAATCATTTTACCATTCTCACATTACTATAGCATTATCCAATTGATACACTATCAACTAGCTTCTCAATCTATAACATTAGCCATACACTACTATATCAACCATTTCTAAATTTTTTTATACTACATTGATAATCTATAAAATTTCATCAACCCAATATTATTCATAGTGACATTACTCATACCCCACAATATCAACCATATTATCCAATTTATACATACATTGACCCTTCTAGATATATCAACCAACTCCCTCTCTAACTACATCAACCAATTCTTATGGTATTCACTAGGTTAATTTCACCCTACTTAAAAACTACATTAGTTTGGATGATATAGTTCAATAAGTGTGGTGATTCTTCCCTTGACCTAATTTTAATCACATTCCCATCATTAATCCTATTTTTATCTCTAATTTTTCACTTGTTGGGAAAATTTTCATTACATGAATTTGTTTTAGCACCTAGATTTCCTAGTCTAGTTCATTTTATTCTAAAATGGAATAAATAGAATATTAATGCATTTCATAATTGTAAAACTCTAATTTTAGTATAAATTTGTCCACTAGCGCACCTCCTCCTTTCTTTTGAACCATGATCTCTCAAATAGATAAATTTGGATACACATAGCTCTAGTTTCCAAAAATAGAAAATGTGCAAAAGAATAGTTTTCACCCTTTTATAGTCAAAATTTCAAATTCTTTAGCCTTAAATTATTTACCAATAAATTTAATTTTTCTCACATATCTTTGTTTATGTAGGTCCTTCTCATAAACTGAAAGATGCCTTAGAATACACACTCTAGGTACTTTATATCATCTACTACACATGCAACATTTTCTACATTAAGCAAGGTAACTGAGGGTACATGTTTTCATTTTATTTACTTTTAGCATTTATTTTTTCATTTCATTTAAATTAGCTCAGTTATTGTGTTGATATTTTCTTTCCTAAATCACCATCCCATGTTACACTATTTTGACACATGATGAGCTTTAGATGGGGCATATGTATACACAATATTATTTACTTTTATTACTTATTGAGGTTTTCTCTTACAATGGATTTCCAACTTCAATCTGCCTATATGCATGCCTTAAATGGTGCATTGAGAAAGGGGTGGAAAATATTGTGGTGATTTATGAGAGATTTTGTTATATTATCATGATCATATCATTCATTTTACTAGTCTAGCTTACTCAAATTTGTCTCACTACCTTACTCAGATTTGTCTTGCTACCTACCTCCTTCCATCCTATTCTATCTAGTTTTTTCAATTTCCTCATATCTTATAGCATCAATTAGGGTGATACCATTTTTTCATGTATTTTCCCTTCATGTATTGTATCGAATAGCATGATGTAGTTCTAAGCCTATTTTATGACATTCATACTATATCAACTTGATCGATGTTTTTTATTGGTAGCAGACATTTATTAATTATATCGATCTAGATTATGCCATCAAATTTGTCTTTAGGGTTGGTTTTGGGTATTGTAAAAATATATATACAAGTCATATTTCATTACAAATCATATAATATACATGATTTTTCTCTTCTTTCTCTCACACTTTTTCCCTAATTCATTATTTGGAGAAGTTGGGTCTAGAATCTTATCTGAAAGTAAACTTGTCTTGTATAAGTATTGGATAATCAATAGGGATGTAACCTAGATCTTGATATATCCTTTGAAGTCTTTATAACCAAACAATATATTATAAATCACCATTAGTCAAGGGGGATATTGAGGCGCAATAGGTCCACCCCAAGGTAAGTATTTCTAACCCTATACTCTTACATTTAGTAGATTTGATTTTTCTTGTTACTTAGTGAATGAATATGTGTTTATCCTTATCTAAGTTATCTCTAAACTTATACTATTGTGGTTATAGTATTACTTAGACTTTACATATTCCATGTTAGGTTACCTAAACCCCCATTTTTTTACCATGGCACCTTACCATATAAGATTATTCTAACCTTTCCCCTTGGTTTACTTTACTTTATTTACATAATTATTTACATTTCCTTTGGAAATCATTTAATTTCATTATAGATGTCTAGTTATAATTATTTCATTGTGCCATAGGATTATACTTTGGAAAATTTTCCTCTCAGGATTAATTATTTAGGTAACCCTCTCTCTATGTTTTTAGATACATTGGTCACTACCTAAACATTAGGTATCATGATATATATTTGATTAACCTTGTCTAACTCGATAAATCTTGAGATATGATAGTTGTAGGATAATCCTATCCCATGAATATAATATTCACATATAATTTAAAACATATTTTGTGATATAAAGGAAACACATAGAAACATGTCATTGATTCAAAATCACATGATCATAGAGTCTCTAAATATTCAAATTCCTTTACTTGTAGTCTATAGATCCATTACATATTATATTTTCCTTGACATCATTTCACATTTTTCCCTTTCCCTACATAGTAAATAAACATGTTAGAGTGGTATTCAAAAATAATAATAAAGCACACACATTACTTCAATAAAATTTTGACACTATATGAGAACATGTGGCGGCCATTATGGGGACACAGGGTTATATGGTTATAGATGTCTCTTTTATTCTTGAATTGGCCTAGTAAAAATCATGGATGCATTGGAAATTTAAATCCACTTTATATTATCACACATATACATTCTCCTTGTTCACAATAAATAAACATATTTATGATCACATATTTTAAATAAATCTTGAATAATACATGTGAACATGCTAAAATAAATTTTAAAACAAGGACACGACATTTCTAGAAAAGTCACAGGGTTATGGAGACTTAGGAACATAACTTAAATATTTTTAGCTAATAAGACACATGGATATTAGAACATAGTCACATGGTCACAACATCACACATAATAAATTAGTCTTTGAAACATAGGGAGGCCTTTATGGATGTGTTAGTATATTTAGAGACAAAAGTTAAAAATATTTACAGATAAATAGCTTTGAAACATGTTTACAGTTGCATCAAAAAAGTAGTTTTGATTTGCAACTTTTATGAATTTCAAAATACATATACATATACATATACATACATACATATATATATATATATATATATATATATATATATATATATATATATATATATATATATATTGTTAAAGTTAATTTTATAACACAAGAATGTGAAAAAATACTTATTTGCACATTTTATAATGTAAACCTAGTTTGGATTTTGATTTAATTATTTTTCTGTGAAATAATCCTTTAAAAATATCAAGTTTGTCATTGGCCACATTTGCATAACCTAAGTTCTAGTTCACACTTTTTTATCCATGCCATAGACACATCTTCGTAAATAATAGACTTGACCATAATTTAAAATGAAATGCATATGATAAGACATCCATGAAGTTTCCATTTTATTTTTAATTATAAGTTGTGTTTGATAACTCTATGGATTTGTGACCCCATCAATCTATTTTGATTCCTATTGATTAAAAATATGGATCTAGTTTATTAGACATGTCAACTAGTTCATTTCTACTATACTCAATTATGTAGTTCATGTATGTAAAACACTATGTAATAAATTTATTTAGTCCAATTCATGTAAATTAAAGTTTTTAATTAAGTTACAATTGTAGAACTAATGTTGGGATGGTTTGTGCATTCTTGTATTCATGATGTTAGCAGCTTGTAGCCTTTTAAATTGGGGTCTTTTTTAAGGATGACTAAACCATAGGTATTTACCTGTGGTAGTTGCATAACAACCATAATTATTATGTAACTATGGTATTTTTAAGTGTTTATTTTGTAGCCACCCTAGTTTTATAAAAATCATTGGTGTTTATAGGTGATATTTGTGTAACTTCCCTAATTTTTTTGAAATCAATGGTCTGTATAAAGTGGTGGTTTTGCCACTAGCCAAAACACAGAATGGGAATAGTTTTAAATTTTTCAACTTCTTGGAAATGGTTCATTGTTATTCTTTGGTGGATTATAAGGTGGAAAAATATAAATGTAGCCTCTTTTTAAGGTAGAGGACATCATAAATTTTAGTGAAAAGTATTGCATTTGGATTCACATTATCGTTTGTAATTTTGGGTCCCTCATTATGTTATCTTATTATTTCCTAGTTGTTTTTTGGTTTTTCTAGTTGTGTTGGATCATTGCGATGTGTTTGAAAAGGTAAAAGTAGTCATATATGAAAGATGTGGATAGTGTATTAGTGAAAACTATATCCATGAAGGTCATTTTTGGTAGTAACTTGTAGAATTATTGATATACATAATGAAAGGGGAGTGTATTTTTCCTCACCCACTAGAGGTTTTCCCACACCAAGGTTCACTTAGCCATCTCTTGTGTTTATATTATTATTTGTCTCAATTTATTATTCTCTCTTATGTTTACTTTGTTGTAAATTTCATTTTCAACACTCATTTACTTTTGTTTTAGCATTGAAAGTACTCTAGAATTGTAATCAATTAATCATTTTTTAAGCTAGGAGTATAGGATCCATGTTGGTGAAATTTAGAGTGGAATATCCACCTAATTTATAGATTATATTGTTATCAAAATTGGTTTAGTACCAATTTAATCCTTTTGTGTGGTTTTGTTTTGTTGAGTACATTTCAGTATATACCCACAACTAGAGCAAGTACTGTTAGCAGTTAATGTATACTAGTTCCCTTTGAAGAACACATTTTGATAAGGAAGTGGATGCAAGAGATTATACATATGGTTCATTTTGATGAATAATATGCACATATAATGGAAGAGTGATTTTTGAAGCTTCAAGGAGTGGCTAGAATATCTCTTTCTATGATAAATATTGACTAATTGGAGCCCATCATGGGGATACTCATGGAAAAACTCAGTGTTTATATGGAAGCACTAAAAAAATAAAGAAGACACTCCAAAGCATGAGAATGTGGAAGAACAAACCCATGCTAACCAATTTCCACCTCCATTCAAGGTTGATGTAGATAAATAGATTTATTCATATGTTAGATATGTGAATGCAAAGAGGCTAGACCATTCACTAGCCCAACTAAAGGTATATTTTGGTTTGTATTAAATTAATTAGATCGAAAAAAATCATCAATAAGTTTAATATAACAAATCATGCTTTAAAATACTTTGAAATTTATGTTCATACCTTATTTGTTAATATTTTTTCTTCTATTACTAAGTGGGATTATTATAAGATGTTAATCAAGAAGTTTTATTCTATTTTTTATGACGAAGAGAGGTCCATGTATTGGAAATATCTTCTATAAAAGTAAGGCCAAAGCATGTAGGAGTACACAAGCGAGTTTCACAAGAAGGTTATCCAAATGGTAAAGGATATAGGGGACCATGATATCTTGATAAGTATGTTGGTGGACTCCATATATAGTTAAGGAGTCCTATCCTCTTATCCAAACCTATAGATGTGAATGAGGCTTGTTCTCAACAATCACTACTTATATATGGATAAGAAGAAGGCTCCATCTACCTCTTAAATCACTTTGAAGAAACAATATGGATCTAAGCATAAGGGTAAAGGAAAAGGAAAAGGTAAGCATAATGGTACTTCAATTTATAATAAGGATACTAAAAGGCATTGTGGGCATTGTGATGTTGATACTCATTCTAAAGAAATGTTTTAGAAGCTACATTTAGAATTTTAGTTGTTGAGTTGTGGAGCTAAAAGCTTCACCAAGGAGCTAATCAGGGAGTTACTGGGTTCATACAGTAATCGACATCGGCAGTATGGCCGACGTCGGTCAGGTAGGGACCAAAGATCGACTGACGTCTGTCAGGAGTAGACTGACAGCAACTGACGTCGGTCACCTGTGCATGTGCATGCTTCTACATGTGTTTCCAGAATGCATTTCCAGAATTAGACTCATCTAATTTAAGTGGTCTGAGAGTGTTTGCATGTTGAAGGCTAATTTAAGTCTTGAGTCTATGTTTCTAATTATTGTAATTAGAAGTCTAATATTTGTATACATGGGATCCTATTTAAGAGACCCATGGGCATGTACTGTAATTAAGGCAAGTAAAGCATTGAAGTAAGAAAGCAAATTCAAGGAGATCTAAAAGGTGTAAGGTCAAGGAGATCAGCTGAAGCTATCAAGGAGGGGATAACAACTCAGGTTGTTGAGTTAGTTGTGGTTGAGCAAGAGAGAGAGAGGGAAGAAGTCCTTGAGGTGTGGCAAGCCTTAGAGGTGGAGGAAGAAGTGGCATCTTCTTTATTGTATTTTCTTTTGAAGATTATTTAATACAAGATTGTGTATTGTCTCTCAAATTCTTTGTTGTTTCAAGTTTCTAGTTACGTAATCATTCTGGTATAATTCCATGTTTAATTGCTTATAAGAAAAGTAATCAATTGTGCTTCCATGGGTTCTTAACAGTTGGTATCAGAGCTAAGGTTGTAGGAAGCAGGTTATTGTTTGATTACAGGTCATTCTCAGGGGTTTTTGACTGAGTTGGAGTACAGCAATGGCAGATGAAAGTAGACTATGAATGGAGAAGTTTAACAGCAAGAATTATCAACATTGGAGGATGCAGATAGAAGATTATCTATATTAGAAATATTTGTACTTACCGTTGGGTGGGGTTGATTGCAAGCCCAAAAATATGAAGGATGAAGAATGGGAGGTTCTTGATCGGAAGGATCTGGGATCTATAAGGTTAAGCCTTGCATCATCTGTGATTTCCAACTTATCACAGGCCAAGACAATGGTAGAGTTGATAGAATCTTTGGCAAATTTATATGAAAAGCCCTCTGCTTCAAATAAGGTATTTCTTATGAAGCAGCTTTTTACTTTGCAAATGCAGGAAGGTGGATTGGTGTATACTCATCTTAGTGATTTCCATGGTTTGGTAAACCAATTAAATTTAGTCAATATTGTTTTTGATGATGAAATAAGAGCTCTCTTAATCTTATGCTCATTACCTAAAAGTTGGGAGAGTTTGGTAATGGCATTATCTAATACTGCGTCTGCTTCTAAAATCTTAAAAGTTGATGATGTAGTTATTGTAATCTTGAATGAAGATATTCACAGGAAAAGCATAGGTGAATCATCATCAGGGAACGCTTTAAGTGCTGAAAGCAGAGGAAGGCAAAGAGAGAAGGTTGAGCAGGGGAAATCAAAGTCACAGATGGGAAGGAGATCTGAGTCTAGAGGTATCACCTACTGGTTTTGTGGAAAGAAAAGACACAAAGAAAGACTGCTGGTTGAGGGGTAAAGAAAATCAACATGAAGGTAATGAAGAAGCAAGAGATGTAGGTATTGTGGCACAAGACGCTCTCATACTTTATTTGGATAGTCAGTTAGAATCATGGGTTTTAGATTCTGGTTCTTCTTTTCATGCATCCCTAAATAGAGATTTGTTCCATGAGTATGTCCAGGGAGACTTTGGAGTGCTTTACTTAGGGGATGGTACACATTGTCAAATGGTTGGCAAAGGGAAAGTGCAGCTGGAATTGTAGATGGGCAACACATGGGTGTTGAAGGAGGTTATGCATGTCCCAGTCTTGAAGCAGAGTTTGGTTTTTATAGGGAAGTTGGGTGATGAGGGATACACAGTAACCCTCACAGCAGATTCTTGGAAGGTTTCCAAGGGTGCACTTGTTTTAGCAAGAGGTAAGAAAGTAGGTACGCTTTACCTATCTACTTGTATTACTAATTCTCCTTCTGGTTTATCTACTTCAGCTGTAGATTCAGAGATTTGGCTTAATAGGCTTAGTCACATGAATAATAAGGAGATGCATGTTCTTGAGTCAAAAGGTATGAGTTCAGATTCGAAGGGCATATATCGAGTTCAGTGCAGGAAAAGGAAATTTGATGCTTTTGACATGAACAGGGAAGCCTTGGTGTTTATGGAGGAGATGATGGATGGAGATCAGTCACAGGGGCTAAATAATTCTGAGCAGGGCAATATGGATAGGGTTTTGATCCAAGATGAGCTCGTGGGTAGAAGTCATCACTCACATGAAAAACATAGAGACTGACGTCAGTTAGAGGACTTACATCGGCATCCAGACAGGGACTAACATCGGCTGGGTGAAACCCAGCATCAGTGACTTAGGACAGATAAACACTAGCATCGGTCAGGGAGAACCAATGTCGGTGATGAGTTAGTCGCATGGAACTAACATCGATCGGGTGCAGACTGAGATGTGACCAACATCGGTCACTGAGACAAATTTTGGGTGGACAACAAGTTGTTAAGGAGTCTCAAACACCCATATGGAGGATTGAAAGGGTAAGTAAGCCTCAAATTTGTCATTTCCCTTCTTTACACTACTTATTGCTCATTGATGCTCAAGAATCAGGAAGTCATTAAAGAAGCAGTACAGGTAGATCCAAGAAACAGTGGGAGCCTGGCATGGATGAGGAATGTGATTCCTTGGAGAAGAACCAAATAGGAGTTTTTGGGTGGAGTTGTCAGCTGGAAGAAAAAATTGAGAGACGAATGGACGTTCAAGATGAAGAAGAGTGGAAATGGACACGTGAGATGAAAGGCCAATGTATAAGGTCTTGAGGAAGTTGCAGGGCAATGGAGGTTTGACAGGGATATGACTAAGCATGGCTTTAGTCAAGGTCAATGTGACCATTATGTTTTACTTTACCAGGTTGGATAATATTACCTACATTATCTTGTTACTATTTTGTGTGCTTGTTATAGGGTTACACATACAGGGAGGTTGCTGAGCTAAAGGTAAAGATAGTTTAGAGGGGTGTCATGAAGAATCTGGGAGCAGCAAGATTCTTTGGCATAAGAGACATGGAAGATCATAGGTTGATCTCCAGTGGGAGCTGATGTGAAGAAGGTGTTGGTGGGTTTTAAGATGTAGGATGCAGAATCAGTAAGCACACCTATGGCTGGACAGTTCAAGTAGAGCTTAGAACAATGTTCAAAATCACATAAGGTCTGGTGTAGACCTAAGTTTTCCCAAGCAGTGGGAGTTGTCATAAAGTTTAGATGTGACAGAAGACTTGGATGACAGGTGTAACATCATAGGATGTGTGGTGGATGGTCTTCAAAATTGAGCTTGAAGATGGAGGTGCCTGATATGGTTAGTGGATGATGTTGTACAGGTGCAGCTGTTTATCTCCAAGTGGGAGATTGTTGATTTGTGGAGCTAAAAGCTTCACCAAGGAGCTAATCAGGGAGTTACTGGGTTCAGATAGTAACTGACATCGATAGTATGGCTAACGTCAGTCAGGTAAGGACCAAATATTGGCTGACGTCAGTCAGGAGCAGACTGACAGCAATTGACGTCAGTCACCTGTGCGTGTGCATGCTTCTGCATGTTTTTCCAAAATGCATTTCTAGAATTAGACTCATCTAATTTAAGTGGTCTGAGAGTGTTTGCATGTTGAAGGTTAATTTAAGTCTTGAGTCTGTGTTTCTAATTATTGTAATTAGAAGTCTAATTATTGTATGCATGGGATCCTATTTAAGAGACCCATGGGCATGTATTTTAATTAAGGCAAGTAAAGCATTGAAGCAAGAAAGCAAAGTCAAGGAGATCTGCAAGGTGTAAGGTCAAGGAGATCAGCTAAAACTATCAAGGAGGGGATAACAACTCAGGTTGTTGAGTTGGTTGTGGTTGAGCAAGAGAGAGAGAGGGAAGAAGTCCTTGAGGTGTGGCAAGCCTTAGAGGTGGAGGAAGAAGTGGCATCTTCTTTATTGTATTTTTTTTTTTAAGATTATTTAATACAAGATTGTGTATTGTCTCTCAAATTCTTTGTTGTTTCAAGTTTCTAGTTACTTAATCATGCTGGTATAATTCCGTGTTTAATTGCTTATAATAAAAGTAATCAATTGTGCTTCCACGAGTTCCTAACATTAGTTTTTCAAGAACAACAAGAAGATGAACGCTATCCCGTTTCTCAAAGGTGAAGACATTGGTTAAAAATACAATGTGGATGATAATTTGTGTTTTAAATTATTTAATATAGAGGTATGTTTGGGTAGTAATAATGCTCATGATCATTAGCTTTACAATATTTTTCATATTAAAATTTAGATGAAGAAAATAAAATTGGATGTTATTTTTGATACTTGTTCACAAGAAAATCTAATAATATAAGATTTAGTATACAAATTGAATATAGATACTTAAAATCATCTAATCCCATGTGTTTTGGGTTGGGATAAGAAAGGTCTAGATATCAAGGTGACCAGGAAATTTAAAATTAATTTTCTTATTAATACACATTTTGTTGATGAAGTTATAGTGGATGTCATGCCTCTTGATTTGTATGGTTTAGCATTTGAAAAAACTTATTTTTATAATTTTTATGTTATCTTCATGAGGAGATCCAATTAATAACATTTGGTAAAGTATGGAAAGAGATACATCATTTTAGCCTACAAAGGTGATCCTAAAATATCTTTGGTATGTGCCTCTCAAGCTGAAATTCTTATTAATACAAGTTGGAATTTTGGTTTACTTATTTTGAGAGATATTCAAGATAAAAAAGTGGCTAGAAATAAAACTTATTTCATCATGTTTACTAACAAATATAGTAAGTATATAGGATATTTTGTGTAGAGGTTATGAGAAGTTTTCATGAGCCTATGGGGTTACCACCGATGAAGCCTACTAAACACAAAATTTAATATCTACATGTTGATCCCTGAATGTGTATCAAAAGGTGCTTAGAGTGTTTAAGAAACATTTCTCACTTTTGAATTCTAGGAATTCATGGAATGAGTTGTACATTGTGATAATCATGTTATCCTATGGTGAAATAGAGGCAAAGAAAATGAATTGTTTCACAAATTTATATTAGTTGGTGGTTGGGAGCCAACATGGCCTATAGTTAATCTATGAATTTAAAAAGGATCTATGCTAATTATAATGAATTATGATCAAACCATAAATCTAAAGATAAACTAACATGAATATTTATAATGGAGCTAATCTAAGGTAAATTGATTAAAAAAGAAAGAAAATGGAAGGGTAAGGTAGAGAAGAAAAATGTTGCTAATATTATTACAGATATTATGTCAAAGCTCAAATTTAACCTAGACATACACTTAACCAACATTGCAATCAATATAGGTTCAACCCAAATTGACAACTCTACATTTAAAAGGTGTACACCCAAAATTCATAAGAACCATTCAAATCTGAAATTTAGACCAAACAAGTGAGAGAGAAGCCATGATAGCAAAATACACAAGCAAACATGGACAAACTTTGTAGAAATGCTTGCTTATATTAATTTCTCAAAAGTTTACAAATGGTTTTTGGCTCAAAAACCCCCTCATTTTATAATAGACAATACCTCTTTATATAAACAATTCATGAGGTATGTCATCAGTCATCTCAAATTACATTAGTACAAGTGTTAGGGATAACTGTTCCTTTTAAAATGTTCTAAAATATAGTAGACACTTCCTAAAGGACTGACCTATAGGCAATGTAATTTACAAGTTTCACATGCCTTTAAAAAAAGAATATTCTATTTTCAAAAATATACAATGTCTCTATATAAAATATCATAAGTCAACAGGCTTGACTTTTAGACCCTTGTGCTACTATAGTATTTTGACTTCCCTATAGTATCTTCATCCTATAATGTTGTTCATTAATAATTTGGAGGTCAATAATAGGTCTCATGAAAATCCCATTTCCTAATCTTCTAGGCTCCTGAGATCCTTTTCATCTCTTTCCAATTCTTGTTTCATGCTTCTAACGTCTCCTATGTTCTCTTCAAATAACAAAAACAAGCCCATGATCTTCTTTTTATCATCCCTTGTTTACCCTTGTCCTTAATTCCTCGCCTCCTTCATAAATCAAGTAGTTCTATGCCTAAAATCCTCATAAGAGATAAGGCCTAGTAGACTAAGTGGTGGGCTCTTTGATTAGGTTTTCCAATATGTGTAACTTATTATCTTCTTGTTATTTGAGGTCCTTAGAAATGTCCTCCATTTTCTTGGACTAGTTGCTTAGGGCCTTGATATTATCCACTAATATAGCCATAGCCATATTCAGGTAGGGTAGGATGACTATTATGAACTTAGGGATTTTATTCTTGGTCAAGGCTTTGATCAAATCTTTCACTTGATAGCTTGAAGTCTTCCATTGGCCAACTTGTCCTATAGCCATGGTACTTTGTTTATTCACTACATCTTGCCTAGCCCTAACTACATTTAAGTAACTAAATAAATCTCAAATTATTTTAACCTATCTTTTGGGATTGATAAGATAGCTTGGTTTTCTAATTTATCCCTATGTTGTTGCACACCTTTGAGGGTAGCTTGAAATTATGCTTCCTATTTTTGGTCTAATTTAAGCACATTATCTTCAAATATTCGGTTCTCACCTGGAATTTATCTTATTATTGGATTTAAACCAATGAATGGCTCCACCTTCTAATAGGTGATCTCTTCACTCCCTATCATAACTTTTTTTCATATGACCCTTTACAAACTGGTAGTTTTTTGGTCAAACTTGACACAAATTGAGGATTTTGTTACCTTTGGAGCTGGGGTCCCCATTTTTTCTCCACTTAAATCTCCTATTATATCCATCCTTTTCTCTTCTTCCTCTTGCAAGGCCATAATCCATGGCTTGATCTCTTCTTGCACATGTTTGTTCACGGATTGCATCATAGTTTAAGGATGTTATCTAGTAGGCACATTCTATAATTTACCATAGATGAAACATTATAGAATGGTTGGAATATGAATCAAGTTCTCTTCACTAAATAAATTCACTTCACTAAAGGAATGAGTGAAATTCACTTTAGGTTTCTTGGGCCTTGTGATTAGAACAATGTCAAACTCATTTTTTTCTCTTTAGAGGGGTGGTAACAAGAACTAGATCCAATACTTCCCTAACTTTTTCTGATTTTTTTCCTCAATTTTTGCATCTTCGTCATCAAATTCATAGTTACTAGATAACATTTTCAAAGATTCTTAAACTATCTCCCTAGGGTCTAATGCTACCATATGAATTTCCTCAATCAGTGATCCTTGTTTTAGTATCTAGGTTGAAGATGATGTTGTCTCATTAGGCCTTATTTATTTTGGCCTTTGTTCACTCTATATTTCATATTTGGACTCTACTTGGGATTGAGCTAGTAGAGATCTACTAGGTGAATCACTCAGTAAATGATACTACCTTGGCCCTAACTGCCATTTGTCATCACTTCCTTTTTACTCCCTCAACATCCTAGCTTTTAGATTGATGGTGTATTTATTTAATCTCCTATTAAGCTTGGAGAATGAATATGGATTAGTGTATATTGGGTCAAAAGGACCAGGCTAGTGTTTATAAGGCACATTTATTCCTTTTGCTTTCAAGTGTTCCTTAACTTTCCCCTAGGGTCCCACTTCCCGAGCTTATCAACTTGTAAATTGAAGGAGGTCCTATGTTTAGAAGGAGTCTCAATATTGTTGCATTATGAAAAACCAATCCTACCAATGGTTATGGGGAGGGTGTGGAGTAGTCCCTTCCTTTTGATTTTTCACAAACCATCTATTCCATTACATCTTTGATAGGCTATTTCTTATTCTGCTAGCTTCATTGGTACATGGATAAGTATTCTGAGTGGGGTGCATTATGTCCCTTCAATCTTGATGATGGTGCAGTTTAGATATAGCCATATATCCCCTATGGATTCAAAATTCTTCTTTATTAGAGGGTTGACCTTTATCATTAGGATCCCTGTGATGGCCTCACTAAGGGCTTGGTAAACACAATAACATATGAATTGGATGCTATCCCTATATCTTAATGTGTAGCTTTGAATAGTATTGGGAAAATATGTGTGTCCCATCAGGTGACCATTCCCTAAGGTTGGGAATCTTTTTTGTAACAAGAAGTGTATCCAATAGGTATTACATCATGTAAAATTGATTCCTAGTCATTTTCTTGATTGCCAAAAATTGTCTACTCAAAATTTTGTTAATTACCTCACCTAGGGGAGGGGTGAGTTGTTTCTCAATCATGAAATATACTAAGGGGGCCCAAATTTTATCTACATAGTGGTGGTTGGATTCCCACACAACCTCTTCATCAGTGTAATGATCATCCTAATCCCAAGTCTAAATTGGCTAATGGAGATGTTTTTATTGATTTCAGAAAATACTTGATTCCTAGAATATAGCCATAGGGAAAGGATGCTCTTCAGATCAATTTCTTTGGCCCAATTGTTAATTGTGGTTATGTCCACTTTGGGTTTAGGCAATTTGTAGTAATTTTCAAATGTTATGGGAGAAATGTAGGAAATCTTCTTTAAATAGAGTTCATGCACTATCATACCCTTATATATTTTACCATCCTTAAAAATAGGATCAAGAATGTGGATATAATGAATTACCTCAATCTCTACTAATGAATAATGTAGGCCTATCATCTAGATGGCAATTATGTCATAATATCTTCTTTTTCAGACACATTCTTCTACTCCTCCTTGGTAATGGCAAGTTATTCTTCGATGGTTCAGAAAAGCTTGGACTAGTTGTTGTCTCCTATTTTTAGAGAAATTGTATCAATTGTGTGTCCTTGAAAATCCTCCCTTTTACATCTGAAGTCAAATAGAACTCCACATATTCCTTGAAAACACCTTTTCAAGCTGCCATGGCATGAATTTGTTAAATTTATCACTAGTGGTCTGTACTTTAGATCTGTATTGAATTATTCTCACGTAGATGATAATTCAACTCCCCTTTGCTTGATTATAATAAGCACAGGGTCGAATTAGGGTTCTCATACTTGCTAGGGATTTTTTAAAGGTTTTTATATTACTTTAATGGTGGTAGCTATTCAAACTTAAGTGATATTTGTACCTTGGATTTTATTTATATCATCTATTTATACCTTTCTTTCACCATGGGTTCATAAAATCTCTCAAACCTACTTATCTAGCTTATGTGGGTCCACCATGTCATATTGCTCATCAATATTTAAAATATGACCATTTGTAATTTTTTACATGTGTCAATATTTCATTAGTTCTAAATCTTTTGAAATGTCCACCTTTACCTCATGTTGTTGATCTTGATCTGATAGGTCGAATGCTATTGATTGATATTTGTGCTTGGTATTTGAGATTGTACCACTTGGGAATCCCATAAGCTTTCTACACTCTTCACTATCAATATTTGTTGGGATAGTATACTTTTTCCACATGGTAGCCTCTCATTTGGTTTGAGTTTATTTGAAAATTCATCTCTCATCTTGCAATGCCAAATCTTGGTTTCACAAATCAATACACATCATTAATATCAGTCTGGGAGATTGAGTGATATTGGTCACTTTTGGTACTTTTTAGCATGGTTATTACGTGTCTCATTATCACATATTATCAATCATTAGAACATCCTCGAGCTTTAATCTAGGGGTTGTGGCTTAAAGTTTTGACTCCATGTAAGCTTGATACTTGGTGCTTTCATGCTTGTTCTAAGTCCTTTAACTTTTCAACTTTTATCTTACACCATTATATCTTCTCCATCCAATCAAATGCACACCATAGATTAAAATTTGAGGGGTCAAACATGATTTATTCTTGTGGATAGTGAAAATACTTAGTCATATTTTGGGGAATATATAGAACTTAAGCTAAATTATTATACTAATGTTTTCATTCATATTAATAAATACAAATAAATCTTTAGGATAAAGTCTTAATCTAAGTTTAAATCATATTAAATTGACCCCATTAATAATAAAATAGTCTTGGCATAAGGTTTTGTTGTATTAATAAATATAATTAAAACTTTAGGATAAGGCTTTAGCCTTAAGTCTAGGACATAATAAAAGCGACCCTATGCTTAGTTAGACCATGCAAAGATAAAAGAGAACAAAGGGGAGCTCAGGGCATAAAGAACTTAGGATAAGGATTTTCAAATAAGGTTTTGGCCAAGTTTATCAACATGACTAAAACCTTGGGAAAAAATATAAACTGTATCAAAGTTAAAGTGTTCCTAAAAAAATTCAAATCTAATGAACCTTTGTAAATTTGAATCCTTTTCAAAAGAGACCTATGCTAATGTAAATTAAACTAGGGTATTGCATTCTTTTAAACATAGATTCAATTAGTCAACTTATAGGACAAAGGCTAGTAAAATATCAAATTAATACTTTGAACACATAACCCAGACATTGTCCACTCCAAATTGACTCCATTAAACCTATAATGTGAAACATAAATATAAAATGTTAGAAACATTAGATGATTTAAAAAAAGGATCATGTATAAATATGCTAATCCAACCATGTTATGGATGATATTAAAATATAGATAATGTGAACACAAGATAATGATAATTTGATCAAGGGGATGAGGCATGTATCTAAATACACAAGACATGGGAAGATGAACATTCCAATGCAATCTCAACTACATTCATCCATAGGAATTCATTATTGATTTGGTCCATCATGATCCTCAATATTTTCATGGTGTAATTGAGTGGGATTTGATCCTAATGAACCTCACATGGGCCAGACACATTGATGATTAATGTAACCACTACATTAGTTGGTGAATTTTAATTTTAATTTGTATTTGAACTCCTCAGGCCTGTGTACCTATATAAGATTATCTCTTATACCATAATAAGGTATGGATCTTTGTTGATTGTGAAACAAGACATAGATAACAATAAATTGTATTTCTTTATTAGGATACCATTTAAAGTACAAATTTACAAAATTTGAGACAAGTGTCCCCATTTTTTAGGAATGGTGGTATGTTAACCTCAATAAATGGCAACTTATGGGGGAAACATAACAATATGTTATACTTTAGATACTTTGGTTCAAATTAATGACTAAGTTATTCATTTTACTTGGTCAAATACCATTGCCAAGACTAAATCATAATTAAAACATGACCTACACATGAAGAATTAGATTCAAACATCAAAACTCAATCATGATATGTGTGTGCTTTGATTCCAATTACTGTTGTCCAAGGGATTTGGGGAACAACTTCCAAATTTCATGAATTTAACCATTAACATTGACTTTATATCATATCTAGATGTCCATTAAGAACCATGATTTAGCTCAAGGAAGGCTTGGGTATTACTTTGCTACCACCCAGGTGTCCATAACCCTAATAGAGACGTTTTTATCTCCACTCATGGCCTTCCTCTACTATCATCTATACATCCATAGCCCTAGTGGAGATTACTATAATCACCTTTGCTTTGAAAGATTTTAAACTTTGCCATAAAGCTCTTATTTTTATATTACTTAGACCATTTTTGGCTTTCTATCAATGGTTGGGAACCAAATTATCCAAATTTTAGGATTTGGTCAAGTGGTTGGTCTTTAGATAATCATCCTTGGTTGTAAACTCCCTCTGAGGCAATAATGGTGTTTAAGTATAAATATGATTGTGCTCTAATAATTCAAACTGACATCCTACATATGCAATCCTTATCAAAATCAAACTTAGATCAGAACAAGGCTAAAGATTTTAGGGAATAATCAACCAACTCATTAGTCCTTAAAAGTTTCCCAAAACTATATTATCAAGCTAACATTTCAAATCCATGATCACTCACTATTTAAAGTGTATACTTGCATTCCTGATTTGAGAGGTTCTTGAGAAACTAAATGAATTTTTAGTTGAGGACTATCTTGAAAGACTTATTAAAAGTAAATAAAAATTAATGAGAAACCAAACACACCAAACAATCACAATAAATAGAAATCAAACAAATATTTATAATCATTATCTACATACAAGGGATGGGAAACAAAGAACAAGAAAGAAACTAATCTAGCCTACCTACACTAACTCTAATTAGTCTTACAGTTCACTCCATGAAGACTCTAGGTGGTGTAGTAGAGAAGTAATGATTGAGGTATTGCCCATTTATAGGCAATGTAGATTATACTCCTTCTAAGTTCTTGAGTTTGAAGGTGTTGTCTCCTAGTAACTCAACAATCTGATATGGACCAATTTACAAAGGTGTGAACTTCCCATGCTTTCCATTAAGTTTAGATGCCTTGTTAGAAATAAGAACTAAGTATCCTTGCCTGAACACGTTTATCTTTGAGCTTTTATCAAATCATCTTTTCGCTGTGGTTTGATGTCTGATAAAATTGGAAAAAACTTCCTCTCGTGCATTTTCCATTTGAATAATTTCAAGCAACCTTGAATTTGCAAATTCTTAATGCTCTTCCATGTACTCTTGCATAAAATTTAAGGTTGCCATCTTGAGTGTGATAGGTATGATGGGTTCTGAACCATATACTAAAAGGAATGGAGATGCCTTTAGGTCTTGCTTAACTTTTGTTCTATCTACCCAAAGAGAAAACTTGAGTAGCTTGTGCTATGTTATTGGTTTGTTAGCTGTAGACTTATTTATATATTTCATCAAATTATTATTTGTTAATTTTGACACTCCACTACCTTAAGGGTTATGGTTTAATGAGAACTTGATAATAATATTTTTGTCATATGCCCACTCAATCATCTCAATGGATATAAAAGTAGATCCATTATCATAGACTAGAGATACCAGTGTCCCAAATCTTGTGCATGTGTTTTCTTCTAAAAATTTGATCACCTCTTTAATATTGCATTATTTGGTTGCCACTACTTCAGTCCATCTTGTGCAGTAGTCAAAGGTAGTGAGCACATACTTATATCCATATAAAGAGTTGGGGCTGATTACTCCCACAAAATATAGCCCCAATTAAGAAAAAGGTTTATCAATCATGACTAGTTGTAATGGCAAGGCTGCCTTGGGCTCTTTAATGTTGAACACTTGATAAGAATGGCATTCTCTCACATGCTTTTGATCATCATTGAAGATTGTAGGCCAATAGTAACCAACCCTTAGGATATTATGTGTTGTTGTCCTTCTAAATGGATGTCCACTTCCCAGCTTTTCATGAAAAGAGATTAAGATCTTAGCTACTTCATTTTTTTAGATGCATCTCAAGTATATGCCTTCAAAATTCTTCCCATAGATCACTCCATCTTTGATCAGGAAATGGGATACCTTGAGCCTTATAATTCTTCTTTATTCTCTATTTAACCCTGAATGACAATAATCATTAATTAACAAATGGATAATTGAATCATACCAATCATTAGGTTGAAAAATTTGTTGCTCCACCTATGTAACATTCAAGTTAGGGTTAGTATTAATAATCAACTAAATTAGACCTTGACACCTTGCTAGATTAGAACTTTTCATCTCTATATCATACTCCTAAAGTACTAACATCCCTTTACCTATTCTTTCTCCAAGCTCATATTGGCTCAACAAAGTTTAGTGGTAAGGTCTAGTAAGATTGCATGCACTTTATTCCTAAGAATATATTTCCTGAAATTTTTCACTATCTTGACTAAATCACATGCTTATTTGTTAATCAAAGAGTAGTTACACTAATAATTTTTAAAATTAATGATCATAAAAGCTATTGTATGGTCACATCCATCTATCTTCTAAGTTATAATTGTATCTATTATATGATTAGAGGCAAAAGAGTAGAGATAAAAATCTGTAGAGAAATTTAGACTTATCAAAATTGGAGCTTATCCAATTGATTCTTTGATGTATTTTAAATCTTTCTTAGTCTCCTCATTTTAGGTGATCTTGACATCCTTCTTCAACATGTCATTCAATGGCTTTACAATCTCTGTAAAACCAAAAATGAACTTTCTTACGAAGTTTACTTTATCAAAGAAAGACTTCAATTCCTTCCTACTATTAGGGGGTTCTATCTCTGATAGGGCCTCTACTCTATCAGGGTCTATAGAAATCCCCTCCTTAGTTATGACATGTCTTAATAACATTCCCTCAGTAACACAAAATACTCTTTTTTGGATTGAGAGAATTTTCATACCTTCTCCATCATTCAAATACCTATTTTAAGTGCATAAAGTGATCCTCCCTATTTTTTTAGAAAATATATTTAGATCATCCATGTATATAATAATGCACTTATCTATAATTCCTTAGAAAGCATGATCCATATCCCTTTTAAAAGTGGCTCCTATATTTATAATCTCAAATGTCATTCTTTTGTAGGCAAAAGTGCCCCACTTAGTAGTAAATCCAATCCTCATCATATCTTCTTTATTCATAGGTACTTAGTTATACCATGAGAAACCATCCAGGACGGACATCATAGTAAAACCTAAAATAATTTGAGTCACTTGGTCAAGAAAAGGTAAAAGATAGTTATCATTTTTAGATTATCTATTCAAATTTTAAAAATCTATACACAATCTAATTTCACCATTTTTTTCTTGATGGGAACTAAGTTAGCTACCCAAGTGGAGTGCCTAATTAAAAATACAATCTTTATATCAAGCAAATTCTTGACCTCTTTGTATATTAATGGTTTTAAGATAGGGTTGATAGGTCTCTAATTTGGTCTAAAAGGATTTCAATTTTCTTGTAAGGGTATGGTGTGAGTTATGAATCTAGGATCAAATATATTTAAGTCATCAGAGGACCATGCTATTATATCTTTGTATTTGGTTAGTAATTCTTTGAATCTTTTATTTTTTATGCTTGTACAAGCTATACCAATATTTATGAGTTGAAGTTGACTTTGAGATATAAGGTCAACTACATTATAATCTTTCCCATTTAATTTAGGAATCTTGACAGCCTTAGCTAGTTCGTCTTGAACAAATAGTCTCTCTAAGGCAATCATGCCTTTGGGGATTTTATTTTCACTCAACTGAATGACCTAGCCATCAAGTCTACTATCCTCCTCATCAAGAGTATTTTCATTGACCTCATCTATGACATGAGCCTCAAATAATCCCAAGATAGTCATTAATTCTATGATTTGTTAATCATCATTGAATACTTGCAAGTGGTTAACAGTATCAAGGATTGAGGGGCATGGGATCAAATAAACACTAAGGTTTTGGGAATCTTGATCAGGCATAAGGTTGGTTGTAACTAAATCTAGCTCATCAACATCTTTGTTCTCTTCCCTAGGGATGTAAATAATGTTAAAATCATTAAAATACCTAAGCAAATCCTAGACTCTAAACTTATATCTCTTAAGGTATGACAATTGTCATTGGTATTTAATTTTAAATTGGTTAAATACTAGCTTTGAGTCACCATATACTAGTAGTTATTTGATATTATATTTGATGATAAATTGTAATCCTAATATTAAAGCTTCATACTCTATAGGATTTTTAGTACAAGGAAAATGAAGTCTGTAAGTAGCATGATATTTTTTCCAAATAGGATTGGTTAGAACAATTCCTACTCTATATCTATACTTACACCTAGCACCATCAAAATGTAACTTCTATATTCCATGCATAGCATGAGAAATTTTAGGGCCACATACCTTAGGGGTTTCAAGATTGTAGACACCGAAATCTGATTTTACTATGTTAATTCTTTCATTCATAATATTATACTTGATGATCATGTGTTTCATTTTGGGCTTCCTCTCAATTATGATCTTATTGGGAACTCCCTTCCATGACAACCACATATGTGAAAAATCAATGTGCATATAACCATTCAATCTTCTATTCCAATCACTACTCAATAACATCCCATAAGCATTAAGGATTCTACCACTTGGATATCAATGAATTATTAGATCTTAGGCTCTGAGGTAACTTGCATGTGAACATTTATCAACTCACCAATCACTTTGACTCTTGACTTATCTAATTGAGTTAAAACTCTATTAGACTTAATTGCAGTCAAACCAAGTTGTTCACAAATACTTTCAGGCATGATACTTGTAGATGAACTAGAATATAACAAACAATTATGCTAATTCTTACCAAATATCTTGACTATCAACAAGAAAGAGGAACATCTACTTTGTTCTTGTGTATTGCCACATTTGCATGTATAGTCTTTTGTGGTTTGGTTGGTTTCTTAGACAAAGACTATAACAACAAGTCCCTTTGCTTGGTAATCTAGGTTAACTCATGCAAAGTAATGTTATATTTGATCTTCTTCATGCCTTCAACTATATTATATCTATTCTTATTAGAATAATTAGATACATCAATACTATTTCTATAAGTATTACCCTTAGGAGGCTCTACATTGTTATCTAATGTAGTATCAAGAGGAGTTTTAAATTTATTTGGTCGATTTGAAGTAGTCAAAGGTTGATTTTATTCTATATTCCTAAGAAGATAAGTCTTCTTTAGAGATTGCTAAAAACCATGAATCTCTTGAGGAATATCCTCAATCTCATTTTCATCTTGGAATGGGAACTCAAGTGTCTCCACCATGAGAGTTGAATTAGATGACCTTGAAGATCTAGATGTACCTGCATCAAAATATTTATTAGGGATAACTTAAAAAGTATCTAGCTCTTCTTGAAAATCCTCAAAAGCATTACATAATTTAATATAGTCTACTTCACCATACTTTGAAGTGTAGTGAACCCTACAATAATTAGGTAAAGAAATAATAGTAAGATTTATATCAGGAAAATTTTTATTAGCAGATGGCTCCTTATTCTTATTGTTGTAACTATAATTTAAAACCCTGTTAGTGGGTCTATTTAACCTTTGAAAAGATAAATTCTTTCTAGATCTTTCCCCAGTATTACCTACCTTCTTTTGAAACTGAAAGAAGTTACTACTAGGTTTTCAAACCATCTTGATGATAGAGTCATTCTCATTCTTTGGTGCCTCATAATTATAGACATGAGAATTATTATTATCTATGGGAATTAAGGCTTTTTGATTTTGTGTATGAGATCTAATAGCAACATTGTTCAAGAATCCTAAGTTTTCACTAGGATGGGCATGACTTATGGATAATTGGTTCAGAATTGGATGTTAATTTAGAAGAGGCATATTTTGATTGGCATTGTGTATGACATTAATAATAGTCAAATTTGTATTAAAATTTGGAATGGAATATGTCATTTGACCATAGGGTTACATCTGGTCATTAATGATCATTACTTTAGAATAAGCTAAGGCTAATGTATTCATGGGTCCAATAACTCTCTTTATAAACATAGAAGTCATGGGATCCATAGCATTTTTTTAGATTTATAAATCCAAGGCTTCATTGGATCTATAACGAGCTATGGTTCTATTGGACATCTACTAGAATCTAGCATTAAAGTTTCTTATGGGTTAATTTACATTTCTTTTGATTGTGGTAAATTTTTGGTACATGATACAAGGACTAATGATTTTACCAAATTGATGAATGAAAACATTTTAAAAATCATTCCAACTATTTATGTAATTTTTAGGGAGGTTGAGAAACCATTCATATGGAGCATCTTTGAAAGTAAATGGAAATAATCCACATGTTACATCTTTATGAGTTACATTTAAAAGTCTTAAAGCAGATTTGAAACTTTTGATGTGTTCTTGAGTAGCTACAAAACCATTAAGACTAAAAGTAGGAAAATATTTCTTAGGATTACGAAAAATTTCATGTACCACACCTAACACATTGATATAATAACTACCTATCCAATCCATATCTTGATAGGGATTGAACACATGAGCACCCTAAACTAGTGAAGTTGGCAGAAACTTTGAAAGTCTATGCTTACCTTTGTCTCACCTAGATCTCATATAAAATTCTAATGAAAGAAGGGGTTCTCTTGTCTCTAAACATGACCTTGTCCTTATCCTTAGAAATTACAGCTTCTAAGCCTTGAATCCTATTTAAAATATGATGTTTAAACCTTATCTTTGTAATGATCAAACTTGCACATTAAGAAAATTTTGCATAAATTTATATAAAGAATGATAAAGGACATCGGTATTTAAATAAATTATCTCAAATATGTATCCAAACACATAAATATGAGTGATGTTTACATGTCTAAACTCAAATAAACTTTAATTTTCAAAGGATTAGTATATATTTGAACAAAACAACTACTACTAACCTCAAATTCATTGAATTCATAAAGCTTAGGCTATCTTTACCAAAATATTGCATGAACCTCCAAAGAATGCCTATCTTTGTTTAAATAAGCACAAATATTGGTCCAAAACCATGAAGATCGATGATCTTTACACAATTACACATAATTATTCAAAAAATACATTGATCTTTGATCAAAATACACCAAAATTAGCAAAGATACTATAAATATACAAGAATTTAACTAGATACCTCCTTCTAGCACTAGTGAAGCCTACCCTATTGATGCCTAAATAAGTATCACAAGGTGCTTAGAGTGTTTAAGAAACACTTCTCATTTTTTAATTCTATGAATTAAATGCATGAGTTATAGGTTGTGATAATCATGTTATCTTGTGGTGGAATAAAGGCAAAGCAAATGAATTGTTTCACAAATTTATATTAGTTGGTGAGCCACTATGGCCTATAGTTAATCTATTCATTTGAAGAGGATCGATGCTAATTAGAATTAATTATGATCAGACCTAAATACAAAGCTAAATTTCCATGAATATTTACAATGGAGTTAATCTAAGGTGAATTTATTAAAAAAAAGGAAAAGGAAGGGTAAGGTAGAGAAGAAATATGTTGTTGATCTTCATTACAGATATTATAACAAATTTCAAATTTCACCTAGACATACACTTAACCAAAATATGACATGAAGTAACATAAGCTCAAATCCTATCACACATCAAACAAATATCTAAGGAATGTGAAAATAATGCAAACAAAAACAAGGTTCACTTTAAAGGTTTACTCCTAAAAGTAAATATCATGAGCACATCTACAAGAAGCATAAAGAAAATGAAATAAACCTAATAACTTTCAATCAATATAGCATCAGCCCAAATTGACAACTCTACATTTAAAAGGTGTACTTATAGAATTTATAAGAACCATTCAAATCTAAAATTTAGATAAAACAAGTGAGAGAGAAGCCATTATAGAAAAATACACAAGCAAACATGGACAAACTTTGCATAACTCCTTGCTTATATTAATTTCTCAAAAGTTTACAAATGGTTTTTGTCTCAAAAACTCCCTCTGTTTACAATAGACAATACTTATTTATATAGAAAATTCATAAGGTATACTAGTCATTCATCTCAAATTACATTAATACAAGTGTTAGGGATAATTTTCCCTTTTATAATGTTCTAGAATACACTAGACACTTCCTGATGAACTGACCTATAGGCAATGTACTTTACAAGTTACACATGCCTTTATAAGAAAAATATTATATTTTAAAAAATATACAATGTCTCTATATAATATAATATCCTAAGTTAGCTGGCTTAAATTTTAGACTCTTGTGCTACTATAGTATTTTATGTTCCTTATAGGATCTTCATCCTATAATGTTGCTCATTAATAAGATGGAGGTCCATAATAGGTCTCATGAAAATCTCCTTTTCTTGATCTTCTAGGCTCCTTAGATCCTCTTCATCTCTTTCTAATGCTTGTTTGATGCTTCTAACATCTCCTATCTTCTCCTTAGATGATACAATCAAGCCCATGATCTTCTTGTTATCATCCCTTGTTTTCCCTTGTCCTTGATTCCTCACCTCCTACATGAATTGAGTAGCTCTATGACTAAACTCCTAATCAAAGATAAGGCCTAGTGGAATAAGTGTCATGGGATCTTTGATTAGGTTATCAAATATGTGTAACATTTTATCTTCCTTCTATTTGAGGTCCTTAGAAATGTCCTCCATTTGCTTGGACTAGTTACTCAGGGCCTTGGTCTTATCCACTAATATATCCATAGACATATTTAGGTCGGTTATGTTAAATGTTCTAAACTCAGGTATTTGTTTCTTGGTCAAGGCTTTGATCAGATATTTCACTTGATAGATTTAATACTACCATTGGCTGATTTATATTGTAGCCATGGTAATTTTTTTATTCATTACATCTTATCTAGACCTAACTAATTTTAAGCAACTAAAAAAATTAGTCACGGGGTCCTCAAATTGTTTGAACTTTTCTTCTGAGATTGACAAAATAACTTGCTTTTACAAGTTCTCCCTCTATTGCTTCACACCTTTGAGGGTAGCTTGTAATTATATTCCCTATGCTTGGGATAGTTCAAGCATGTTATATTTAAATATTAGGTTCTCACTTGGCTTTTATCTTGCTATTAGAGTTAAACTAGTGAATGACTCCACCTTCTGATAGGTGATCTCTTCACCCCCTATCATGACTTTCTTTCTTGTGACCCTTTGAAAAATGGAATTTATTGGGTTAGATTCACACCAACTGAGGATTATGTAACCTTTGGATCTAATTTCTCTATTTGTGCTCCACATAAAGATCCTAGAGCAGCCATCCCGTTCTCTTCTTCCTCTTATAAGACCACAATCCATGACTTGATTTCTTCATGCAAAGGTATGTTAATGTCTTGCATCATAGCCCAAGGATGCTGCCTAGTAGGAACTTTCTATAATTTACCATAGATGAACCATTCTAGAATGGTTGGATCATGAATCAAGTTCTCTTCACTAAATAAATTAACTTTGCTCAAGGGGTGAGTTAAAGTCACTTTAGGTTTCTTGGGCCTTGTATTTTTAACAATGGAAAATTCATTTGTTAATCTTTGGAGGGGTGGTAAGAAGAACTAAATCTTATACTTCCTTAATATTTTCCTCATTTAATTCCTTGATTTATGCCTCTTCCTCATCAAACTCATAGGCACTGGATAACTTTTTCAAATAATCTTCAATTGGCTTCATAGGGTCTAATGTTACCATGTGAATTTCCTCAACTGGTGATCCTTATTCTACTACCTAGGTTGAAGGTGATGCTATCTCATCAGGCCTTCTTTATTATGGCCTTTGTTCACTCTATGTTTCAGATTTGGACTCTACCTACGATTGAGTTGGTGGAGGTCTAGTAGGTGTATTGCTCAGTAATGGTATTGCCTTAGCTTTAACTACCATCTATCATCACTTCCTTTTTGATCCCTTAGAATCCTAGCATCTAGATTGATGTTGTATTTATTTAATCTCCCATTAACCTCAGAGGATGAAGATGCCTTTGTGTGCATTGCGTCAAAAGGACTAGGGTGGTTTTCATATGGCACATTTATTCCTCTTACTTTCAAGTGTTCCTTAACTTTCCCCTAGGGATCCCACTGCCTAAGATCACCAACTTGTAAATTTAAGGAGTTAATATGTTTAGAAGAAGCCTCAATATAGTCTCATTATGTAAAAATAGTCCTACCAATGGTTATGGGGAGGGTGGAAAGCAGTCCCTTCCTTTTTATTTTGCATAAACCATTTATTCAATTGAATATTTGATAGGCTACTTCTTATTCTACTAGCTTAATTGGTACATAGATAGATAGTCTGAGTGGGGTGCATTATGTCCCTTCAGTCCTAATGATGGTATAGTCTGGATATAGCATTATATATCCCACATAGATTTAGTAGTCTTCTTTAATAGATGGTTGACCCTCATCATTGGGATCCCTATGATGGCCTCACTAATAGTTGGGTAAACACAATCACATATAAATTAGATGTGGTCCCTGTATTTGAATATGTGTAGCTTTGAATAGTATTGGGAAATTATTGGTGACCCATCAAGTGACCATTACCTAAGGTTAGGATTTTTCTATATCAAGATGGGCATCTAATAGGTATGACATCATGTAAACTTGAGTCCTATTATTTTTATTGATTGCAAAAAATTGTCTACTCAAAAGGGCGCTAATTACCTCACCTAGGGGAGGGGTGAGCTATTTCTCAATCATGAAATAGATTAAGGGGACCCAAATTTTATCACATATGTGGTGGTTAGATTCCCACATAACCTATTCATCATTTTCATGATCATCCTAATCCTAGGTCTAAATTGGCTAATGAGGATGTTGTTATTTAAGTCATAAAATACTTGATTCCTAGAATATAGCCATAGGGAAATGATGCTCTTCAGATCTTTTTCTTTGGCCTAATTGTTAACTATGGCTAGGTCCACTTCAGGTTTAGGCAATTTGTATTAATTTTAAAAAGTTGTGGGATAAATGTAGGAAATATTCCTAAAACTACGTTCATGCACTATCATACCCTTATCTATTTTACCATCCTTAAAAATAGGAACAAGAATGTCGATACAATGAAGTACCTCAAGTTTTATTGCTACATAATATAGGCCTATCATTTAGATGGGAACTATGTTGTAGTGTCTTTGTTTTTTAGACATGTTCTCCTCCTTCTCCCTGGTAATGGTAGGTTATTCTTTGATGGTCAAAAAAATCTTAGACCAATTGTTTTTTCTTATGTTTAGAGATATTGCATCAAATTATGTGTACTTAAAAATCCACCCTTTTGCATTTTTATTCAAATAGAGATCCACATCATCCCTAGAAACACATTTTTGAGCTACCATGGCCATGACCTTGTAAAATTACTCACTAGTGGTTTACACTTCTATTTTGGATTGAATTGTTCTCACATAGATGATAATTTAACTTTCCTTGGCTTGATTATAATAAGCACAAGGTTTAATTAAGGTTCTCATACTTGCTAGGGATTTTTTCAAGGTTTTTACAATGCATTAATGGTGGTAAATATTCAAACCTAATAGATATTTTTGTCTTAGATTTTATCTAGATCATCTATTTATACCTTTGCTTCATCTTGGGTCCACAAAATATCTCGAATTTACTTGTCTAAATTATGTGGCTCTACCATGGCATCTCCATAGCTTGCTACTCATCAACATTTAAAATATGACTATTTATTATTTTTAACATGTGTCAATATTTCATTGTTTTTGGGTCCTTTGAAAGGTCCGCCTTTACCTCACACCATTGATCTTGATCCAATAATATGAATGCTATTGGTCAATATTTGTGTTTGGCATCCGAGATAATGCCACTTGGTAATCTTGTGGGCTTTTTGCACTCTTCACTATCAATCTCTATTGGGCTAGTACACTTTCACCGTGTGGTAAACTTTGGTCTGAGTTTCTTTGAATATTTAGCTCTCATATCACATCATAAGATCTCTTTTACATGGATTAACGTGCACCATTGATCTTGATCTGGGAGATCAAATGCCATTGGCTACTTTTGGTACTATTTAATGTAGTTATGACATGTGTCATTACCACATTCATTCTAATATATATTTAAGTCTTGACTTAATTGCATCATGGATTGAAATGTGTATGTTGCTCTGCATACTATCGATCATCAGAACATGCTTGAGTTTTAATCTAGGGGTTGTGGCTTAACTTTTTGACTCCCCACAAGCTTGAAACTTGGCACTTATATGCTTATCTTGAGTCTTTTCACTTTTCAACTTTGATCTTCTGTCATTATATCTTCTCCATCTGATCAAACATGCATCATATATTATGATCTGAGGGGTCAAGCGTGATTGGTTCTTGTATATAGTGAAAATACTTAAGTCAAATCTTAAGGAACATATATAGTGTAATCTAAAGTCTTAGATTAATGTTTTCATTCATATTAATAAATATGAAAAAATATTTAAGCTAAAGTCTTAGATAAATTTAAATCATATTAAAGTGACCTCATAAATAATAAAATAGTCTTGGCATAAGGCTTTAGCCTAAGTTTTTATTGTTTTAATAAATATAATTAAAACCTTATCATAAGGTTGTAGGCTAAGTCTAGGACATAATAAAAGGGACCATGTGCTTTGTTAAACCATGCGAAGATAAAAGAAAATAAAGGGGGGCTCTAGGCATAAAGAACTTAGGATAAGGATTTTTAAATAAGGTTTTGGTTGTGTTTATAAACATGACTGAAACCTTAGGAAAAATATAAATTGAGTCAAAGTTAAAGTGTTCCTGTGAAAATTTAAATAAAAGTTCCCACCAAATTTCAAATCAAATGAACCTTTGTAAATTTGAATCCTTTTCAACAAAGACCTAGGCTAATGTAAATTAAAATAGTGTCTTACATGCTTTTAAACATGGATTCAATTAGTCAATTTATAGGCCAAAGTCTAGTAAAATATCAAATTAACACTTATAACACATAACCCAAACATTATCCACTACAAATAGACTCCATTAAATCTGTAATGTGAAACATAAAGATCAAATGTTAGAAACATTAGATGATTTAAAACAAGAATCATGTGTAAATTTGGTAAGCCAAACATGGTGTGGATGATATTAAAATAAAGATAATGTGAACACAAGATAATGGCAATTTGATCAAGGGGAATTTTCCATTTAAAGCACAAATTTGCAAAACTTGAAACAAGGGTCCCCATTTTTTAGGAATGGGGGTATGTTGACCTCAACACTACCAAATAGTCCACTTCTAAATATTGGGTTTTATAAATAGTCCTTTAAATATTCTAATGAGGTAAAAATATTTACAATGTTTAATTAATCAGTGTGTAATCCATCCTATTACATCTCCAAGTGGTTATCTTATAGTTTTAATCCTTGATAAATATGGTTCCTGAATAAGTTGTGTTGATTATATATCACTTAATAAAATAACCATTAAGATAGGTACCCTCTTCCATGGATTTATGATCTTATAGATCAACTTCAGCATGCCAAGTATTTTACTAAGATTGATTTTTAATGTGTATCAAAAGTGAGAATTAAGGAAGAGGACATATGGAAAACAACATTCAAAACAAGGTAAGGGTTGTATGAATTATTAGGTATGCCTTTAGGGCTATGTAATGCACCAGATACCTTTATGCAGTTGATGAATAAGATAATGAAGCCATTTAATGATTCCTTTGTCATTTTGTATTTAGATGAAATTAATATTTTTATTAGAACTTTTCATGAGCTTGTTGATCATTTGAAATAAGTTTTTAAATTTTTGAAGAAAAAAGTGTTTAATGAGAATAAATGTGAATGTTATCACACTAAATTGCACCCAAGTGAATGTTATTCAAGCCTTCTCATTTAGGTGATATAATGGAGACACTTCTAGGATTTGGGTGGCCTAATCAATGAGGTGAATCTCTAGATAGGGCTAGCTCCCTTGATGTATCACCTAGAATCACTACTAAACCTATTGCTTACTAGGAAGAGGGAGAGAAATGACTAAAATAAGTAAATAAGAGGTGATGCACCAAACATAACACCCTCCACTTTTATATACTACACTAATAACATGAACAAGGACTAAAATCCATTACACTAACTCAACATGAGTCTCCAAGCATCGGTATTTCAATATGAAGGTGAATATCAAGATAATAACCAAGAGGGGATGATCAAGAAGTCTCATAAAATACACTAATGAAGCAATATCCACACTTATCCAACGTAATACATTGTACCACACTCCATATGACCTTATAAGATAACTAACAACCTGAAAGTACATAATGAGATAGGATAAATGAAATAGAGATATGATACTACTACTAACATTCATCAACTAATCATGAAGCATATACTAATTACAGTATTGAGAAGGTTGGAAATCACCTTGTATTCATCTCAAAGGTAAATTATAAGTGTTATTTGAGCAGGGATTCTCCATACTCAGGATGAGGATCCATACAATGGCCTTTAAGGTAGTATTTTTAATAAGAATGAGGGAAGAGAGAGAGGAACATAGATAATCAATTATGACTATCATCTTATGATGAAACAAGAAAGTCTACAAGTAGGTAGGTCTATAAAATATCTTCAACATGTGTCATATTGGTATGATATTATTCTTAATTAAGGTGGTGTAAAGTGACTCTTTACCTTCCCCTAACTCATCTCACTTTATTTGAAACTTCCCTTTCTTGGTGATTCTTTGAGTTATAACTCCACACTTGTCTCTGTTTCCTCTAGGGTCCTTTAACACCTTTGTAATTATCACATGGTGATGTTTAGTCCTCTTGTATATGTAACATACATGTCTTCCATCTTCATGACACTTTGTTTATATTTGGGAAACTCCCATTTTTATTAGGATTGTACTAGTAATATATAACTACCATAGAATCTCTTGACACATGCTTTATCATTCAAACATACATAAATTGATGTTGCAGTCTCATTAGGAGATATGAAGAGCATACTCAGCTTGGAGTAAGGTTAAAATTTTTATAAAATAATTTTATATACCTTGGAGAGGCTTTACAATAAATATAAAGTATCTGTAATATAAACTCCATCAATGCAAGAGAGAGTTACTTCCATATAGACACTTGTATTGTTGCCTAAACACTTGTTTGAAATAATATATAGACACCATGTGAGTATTTATAATGGCTTGGGATGCATCATAATACCTCTTCTTAGGATTACATATTTTTCCAACTAGTTTAGAGACTCACACATAGTCAAACCCTAAAAATAGGCTTGTAACAAGATTTTCAAGGCCATTTTCTATACTTTTTCTTCCCATGAATTCCAATTAATTGGATACAAGGTACTTAATAGAGGTAAAAAAATTTTACTCATGTTTTTAGGGTTAATCTAATTCATTATAGGCACTTAAAGACACACAATCATTGGGTTCATTTCAAGGTTCTAAGAGAGTTTAGAGTGTCTGACCTTGTTAAAAATTATACATAAAATTGATGGGATAAAATTATGAAATAAAGAAACTAATTTGGAGTATGGGAACCATATTAATAACCTTTAGATGCATTTTTTCCCATGAAAAAATATAATTTTCTTTTGAGCATTCCAAACTACCTTCTTGAGTTTGTGCAAACTGTGTGATGAGGTCAAGAGAGGTCTTTGAGAAAAAAAAATCTTTCAATTGCTAGTTTTTTTCTTGGAAATGGTTGAATGAAGTTTAGGTTTCAATTTTTTTATTCAATCCATTTTACATCTCAAAATACCTAAAACTTTATTTGTCCTATAACGAGGGTTTTTAGGTAGTCGTACCATTTTGGCCCTAAAGGTCTCTTCTAGTGACTTTATTCTATCTCTAAGGTTATTATTCACTATAATAATATTAATTAATGTTTCACATAATTTTTAATACCCTTCAATATTCAAATTCAAGCCAAAACCTCCATATTTTCCTTTTATTTGCACCTTCAACCCTGTAGGCTCTCCACTAGGTTTGTCACTTGTTTAGACTTAATAATTCATATTATTGAGTGATTTATTCTCTTAATCAAGGTTATAAACAATTTAAAACACTCTAAATATATATTTAAATACATCTCACACTTTAAACCACCTTAAAATATTTTAATCAATCTAAAAAATATCCCTTTTCTTCATGTTTATGACAAACTTCCCCTTGGTTGTAGGTGGACTTTTTGGGATTTTATTTTACACATATATATGAACATTATTTCTTATTTCAATGAATCCATGATTTTTAATACCCTATACCAAACTTTACTTCACCCTAAAATATAATTCACTCCTCAACACTATTCAAAACTTGTACACTTTCCTTTTATTTGTATTTGCAAACCTGTGGATGCATGTTTCCAGCCTGGTATCAAGCAGACTTGCTTAGGAAGGAATTAGTGTTGAGATAACCAATATTTTAAAGGTTATCCAAGGTATTATAGGTCATATAGAATCACAAATAACCAATTTCATCATTGGTTTCTTAAATTTTAAGCTTCCATGGCCATATAAGAAATTGACCCAGGACTAATGACCTCTTGCAAGGTAAGGGAAACATGAAGGTTATAGCTACTTTTTAAACCCTTCTCAATATTACAAGGAATTGTTTTAGCCTCCAAAACCTTCTCCTCAACACCCAAATTTCCTCTTTAAGGTTATTATTTATGCACAGGCATGTAGGCATCTATTTTGAATTTAAGCCACTTCTAACCTTGACCCTAAGTTGATTCTCTTACCAATTAGTTATTTAAAATACCTTGGGAATGTTTTTGGTTCATAGTACCATTTTTAGAAACTTTTAAAATGATAAACCATGCAAGTTAATAAAAAACATCCACCTCTAAGCTACCTACAAGTTTACACAGTCTACTTGCATATGAGTGAACACTTGTGTTTTACCCCTTTTCTATATTAGTGAACTTGCTAAAACTACAGGGTTTTTGATTGAAGTGTAACCATAAAAATGGACTCATCAAATTTACTTAAGTATAAATACTTCCTTCAAGCTCTATTGTCTTCTTGGTTATGCTTAAAACTTGTTTAAGAACCTCTTTCTTAATATCCCTCCTTGTATGTCACCTCACATTTCTTTCATGTATGCCTGGTATTTTGATTGAAAATGATTTAGGAGAGGCTATTTATATTTTTTTAGGCTATACACTTTATTAATATTTGTGTCTAGCCTTTTTCATGTTGAAAATACTCTAACCTTCTTAAGAAACTTGCCTAAACCTGCAAATCTTGACAAAACACATTTCTTGACATTAGCATATTTGGACCATGATTGCTTAAATATAAATTTATGTTTTAGGGGATTATAATACTCTATAATAATTCATTCCACCTTTTATTTGCATCAAGGAATCCTCGAATGCACTAAAATAAGGGAAAATTATGTCAGTGGGGTTTTAGGAGGGTTTAAGTATAGCTAAACTTGTTAGTGATGGTTCATAGTGTATGCACCTAAATATACTTTACCTAATAATTTTATTAAAACTACTAATTTAACCCATAATCATATTCCTAGACAATTAATTAACATCTTATTTACTATATAAAATTCCCTACATCTCATAAACCTTACCTTACCCTTGGAATCAATTACTCACCCCATTAACCCACTTGATAATTTAAAATTCCTATTTATTCACCTACCCATCTACCTAGCCTATTCCTAATATTTCCTAAACCCCTAATCCCTAATCACCCATATAATCCCTATCTTAATACCTCACTAATCCCAATTAGTCCCTAAGGAGATTCTAGAATTCTCCAATTGTAGAATCTCCTCTAACTTGGCCCATCCTCTCTAGAAGCCTCTATTCTAGAGGATTCTAAGGAATTTTTAATTCCTTGAAAATTCCTCCTCCCTTTATCCCCATGGCTCAATTTTGAATGAGATCCATTGATTTGCCCCCTTTGGCTTATATATATAAGCCACTCCTCCATGACCAACTTAACTTGAAAATCCATAAGCCTCCACTGTACTTGCATTATCATACATTATCAAAGCCATAAACAAGTCAAAAGAAGCCATTGAAGCTATTTGGAAGCTTCATCAAATAATCCACAATACAAATCATTTTACACTGAAATTATATTAGAACTAAGGCACAAAAAGATGGTAAGACCCACGACCATTGTTTGATCCCCATTCGAGCCTCCTTGATATCTCCCATCTACATCCATGGCATTAGGAATCCCCTTCCCATTCTATTAATACTATACTGGGACTTGTCCTCTCCTCCTTCACCTCCTCCCTAGTCTCACATGTGCCTGTAATAGTCTCGACATATACCCCCTCCTCACTCTAGCTCTGCATCTCAATAAATTAATCAATCACCTTTATGTCCACCATGTGATGTATAATGAGGGATACTAATGATGATTTATTCATATTACTCACTCATCATATCCCTCTTAAGATTCTCTTGTAGTTGTAACTTGGTCTTGATTCTCAAGAACTATTACCTCATTTTCTCTTGACAAGTTCTCCTTTTCAATTAGATGATCTTATTTTACCCTCTTTACAATAGATTCTCTTTCACAAATGAGGGGGTGGGATGTAAATAGATCTCATTATATTTTTTGAATCTTGAGAGGGTGTCTTTCCAACTTAGAATCTTGAAGGTATTTTTTGGGAGTTTTTGGTGAAAGGGGAGAGAATTTTGTATGAAGAAATTTACTACTTTCTCCTTTTTATGATTTTGGATATGCATGGGAGAAGGTTATTTCACAAGGATTGGCATGACATAATCATGGATCATAGTCTAATAAGGTCTTCATTATGTAATAGTTTGAAGTTATTGAGGAATAATGGGTGAAGGTTACATGGGCATAGGCTTTTCTTAATGGTATGTTGTAACTTGGGCTAGATTTAGAAAAAAAGAAGGTTGACTTGGAGTAGGAGAGAGAAGATGAGACTAATGATATTAATATTGATTCCTTTATTTAAGCACCAACCTATTATCCATACACTGAATCAAAACTATTATTTCTATCACATCATTAATTAACATTGGTTGATTCTTTCTCTCAATATCTCCCCACTCGAACTTAGTCAAATGCACTAAGTCAATCATCATCTGAATGCTTTCACTCTAAGTGGAAGTATGGAAAATTAGACCAAATTAATTTTCTATATTAATCTCTTTCATTTTCCCTTCAATGTATAAAAGGGTTTGTTTGAAGCTTGAGAAGGATTGAGTAGGAATGTGACTATGTTGAGTATGTGTAGAATAGTTTTGGCAAGGATGGATATAGGGATAAGGGTGATGAAAAATAGGCTGAGTTAGGGTGGGAGGGACCATATAAGACTTTTGATAAAGTTGATATGTTATTGTTTGAGGTCCACCTGGGGTGAATCCATGAATTTCATTAGTTTGATATGAAGAATATGAAGGCATAGAATATGCATTTTGACCAAATGAATGATGAAAATATATACCAATTTTATAATTTCTAGGTACTTAGGCTACTTAAACCAGATATGGTTCACCTAAATTTACCATTGATGTTTGAATTCATGCCTCCAATGTTTGGTGTATTAAATATTATCATCAAAAACTCTTAAATGGATTAAAATCCTTATCCTACCAGGTGTGATAGAACTATTAACATGATAAATTTCACCCATGAGAAGGTTGTTCAAACCTTCTCACTAATATAATAGACTAGAGTGATCCAAAGGATATTTTTATATGTTATTTGGTTTTATTTAAATGTGGTCCATTGTGTAGAGCTCATCAAGAGCTTTCTAGCAACTGTTGGAATGTGAAAAATGGACATCTTATGCTCTAGTTATCATTGGTTAAAGTTTGGTCAATAAGCTGTCAAATCTAGTCACACTATAAAAATTGAGTCTTAGAAAATTTCTAAACTAGTTCCATGGTGTAGAACTTGTCACAATATTTTTGATGCAGTTTGAATGTACCAATTTTGAGTCCATATGTGAAAGTAATGACTAGTCAAAATTGTGGTCAAACCTGGTAAAAGTGATGGCATGGCAACATGGACCAATTAAATGATGGCACATGGACAAATTAGCATGGGACATGTGGACAAATTTGTAGGTGACACATGGCATAGACTATTCAAAATGTGGAAAATTTAAGTAGATAAATAAATCATTATTTCCTTTCATCCCACATATGAGCCTTATTTAAAGGCATAGATAATGGTGAATCCCATATATATGGGATAAGTGGGGGATAATGTCAAATCCCACAAATATTGTAAAGGGATTACTATCCAAACCTCAAAAAGTGGACCCTCCAAAAGTATATAAAGGGATTGGAGGTTCATTTGAGGAAGGATAACTTGATTGGAATTCTAGGAATTCACACTTAAGCCACTCAAGCCTAATTCATGCAAAGACATTCAAGATTAATTCAAATTTTCAAGCCTTAAGTGAGATTATGAAGGCATTCCAAGTGTATTAAAATATATTTATATTTTATTACTATTATTATTACTTTATAAAGTCTTATAAAGCCTAATTCTAGTGTTTATTACTTGAAGCTTAGGAAAAAAGTAAAGGTTTTTTTTGGGAGCATTGGAGGAACATTATATGAGACTACGAAAGCTCTGATTCTATAATATTCACAAAGTGTTATTAATACAAGTATTGTAATAATATCTCTATTGGAGGAGCTAGCACTACTTGAAGGCCATGAAAGAAGATCATTTTATAGAGCCTATTACTGACACTTATTCTAACTTAGCTATGTGTAGAGGCTCTTAGAGGTTGTGCAATAGAAGAGATGTCAATAGGAAGGTGTGAAGTAGGGAGGCCATGCTAGAAAATTGTACAATCCTTCCAAGACTAGTCTAGGTCTCTACAAGATTGATTGGCATTTGAGTTTGTGATGGATTCATTATATTTATTTAAGTTTTAAATTTATTCTTGAAAATGGATTTTTATAATGAATCAGTTTATTATTTACAGAACCCAGAGATGTAGGTATCTACCAAAATCTGTTATCAACTTGTCTATAGTGTTAATTATTATTTGCATTATATTATTTTAAGTTGATTATATTACTGGAGATGAATTTTGGCATTAAAATTAATCCATCTATAAGGATCTAATAGGTAAAACTTTTACAGTAGAAATATACTTATTTATGGATCAAATTGGTATTAGAGCAGTTCAAATGCTAGATTTACTTCAAATTGTGTAGCCTATTGATATTTATTTCAATTACTTGTAGACATTTTGGACTTTATTAATATTCTATTATAGTGTGTAGTTGTTGGAGATACAAGTTGTTTGCAGGATTAGAAAACCATGAGCAAAGCCTTGAAGCATGAAAGGCTTGAAGAGATCGAAGCATTCAATTGGTAGATCCAGGATGAGAATACTTTCCTAAGATCCAAGTTTCACTCCTTATAAGAGGAGGTCAAATTCTTGAAAGTTTATTTGCAAACCAAGGATGAGCTCTTGGCATAATTACAGAGTGGTGAATAGAAGAAGGATTTTCCTTCCATATTAGATATAGAATCCATGACAGATAAATTCATTGTAAGTTTATCACCATATTGTTCTTCCTCCCATTTAGATTTAGATTTAGGTAATGATGATTTTGGTTTATTTTAAAAACACACTAAATTCATTGAATATCAATTAATATTTAAAATGGGATATGATGGAAAAGGCCTTGGTAAGAATGGATAAGGTTTGATTAACCTAATATAGGTAGAGGATCATCCTCATTTTTTAGGTTTGGGTTATACTAGTGCGGAGATGGAAATTGGAGAGAGTTCTATAACTATTGAAGGAATACAAGATTCTAATAGCCAAGTGTTCATGCCATTAGCTTTGATGAATTCTTCCATGAAAAGGAATGTGACACAATCATAGGGTGATGAGAAAGTGTGTAAACAAGTAGAGAAAAGAGGTAATGCAATACCACCTCCTCATACTTACACAAATCATAGCACTAAACATAATGGTAATTTTAAAACTTCTAGTATTCTCTTTCAATTTAAATTAATGGTTATGACATACAGAAAATGTGGAATGCTTTCCCATGCACGTTTTGTGGGTTAAGTAATCATTTTGTGGCTAATTGTTATAAGAGGAAATATTTTATGAATAATTTGTTTCCTTTTGTGAAAAAAAGGGTAGGTGTTAAATACCATCTATCATTTAGAGGCAAGAAATGAAAAATGTGATTCCTCATCCAACAAGAAAGCCAAGAGTAACTTTTGTACTCATTGTCATGTGAATGGGCATTGGGTTGAGCAGTTTTGGAGACTTCATCCATCTCAAAATAGTAAGATGAAGATGGAATACATACCTATTGTAAAGGTAAATGAAGTTCATAATCTACCACCAGTTGATGAGTTAACCCATGTATCTAGTGAGGAAATAAAACCACCTAAATGGGATAATTTGATAGAATGGGTTGGTAAGAAGTTCCTTAATTTTATGTTTACATAAGTGGAATTATAGATTAGCTTGAAATTTTTTCAAAGGATATTTGGTATTTATGATGATTTATGAAATGAAAATTAGCCCATGTTTCAACTTTGAATATTTTTGGAGTAACCAAATGAGGAGAATCTTGTGATAGGTTTATCCTGCTTGGTTTTTCTCACATTTTAATTAACTCCATTATGAAGTTGACATTAGTATATGTAGGTTATTTGGGACATATTCATTGTACCTACTTGATACTTGTAATTGAATTAGATATTGTTATGAAATTGCATCTGATGATAAAATGTGTAGGATGTAGTTCAAGAACCATACATGGGTAGCATTTTGTTTGCAATTATACCAGGTGATATTTTGTAGTTATGAGTTGTTTACCATTTTGGGAATGCAACAAATGGCATAGGTAAATTCTATTATCCCTATGCTATATAAGATAGTTTATTCACTGATAGATCACCAAATCAGTCAGACACTTGTCTCTTTGACATTGAGATTTCTTTTTCAAACTGATCATTTTGTGTGATGTTGTGTTTGTAGTGAATTGATAACTTTCCATAGGAAATGAATGGCATAGCTTGCCCATATCAGAATATAAATTTAAGAGACCATAGATTCCACTATAGAAATCTTCATGAGGCATTGTAAAAAACCAAATCCAATATTGGGAAAATGAATATTTCATCTTTTAGTGGAACAAAAGCCTTCTCAGTATGGAGGCATGATTCGAAAGATATTTTTAGATGTTCCTTGGTTTAATTTAAATGTGATACATTTTGTAGATATCATCAAGAGATTTTTGGCTACTGTTAGAATGAAAAAAATGGACATCATATGCTCCAGTTATCATTGGTCAAAGTTTGGTCAAAAGGTGGTTAAAGCTGGTCAAACTAGAAAAATTAATAGTCTTAGAAAATTTACAAACCAGTTCCATGGTGTAGAACTTGTCACAATATTTTTGATGCATTTTGAATGTACCAATTTTGAGTCCATATGTGAAAGTTATGGCCAATCAAAATTGTGGTCAAACCTAATAAAAGTGATGGCATGGCAACATAGACCAGTTAAGTGATGGCATGTGGAAAAATTAGCATGGGACATGTGGAAAAATTTATAGGTGACACATGGCATAGACTATTAAAAATGTGGAACATTTAAATAAATAAGTTATTATTTCTCTCTATCCCACATATGAGCCTTATTTAAAGGCATAGATAATGGTGAATCCCATATATATGGGATAAGTGGGGGGATAATGTTAAATCACATAAATATTGTAAAGGGATTATTATCAAAACCTCAAACAGTGGACCCTCCATAAGTATATAAAGGTGGTGGAGGTCCATTTGAGGAAGGAGAACTTGATTGGAATTCTAGGAATTCACACTCAAGCCACTCAAGCCTAATTCATGCAAAGGCATTTGAGCTTAATTCAAATTTGTAAGCTTTAAGCGACATTTTGAAAGCATTCCAAGTGTATTAAAAGACATTTATATTTTTATTACTATTATTATTGCTTTGTAAAGGCTTATAAATCCTAATTTTGGTGTTTATTACTCGAAGATGAGGAAAAGAGTAGAAGGGTTTTTTTTGGAACACTAGAGGAGCATTGTATGAGACTACAAAAGCTTTAATTTTATATTATTCATAGGGTGTTGTTAATCTAAGTATTATAGTAATAGCTCTATTAGAGGAGTTAAAACTACTTGAAGGCCATACAGGAGGATCATTTTACAAAGCTGATGACTGACACCTATTCTAACTTAGATTTATGTAGAGGCTCTTGGAGGTCGTATAGTAGAGGAAAAGTCAATAGGAAGGTGTGAAGTAGGGAGGCCATGTCAAAACATTGTGAAAGCCTTCCAAGACTAGTCTAGGTCTCTACAAGACTGATTGGCACTTGAGTTTGTGATGGATTCATTGTAATTTTACTATTTTTAAATTTGTACTTGAAAATGGATTTTTATAATGTATAGGTTTGTCATTTACAGAACCCAGAGATGTAACCATCTACCTGACTCCATTAACTTGTCTAAAGTGTTCATTACTACTTGCATTGCATATTTTTTAGTTGATTATATTTCTAGAGATTAATTTCAACATTAAAATTAGTCCATCTATAAGTATCTAATAAGTAAAATTTTTAGAGTAGGAAATCTAACTTTTTACAAAGCATGGAGACACCTCTAAGTTTTGGGTAGGCTAATCAATGACGTGAATCTCTAAATAGGGCTATCTCCCTTGATGTATCACCTAGAATCACTACTAAACCTATTATTTGTTGGGAAAAGGGAGATAAATGAATAAAAATAAGTAAATGGGAGGTGATACACAAAAATTAACACCCTCCACTTGTCTATAAAACACTAAGAACATGAATAAGGATTGAAATATATTACAATAACTCAACATGAATCTCCAAGCATAAATATTTTAATATGAAGGTGATGATCAAGATAATAACCAAGAGGGGATGGTCAGGAGGTATCATAGAAGACACTAATTAAGTAATCTCCACACTTAGCCAATGAAAGACATTGTACCACACTCCATATGACCTACTAAGATAACCAACAACATGCAAGTAGGTAATGAGATAGGACAAGTGAAAGAGAGATATGACACTAGTACTAATATTCATAAACTAATCATGAATTATACACTAATTACAAGATTGAAAAGGTTGGAAATCAGCTTGTATTCATTTCAAAGTCAAAGTATAAGTGTTATTTGAGAAGGTCTTCACCATACTCAGGATGGGGATCTATACAATGGCCTTCAAAGAAGTATTTATAATAGGAGTGAGGTAAAAGAGAGAGAGGAACACAGAGAATCAATGATGAATATCATCTCATGATGAAGCAAGTTACAAACAAAAAATCCTACAAGTAGGCAAGTCTATGAACTCTCTTCAACATGTGTCATTTTGGTCTAATCTTCCTCTTCAATAAGGTGGCATAAATTTACTCTTGACCTTACCCTGACTCATCTCACTTCATTTGAAACTACCCTTTCTTGGTGATTCTTTGAGTTACAACTCCACACTTATGTTTAGATCTTTCAGGGTCCTTTGACACCTTTCCAACTATCTCATGATGATGTTAAATCCCCTTGGATACGTAGCATACCTATCCTCCATCTTTATGACACCTTGTTTATGCTTAAAAACTCCCATTCTGATTATGATTGTACTAGTAATATATACAACAACCATATAATCTCTTGACACATGCTTTCTCATTTAGACATAATAAAATTGATGTTATAGTGTTCTTTGGATCTATGAAGATCATAGTTATCTTTGAACAAGCTTGAAAATGTTAGGAAAGAATTGTATTTTCCTTAGAAAGGCCTTACAATAAAGAAGAAGTACCTGAAATATAAACTCCATCAATGCAAGATAGTTACTTAACTTGACCTCATTTATGAGAACCTTTATAGACACCATAAGATTATTTTCAATGACTTTGGATGAATCATCAAACCTTTACCTAGGATTATAAAGCCTTCCCAACTAGTTTATAGACTTGCACATAGTCACACCCTACAAATGGGCCTACAATAAGCTTTTCTAGGCCATTTTATATACTTTGTATTCCCAAAAGTGACAATTAATTAGCCTAAAAGGTAATAAAGAGAGGTAAATTTTTCACTCAAATTTTTCTATGGAAAATTTAATGCATTATAGGCACTTAAATACACTTACACAGTCGTCAATTTCATTTTTGGGTTCTAGGAGGGTTTAGAGTGTCCTACCTTATTAATGATTGTTCATAAAGTTGAGGTCATCAACTTATGAAATTATGAAAATAATTTATATTAGTGTAACCCTATCAACATCCATTATAGTAATTTGTTCCCATGTAAATTTTCAACATTATTTTGATCATTCTAAGCTACACTTCTTGAGTTTGTGTAGATTGTGTGATGTGGTCAAGGGAGGCCTTTGAGAAAAAATAGATTTCAATTGATATTTATTTACTTATAAATGGTTTCATGAGGTATTAAACACCTCCCTATATTTTTCCAAACACTTATTAAATCCATTTGACCTTTAAAAATACCTAAAACTTGATATGTCCTATAACGAGGATTTGAAGGCAACCCTACCATTTTGGCCTTAAAGGTCCCTTATGGTGATTTTATTCTCTCTCCAAGGTTTCCAATCACTATAATAATCTTCCTTAATGTTTTTAATTCCTTTAAATACACTTAACGATTCAATTTCAAGCCAAAATCTACATGTTTTCCTTGTATTTGCACCTATAGCCGTGTAGGCTGTCCACTAGACCTATCACTTGCTTAGAATTGAGAATGCATTTTATTGAGTGATATATTATCTTCCTTAGGTGTATAAACACTCTAAATATCTCTTTTATTATCTCTCACACATTAAAATACATTAAAATCTTTTGATCAAGCCAAAAAATGTCTAGTTTCTTCATGTTTATGCCAAATTGCCCCTTGGATATAAGTGTACTTTTCAGGATTTTGTTATACATAGTTATATGCATATTATTTATTATTTAAATGATTAAAATATTATTAGGACCCTATTCCAAATTTAATTTTTCCATATAAGATACTTCACTCCTCAACTTAACTCAAAACTTGTACACTTTCCTTTCATTTGTATTTGTAAACCTGTGGATACATGTTTCCATTTGGTATCATAACAGGCTTGGTTTGGAGTGAATTAGTGTTAATATAACCAATTTTTAAAGGTTATACAAGTTATGGTAGGTCATATACAATCAAAATGAACCTATTTCATCATTTTTTTCTTAAATTTTAAACTTTCATGGCCATTATAACCTATTAAGTCTCTTATAAACCTAAATAAACTCTCCCAAAAAGAAATTGTCCTAGGACTGAAGCCCTATTGCAAGGTAAGCAAAAATTTAAGGTTATAACCAATTTATAAACCATTATAAATTTTTTAATGACTTGTTTTGGTCTCCCAAACATTTTCTTCAACACCCAAATCGCCTCTTTCTACTTATTCTTTATTCACATGCCTGTAGGCATCTATTTTGGATTCAAGCCTCTTCCAACCTTGTGCCTAAGTTGATTATATTGAAAATTAGTGATTTAAACTAAATTTGGAATGTTTTTGTGTCATATTACCTGGTTTATTACCTTTTAAAATGAGAAACCATGGAAGGTAATAAAAAACATTCAACTCTAGGCTACCTACAACTTTACACAGTCTGCCTATATATGAATGAACACCTATGTTTTACCCTTTTTTACTAATAGTAATATTAAAAATAATACAAGGTTTTAATTTAAATTTAACCATAAAAATTTAATATTAAAATTTATTGAATTATCAATACTTCCTTCAAGTTCTTTTGTCTTCTTCTTTACAATTAAAACTCGTTGAAAAACCTCTTTCTCAATATCCCTCTTGGTCTGTCACCTCATATTTACCTCATGTATACCTAGTATATTTATTTAAAAATGATCTAAGAGAGGAAATTTGTCTTTTTTGAGGTTTTACACCTCATTAATAGTTGATTCCAATGTTTCTCATGCTGAAAATACTTCACACTTCTCAACAAAGCTTAAACCTATAAATCTTAACAAACCATAACATTTCTTGATAATAGCATATCTAGACAATGATTTCATGCATAAAAATATATTTTTTAGGATATTATAGTAATTTATAATAACTTTAACATTTTATTTTCATGAAGGCTTCATTAATCACACTCAAACAAGGGAAAATAGTGTTAGTGGGATTTTAAGAGGGTTTAAGGATAGCTAAACTTATTAGCAATGGTTCATAGATATGGAGGGTTTAAACCATAAAATTATTCCATGGATGTCAAGGGAATATAGATACCATTATATTCACAATATAATTTTACCCAACTCTCTACCTCCTCTATGTACCATTGTAAAATTGGTTGGTCTTCTAGAACTGCCAAGAACTTGATGGGGAAATAGAGAATGTTTTGGCCTTTTCAGGAGCTACAAATTCTTCCCAAGAATGTGTATATGTCTATGGTGATTGGACATAGATTTAGATAAGCTTATAATTTTATCTTAAATGAAAAACTTTTAGAATGTGGACTCCACAGACAATATTTCTTCAATAAAATTGTCATATCTTGCCTTCTAACCCTGTTAGAGCCATGAATCAAATATTAATGGTGCTTATCCTAACTTGTACTATGTTTATATAATTTAATAATAGAATATACATATTATTTATCCTATAATTATTCATCATTACTCTATTTGGAAGTTATAATCATGAGTAATGCAATTTCAAAGGTGGAATAATGTTAGAGAAAGAGTATCTGACATCAATAAGTTAAATGTATGGTAGGTAGAGTATGACATGATGTTTTAAAATGTGAAATTGTTGAAAAGACTCTTTTTCCACTTATTGACATGGCATTTAATCATAAAACTTTTTGGTTTACATTTAGATGGCTTTTACAATGTTGCAAAACATAATATACAAACCATAGAAACCTTAAACTTTACAAGTTTATCTTAACATCTCCATATACTTGAATCATGCCAAATTTATTATCTTATTAGTCTTGTCTGGAAGGACTCTATCTACTATGAAACCATGTACCTTGAAGGATCATCACATATCCTTTTGTCTTCATTGTGAAACAATTAACTTGAGATTTTTAGGTATACCTTAAGCTATGTTAAACACCTTAAAAAGGATCAAGTTATGAATATTGGTTAATCAACTAAGGATCATGACTTCACATTTTGACCATACCACCCTAGAAGACTTTGATCACTACTAGGAACAAGATAACACCTCACTAAGAAAAATATAGGATTTAACCAAAATAATACCTCTAAAAGGATAATAACAAGGTCAAACAAGTCTAGATAACATGTTTTGAAATATTATGGCCTATGGTAGCCATTTTGGCTAACAATGAGTTTTCTCAAAAATCACTTGTCTACTTAGGGAATGTGATTGGATATGGGTAATTAAGGATTGATCTAACATAGATAAATGCCATCATGAATTTTCCAAAGCCTTTTAATGTTATTGAAACAAAGAGTTTTATTGGCATAGTTCTATATTTGAGGAACTTCATCAAAACTTTCTCTTCCATAGCCACAAATTTACATGCCATTATATAAAATGGTATGAATTTTATTTAGGGTAAGAACAAACTAGATAGATTTGATATTTTTATATTACTCCAGGATCTTTAAACATCACAAATTTCATGAAAACCCTATAATTAGGTGAGATCAAATGTACAACAGAGGAGAGCTTCATAAACTGCTTATTTGATTATTTATCCAAAAATTACAAAGGAGGTACATTATATAGTGAGAAATTATATCACCAAAAGGATAAAAAATAAACTCATAATTATAAAACATATAAAGTGTATCTACCCTAATGACCTTAACAACCTTAAGCAAGTTCACTGATTTAATAATTTTGGGAATATTGGTGTATTATTCCTAATTTAGTTAAAGGTCTGGAATAGGAAATTAGTAAATAAATATTCAATAATTAAGATATTGATTTGTATAATTTTACTATAACTTGAATCTTTTTTAAAATAGTAATATGGGAGAGAAAATAAGCCTTAGTTGAAAATAGACTAAGACGGCTGAGACAGAGTCTAAAATTTACTATGTTAGATTGGGTCACTATCACAAATCAAGATTTGGCCTTCATTTTATGATTGGATAAGATTACTAAAATAATAAACCCTTGGGTTTAACACTATATTCCTCTTCTATCATTGTTTTCCAATAGGTCTGAGTTTTTTAGGTTTTGTTTGTTGTGTCTGTGTGACCCTACCTATGAAGTTTTGACTACTAGATATATATGGAACTACCTATAGATCAAATTTTGTCTTAAAAACCTAGAATCCATTATGTTTTGACCAAATTTAATAAATAGGGGGGGTTAGTGTGTGCCAAATTCACTGAACATGTATCTACACCCCTTGTGTAAGAACACTGCCTATATACCAATACTCCAAAGAGGGATCAAGCCATATGTAGTTCTCCCACTTGATGTGCTTTGCATAATTTATGTGTATAAAGATGCAAATGCTAAAACTAGGTGTGCTTAAGGTGCTGAGGGATTGGTGTAAGGATTTGAATAAGCTTGTATTAGTATTGACTAGTTATATGCAAAGAATAGGGAAGATTGCCGTAGTGGTTTTACTTGTATTCTTGCTTACTTTGTAATAATTTCTAACCCTTTCCAAATGATCTTTGAATGGGATTTTATAGGGATCTATTGGTCATGGGTTGAATATGCTCATATTAGGCCAACAAGAAGAGGGATAAGAACCATAAGAAACTGGTCATTAGAGGTAAATATACACTTAGACATGATCTTGAAAAGTGGAAACTATAGGGCCCAATGCTACAGTCTAAGTTGGGTATTATAGTCCTAAGCTAACGAGACCTAGGGGATAGATTTGTCATGGAAAGAGCAGTTTGGTTGAGTTGGGATCAGGTCTAGAAGGCTAAAAATGACTAGGAATCAGTGAAAAGATGCCTATGAGGGTCATGAGAGAAAGAAAGAAGGACCTATGAGTTGGGTGTCACAAGCCACACTCAAGTTACCAATTTTAACATTTTATATGACTACATTTCCCCCCCTTTATTCTAGTGATGCAAAAAATTGAAATACTAGGATAAAGGAAAAATAGAAAGTGTACCTAAAATTACCTATAATGGTGAAGCTCATGAAGTTGTGTGATGTTGGGTGTGTGTAGAGAGAGCACATTGTGAAATGTAAATCTGTAAAATAAAAAAAAGAGTAGATCAGTTCTTATTAGATACCTTATATCTAAAATAAGAATGTATAAAGTTAGGTAAGAGAGAGAGAAAGAGAAATGATTGAATACACCTCACTGGGTATATGAACTAATATAAAACCTATTCTAATACTAAGTGATTTTGAGTAATGTTCTACCAAGAGTAATATCATGAATGGAGTTGAGTGCTCAATTTCCCAAAACTAGCTCAAGAATGTAAATGCTATCCCTTTGTCTCCATCATCACCCACTAAGTGAAGCTATGTGATCATGTGTGTGTTAATTTATTTTTAGACTATGTGTCTAATCCCTCTGAGTAGGTGGCTCAAGAATACAAAGGCTAACTAATCCTTTGGATCCATCATTGTCCCATGAAATAAAGCTATGAACTGATACAAGTATGAAATGTATGTCATATGATATGGCTGTTGAAGCCCATGAATGTTCTATAATTTGATAATGTTGGTATGGATAGCTAAATGTATGCTAAAAACTATGCCACTCTTGGCCATTCCAAAAGATGGATATTAGGCTTGTATGAAAGCCACTCTAAAATTGGGCACTAGGGTTATATGAAAGACATTCTAAAATGTGGAGGTTAGGCTTGTATGAAAACCACTCCAAAAATTATGCCAACCACCTATAGATGGAATAAGGTACACAACTATTGAGAATACTTGGGTAATATGCTAAAATCAAAAAGAAAAGAAGATAAATGTGCCATGCACATTGCCCCCAATCAATAGTGTCTAAAACATGGATTCTAATCTAGATGTTATATGAACTACCATATCTAAAACTAGAAGCGAGAGCCATCATGTAATGCATAATACCCATTATATCTAGATCCTTTGATCAAAAGGGTACAAAAAATTGTTGATATTGAACTAGTCCAACTATACAAAACTATAGTTAAACCTTTTTTTTTTGCCTACTTCTAGAAAGACTAGTTTTTCTATTATTTGGATAAGATAAGAAAAATGGACACTAGATGGCCTAATACTAGAGTCCAATATTGGCACTATTGTCCTAGACTAAATCTAATTAATATTCTATAATTTTCATTATTTACTTGGTCTGTTATACCTAGTTTGAAATCTGGTTATTGTTCTAGGTGCTTTAAATACTACTTTTTTATCATTAAGAGCTCTAATCTCTATGACAAAACCCATATTTATTGCCCCCTCTTCTAAGGGTAGGAATGAAGACCCTACAATGACCATCCTCAAAAGAAAACAACCCTGTAAGTGTGTTATACTATAAATATACATGATATAGAACTGATAATAGATGAGATATAAAATGGTTTTTAATGAGAGATTGTTAGATCAACAGGGGTATGCCTAGATAGATATAACAATGTAGTAGCATATGTAATGTAATAAATTGAAATTATAAGTATAGTTAGTTGTAAGTTATTAATTGTTAGTTATCAAAGAGGGATGGATGATGATGTCCATCATGGCATCCAAGAAATCAAGATAATATATGATGTGGATCATGGCATTGCAAAAAAATGATAAGTAATCAAGAAAAAAACATACAAGGCAAGAAGCAAGAAGTATAAAAGAGTGGCCAAGGGGCCAAGAAAATAAGGGACATGGTCACATGTCACTCAAATTAGAAATCAAGCATACAAGGCATGTTAAAATTCCACATACACATAAAATTGAAACAAGCAAGATTGGCATGGAAGCCATAATCACATAAAATAGTACAAGCAAAGGACATTGGCAAATGTCCTAAGGCACATGTAGGAGACAAATAAGAACTACAAAATGCAATCACATCTACATATGCAAAAAAAGAAAATAAATCATGTAAATGCTTGAAAATACAATCGCATCTAACTAATCAAATCATTAATGTTATAGTATACAAGACATATTATTACAAGACTATGTATATGCTAGGAAACACAAGTGATATATACTAATGAGATATCGATATAGTAATTTGTGTAAGCTGGTAAATAATGTACATCAACATGATAAATAAATTGTGTGGTGTAATAATGACATAACCTAGATGGTGTAGTCATATAGAAGATGCCCGTAGTGGGTATGTATATCTATGTGTGTCTCAAATGTAGAAGTAGGATTCCCCCTCACTGGATAGAGTGAAGTAATCAAGGATCTTGATGTCACTACACACACTCAAAGAAGATAAATTGAAGCATGGTAATATAGATAAATTGATAAATTATAGCATATAATAACAAATGTAAGTCTAATATATAGTATAAATGTAAAGCATGAATAATGCATATAATCAAAATATTTTTGTGTTTTTGAATTTTTTGAATGTTTTTTTTTTTTTGACATATTTGAATGATTTTTTAATTTTGAAAAAAAAATTATGTACAATCAATCATGAGAAGAGTATGTATAATAAATACTAAGAAACTATGTACAAGTAAGTAAAAAATAATATGTACAAGCATATAAATAAATCAATATGTACATAATGACATAAAAACTAGGCTAGAGCTAGTGAAGGGTTCAAAGATGGAGCCTGTTGGGGATGGAGATGGAAGAATGGATCACGACCATCATCAAATGTCTCAAGATCATCATCATAAGTATCATCATATATCATAAACTCTATATACATGGTGTCATCTTGCTGAAGTCAAATTGAAGGTGGCTCTGGTGGTGAAACTGTTGATTCTCCTTTGTGATGTTTAGCTCTAGTAATAGATGTCTTCGATAGAAGTGGTGAAGCTAGTGATGGTGGTGATGTAGTCTAAATAATACCTTGAATTTATAGTTTATCCAATCTCTGTTATAAATTTGTACATGAGTTTATATCATGGCCTATAATCCTATGAAAAAGACAAAATGGAAAATGATCCTATTATGATAATTTTATAATAGATCTATGTCATACTATAGGTAGTGTGATTAATATATGATCGAGTAACATTTTTAGCATAATATATGGTATATGTTGTGTAATGCTTACCTAAATATTAATGACTAGTTCAATATCCATAGAGGTAACCATGCAAACTATATGCGACAAGTGATCTCTGTGTGGGTATGAATGTGGAGTATATCCTGAGAGTGTAGTACAAGATGCTAAGAGTGATGTAGGATGTGTAATGAGATATCTAGATTCATCTCGGTACTCTCTTGGGATAACTGGTGTAAATTTCAATCCACACAAATAGTCATATATGAGTGTGGGTGTTGTATCATCATGTGAAGTAGCTTGTGAATCTATATCAACATGTACATATGGTAACTCAAAATTTACCATAAGGGGTAGCTGTGATATGGGAGTCTCATCAACTATAGTAGTATAAGATAGTGATGTTATGAGATTATTTGTAACTAACAGAGTAACTATATCTATAGAATAAACTAGTACTATTAGAACTATTATTGGTGAATGTATAATTTTAACAATTGTAGGAACCATAACTGATGGAGTAGCTAGAATGGTTGAAGTTGCTATGACTGGATAAATATCTGGAGTTGAGGACACAAATGTAAGTGGTAGAGTGTGACATGTTCTAGTCTCTCCTACCTCATATGTATGTATTTGATCAATAGAAATATAATTAAGTGATGATTAAACTATGATATAAGGTGTCTTATCGAACAAAATAGTTGAAGATGACTCTATAATCTAATAATATCTGAATGGTTGGTTATCTGCTAGACATGTGTACAGGTATCCTTCATGGAGAAACTTACCACATCAAGGAATATTAGAAGGAACTACCCCCATGTCATGTATCTAAGGTCATCCAAGTAAAATATTATAATTAATAGGACTTGGCATGACCTAGAACTATGTAAAGAGGGTTTTGGGCCCTACCATGATATCCAAAGCAATGGTGCCCAATGTCTATCATGTTATATCATCAAACCCTCTAATATTCTTATATGATTTTTGCATGGATGCCATATCTACACCCATGGTCTTCAAGAATGTAATATTACATATATTAAGTCCATAACTACTATCAATTAAAACTCTTTTAACTGCATTGGTTTTGATTTGAACTTGTATGAATAGTAGTAACTTTTGATCAATAAATATCTAACAAGGCATGTACTCATGATCAAAATAAATAGCATCTTCTATAGTTTTTATCCTGTTGACCACTGATGTAAAATAACAAGGCTTGGAATCAATGGGTATAGAAATCTGAGGGAATGCCTGATAAAGAATGTTCTTGAACACATTGGCTTTATGAAGTATTTCTAACATAAAAATCTTAGCTGGTGTGTTCCTCAACTAATCAACAATATCATGTGCTTTATGTGGATCTAACTATGCAAGTGTGTTGGGCCTAGGATGAGAAGGAATATGAGGGTTGTGGGGTTCTTGATTAGGTAGGGGAGGCATGGTAGCATGTCGATTAAGAACTCTAACCACATTATCTACTATTCATATAGGACTAGTAGTAGCTATGGGAGGAGATAGAAGATAATAGATAGGTTGAGCTGGTGGAGGGACAAAATGTGTCAAATGGGATCTTTAGTGATGGGTAGTGACTTGGGGAAGAGTAAAATGGACTATGCAACATAACTCGACATGAGATAGAGGCTCCAAGGGAGGTAAAGTAAGAGGTATCTTAACATGTGTAATAATAACTCACTTAATATCATCCCATATTATTAAAATTAAGCATGAAATTCAAAGGATGAATCTTTGTACTAACATATGGTAAACTTCATCATTCATGTATATGATAGGACCAAGTATGGTCTCCTTATTATTTGCTAAAAATGTAAGAAATATTTGAAAACAAGTGACATCCATTTTTTAAATCCAATTTGAGATGTAAGATGATACCTCAAGAAGAAAATAGGAGCTATTACATGTAACTAGGGTTTTAAATGAAATGATTTTAAAATTACTAAGGAATTTTAAAAATTGATGTAAATTTATGATTTAAATATGCAAGTAAAAGTTCTGAAAATTATTAAAAATTTTATGATTTAAAGAGACCTAGTATATGTAACTAGGGTTCTGAAAAATAATTATTTTTGAAAATTACTATTGAATTTTGAAATTTTAATTGAATTTTTTATTTCAATATGCTAGTAAAAAAATCAAAAAATTATAATAATAATACTAGGAAAATACCGGGACCTAGTATGGTCAACTAGGGTTGAAAGAATATTATTTTAAAATTAATATGAAAATTTAAAATTTAATGCTAATTTTTTATTTTATTATGTAGTTAAACAATTATAAAAATATAGGAAAAATCAGTAGGAAATTTACCCTAGGGTTTCTAGATTTTTTATGCATAAATAAAGTCGAGTTCACCAAATGACTTAATAGTTTTAGGAATGTTGGTGTATTATTCTTAATTTAGTTAAAGGTATAGAATAGAAAATTAGTAAATAAATATGTAATAATTAATTTACTAATTTGTATAATTTGACTGTAATTTGAATCTTTCTTAAAATAGTAATAGGGGAGAGAAAATAAGCCTTAGCTGAAAATGGACTAAGATGGCTGAGATAGTCTAGAATTTACTATGCTGGACTAGGACACTATCACAAATCAAGTTTTGGCCTTCATTTTATGATTGGATATGAGTACTAAAATAGGACACCATGGGGTCTAGACTATATTCCTCTTCTATTTTTGTTTTCTAGGAGGTCTGAGCTTTATGGGTTTTGTTTGTTATGTCTATATGACCCAACCTATGAAGTTTTGGCTATTGGATGTTCGTGAAATTCCTTATAGAGATATTTTATCTTCAAACCCTATAATTCATTATGATTTAACCAACTTTGAGAGAAAGGGGGGATTAGTGTGTGTAAGATTCATTGAACGTGTATTCACACCCCTTATGTGGGCACAATGCCTACATACCACTACTCCGTAGAGGGATCAATCCATATGTATTTCTCCTACTTGATATGCTTTATGCAATTTATGTGTATGAAGATGAAAATGCTAAAATTGGATGTGCTTGAAGTGGCTAAGGACTGGTGTAAGGATTTGAATAAGATTTTAGTAGTATTGGTTGGTTATATGCAGAGAATAGGGAAGATTGCCTTAGTGGTTTTTCTTTTATTCTTACTTACTTTGTAATAATTGCCAACCCTTTCCAAATGAGCTTTGAATGGGATTTTATAATAATCTTTTGGTCATGGGTTGAATGTGCTCACATTATGATGACAAGAAGAAGGATAAGAACCAAAAAGAACTAACCATTAGAGGTAAAAATGCACTTAGATAGGAGCATCAAAATTAGACACTGGAGGACCCGATGCTATAATCCAAGTTGGGTGATATAGTCCTGAGCTAACAAGAATTAGGGGATAGATTTTTCATGGAAAGAGAAATCTGTCTAAGCTAGGATTAGGTTTCGAAGGCTATGGATGATTGGGAATCAGTGAAAAGATGCCTATGAGGGTCATGAGAGCAAGTAAGAGGGACCTATGGGCTAGGTGTCATAAGCCACACTCAAGTTAAAAATTTTCAAATTTTATATGACTACATTGACTAATAATTGTGTAGGTAAAACTAGAAGTGGTAAAAAGACAACCTAAAGTGTATATTAGGTGGGGAGAGGATTTGAGTCTGACAACAAGGCCTAGTGAGGTACCCAAATACAATGTAACTCTCCTAATGTGAGGAAAAAGAGAAAACCCATATGACAAAACTCCTCCCCTAAAAGATAACAAAGAAGAAAAGGGGGATAAAAATATCCACCAAAGTCTACAACTACATGAAGCCATCTAGTATCCTATAACAAAATTCCTAGAGGTGACTGTGGATTAGAAGTAGATGAAATGAAGAGTGTATCACCCTAGAATAGTGAATGAGTTTACCAAGATCTTGATGTATATTCAACCAAAGTGTGATTCCTATCCAAGGAATTATTCTCCTCATGAAAGGTAGGAGGGTCAACTTCTCTATGAAATTATGGTGTAATGGGAATAGAGGGAATGAAGGACTATTAAATACCTTAAAATTATGGTATAGACTACCTCATGTCTAATGTGTCTTAGATCAGTATACATGTTCCCTATAATGTTTGAAGCAGACTAGGGGTAGGTTGATTAGGTAATAACTTCTCAATCATTGGAAGGTGATAAGGAGATGGTACAGGTGTGTCTCAATCAATATTGTAGTCATATATATTATAAAAAGAATCATGAATATTAGAATAATGATCAGGCTCATAAATGCCGTCAAGTTTAGGTGAGTCTAAAGAAGAAGAATCTAAAGGAGAGTCAGGAACAAAGTGTGATAAGAATAATCTAATGTATATCTAAGTTTGATGATCGAACATTCATTCTAATAATATATTATCATAGAGCAACTCTCTAAAATACATTAAATCTGGAGTGAACTCAACTCACATACTTAGACCAAGGTGAGTGATTTGGTAAATTGATAGGAAATTAGTTGAAAGTGAGGGAACACTTAGAAAATTATTAACTGTTCCACCACTCACTTGAATATAACCTCTCATAATAACCTTTTTATAAGTGTCTTCACCTAATTATATAGAGTACATTTCACATGGTTCTAATGAATTGAACTCTATCTATGAAGAGGTCATATTATGTGAAGCACAAGAGTCAATGACCCATATAGGAGTCATAGGTACAACTTCAAATAGGGACTTTCCCTTTATTTTCCCCTTACTATTATCTTTTTCCTTTTCTTTACCATGGTCATTTGCCTTAAAAGATTCATGGGTTGATGAATTCTAAATGGTAGAATCAAGGACAATGATGTTGTGCTTCTCGAGCATATTAGTCATTTGGTCATTCTCCTTCAAAAATTTACTTTCATCATGATTTCCTAAGAAAAACCCACATTTTATCTAATATTTATTAGGCTTAAAACTAAAATAAGAGATCTATGGTTGGATTTGTAGGTAGGAGGATTTTCATCTTTCTCTTGAGGCTTAAAACTCAAATAAAATTATCAAGAAACAATTAAAATAAAGTGTGGGTCACATAAATGAGTCCCGCCAGGTATGCCATTATGTAGATATGGATTTGACATACTAGATGAAGAGTCAACTTGTACGATCACAAATCAAAAAATATTAGAGCATCAAAACATCTAGTAGCCATCTACCATGAGTGAAAAAATACGAGTTGAAAGAAATAATATAAACAAGAAAATAATGGGTATTATATTATGATTTATCTTGTTACAAATTGATTATAGTAGGATTGAGCTTGGTTTATGAGCTATAAGTATTTGACAATGCTTGTTCCTTGTGGTAAGCATCTCTCCTTGTTCACCTTGAGTTCTGTGGCTTTGTTGTGGCTTGGCAATTTATAGAAGAATATTGAATCTTCTAAGTTTATTTTGGCATAATAACCTTGAAAATATTATCTTACTAGAGGAATTTTGACATAGTAATATTAGGATGAAGAATCTTGTCTAAATTAGAAGAAGAATGTCTTCTTTATAAAATTTTAAAATGAATGTTAACCATCCATCTTGAGATGTGAATCAAGGACTAAGAATAAAAGATGATTTTTAATTAAAAATGGGAATATTGAACTAAAAATTGGAGTGGAAAACGTGGGACTCACATATGAATATAAATTTCATTTGGGAGGAAGATATATTATAAAATTGGTAAGTGGGATTGAGTGGAATATGAGGTGGATTATTAAATTAGAAAATGAGGAAGATAATATTATAAAATTCTAATTATGGGGGGATAGGTGGAGCCTAGGGCATATTTGAAATTTGGAAAGGAAAATAGAGTGGAATATGATATCATGAGGTGAGGATAATTTGATTTTTGAATTTATAGACATTGTGAATATTAAAAATCCATGGAATTTATTATTAAGGAAGGATTATTTAATTAATTTTGGATAAATTAACTTAATAAATATGTGAATAGTAAACCATGAATAGTGATGAGGAATACTAATGATGAATTAGAATTAGAGAAAACTAGGGATTATTATAAATGATTAAAATCAACATAAAGTGTCTAATTTTAAGTGTTTCATATATACACATAATATTTTCAATTTTTTATCAAATAATGATGCTTTTTATCTTACAGGAACCTATCGAGACTCATTCTCTCTAAGTGCACACCTTAAGGGGTGCACCGAGAAAGGGGTCGATAGACCATTATTGTTTCACAAGATTTTTATCCCTTATTGACAATTATTACCAATCTAACTAGCTCCTAAACGATTCCTCTAAGTTATTACTCTTCTTTTGCACACTATTCTAGTCTTTTTCCATATTTTGTACCTCTTTTCCTCACCTTAAACCCCTTTTGGTAGTTTACAGTACTAGGTCAACTAGGTCGACCCTATAATCTTATGGATGAAATTCATTTGGTGTCTAGGTTGGCTCTTGGTTAACCTAGCCCATGACCTAGTGAATTTTTATCCATAATAGTACTAGGTCAACTGGGTCGACCCTATCAGTCAAAAAATTTAAAATGGCTTAGGGTTAAATTTTCTTATAGATACAATATCATTTTTTCATTAATTATCATGATCAAAATTTATTATTCGCTTGCACTTATTTATAATCTACTCTTCTACCATTATACTTGAAGAGTCTTAGCTTAGGGTTTCTACTTAGATAATCTAGTCTTATGGAGAAGTATTGGATGCTTTGGATTTTCTTAGTGATCCTTACAAACCATAACAAACTATTATGAAGCCCCTTTGGCCAATTAATAGATTGAGTCTTGATGGGTTCATCTTTCAGGTAAGTATTCTCTTACTTTGTTCCTCTATTTAGTAGATAAATATAGCATAAGTATTGGATTTTAATAATATTACTCTTTTTATTAATGTATAAGGGTCTTAATCATACATAGCTTAATTAAGATTCTCTTATACATATTTATTTCCATTTGTTTACTAACCATCGTATTTTTCCACAAGCTTTGGTGAGTACTAGATTAGATTTATTTACTTTACTTGTTATTAGTTTAGTGAATATGAAAACATAGGTCTTAATTAAGGTTATTGCATGATTGTGCTTGACTAGAGGCTTTGGAACCCTCCCTAGTATTGTTATTTTGATAAGATATCCCCTAATTAAGTCTAGCAGATCCACATAGTGGTCATGTTCTTAATTATCTAATGTATCTCCAATCAAAATTTTAAGTATGATATATCTTCTTCTAGTTAGGATTAATTTATAGGAATGATGCATTTATGACTGCATACATATACACCTTTTATAATCTTGTTATGAAAATAATGTTACCACTAATCTTTTTCTTGATTTGTGCCTATATTATTTTGTGATGAATAATATAATTATGGAATGAGTGAATTGTTTAGACTAGCTATATTATGATGTTTATGTTTAGAACTATGTCTCTATTCAAGTACCCTAATGTAGCGATCTCAATGCATACACAATCACATGATAAAATTAAATGGGAACCAATCTTAAGCTATGTACTTAGGGTGAACACTCAAAATAATTTAGATTATGATATACCAATGCAATAGCTCATTAGAATTATTATTCTATTTAGGAATGTGACTAAGATAATTCATGTTGAACTAAAGGAAAATATCCCAAGATTTTGGTTTTGTTGCTAGGACCCATTTCACTTGTTAGTACGATGGTAGGAAAATGGTTGAGAAACTTTCTTAGATAATATTGAGTGTTGGATTGGTATAGTAGAAGAAATTTTTTCACTCCAATATCTTGACCCATGAATTTATGAATTTACATGGGTGGATAAACATATATATGATTCTCTATATAAAGCATTATTTATTGAATTATTCATACACTTACATACTTGGTTGTCAATATATGCACAAAATTGTTCAATAAATAATGGGTGAAAGGCTCCCTGATCAGTAGAGCATCAGATAGACTTGGCCAAGTTGGAAACTACTTAGACACATGTAGTATACATATAGTGGAAAGGAATGCTTATTGGCGATCAATGTATGCATAAAATTGTTCAAGAAATAATGGGTGAAAGGCTCCTTGATCAGTAGAACATTAGATAGACTTGGCCAAGTTAGAAACTACTTAGACACATGTAGTATACATATAGTGGAAAGGAATGCTTATTTAAAATATTTGATCTCTACATATTATTTCCTAGAAGAAGCATAGTTTAACTTCTTAAGATAGTTAGGAAAAAGGTATATCAAATAGTTCCCTTTAGAGATTAAATATATGATGGTCGATTCTAGGCTTGAGAACTTTTCTGTGGATTCCTAAACTCTCTTATGCATGAACAACATGCATGGTGGGGAATTGGGGGGTATATCTTAGTATGATATTGGGATTTTAGCATTGACATTGGGTAGCAAGAATTTTAAAAGTGAAAGTATGGTGAGTTCAATCAAAGGGTTATAAGAGGCATCAATCCATGGGGTCAATGGGAGGATACTATAAATGTTGTGGGAATATGAAGGAGAATGGAAAGGCATAATGATTACCCCATGAACATGGGTATGTGCCCTCAAATATCATAGGTATGCATAGAAAAAACAAAATAAGACATGATATTAGAACCCAATCCAAATAGACCCAATTCCCTCACCATAGTGCATGCTCATGTATTTGAGTTTCATAGAATTCTTATAAGAAATAGGGATACTGATAGTGTGGAATCTAAAGAATTTGAAGCCAATCTAGTAGAGGAATCTTTGGGAGTACAAGTTTAGCTTATAAATTTACCTTTAAGATTTACTTTTTCATTGCAAGTATGACCTATGGCTCACCTTGGAATGCCAAGCAAATCTAATATAAATAGTGGGAAAATTACATACCCAACCATATCAAATCAACCTTCTTTAATACTCATTGTTTCTGGTACACCTATTATTATAGGAGGCATGAGAGTAATTACTAGTGGTGGTTCTATTAGAGGAGGATCAGTTGGTGACACTATAGGCACTAGCAAACCTCCACCATAGGGTTTGGAGGAATTGGAAAAATGCCACAATAATGTCCAATATAACCAACAAGTGCACCTATGGTGTATTATAATATGAAACTCCATCTACCCAAATATTGAGGTGTAAAAAATGTAGTAGAATACATTCATAAGTGTTAGCTTATTTAGAAAATGAAGGGTATCACTTCTTTAGAATAAAAGGTTACTTAGTTTACAACTAATTTATTGGATCATGTTCATAAATGGTACCATAAATTTGATCCTCAACAAGTAGTTGTGAATTATGAAATATTATTAATTGCATTCCTTCAAAAGTTTGACATTCCTAAGTTTGAGAAGTAAAGCATCACTTCTTTAAAGGATATAAAGTAGGATCTCATTAAGAGTGTGCTCGAATATGATGCATGTTTGAAAATTCTTATTTCAAAACTATCATTTGAGATTAACCCAACACATCATGCTCAATGGTTTGTGGGAGGGTTGTTACTTCCATTTCACTAAGATCTATCCCAAAAGTCCTTTATCAACCCACACAAGGCACTAGAAGTTGCTCTCCACATTGAATCTATAGTAAGTATAAATACATGGATCAGCCCATTTATGGAGGCTAAGATTACTTCTATGGTCTCTTAGATACAGAATCTAACAACTGATAATTATCATAACACACACAATAGCCTGTGGTGTGTTGATTGCAAAGTAGAGAGGTATAATAGTAATAACTACCCATAGAGGAATGTTCATGTCATAAAAAAATAGTCTTATGAGATATACCAAGAGGGTCATGATGTAATGATTTGTCCTTTGTTCTAGCATTATACCTAAGCTAAAGTGTCACTATATTATAAAATATGTGATGCATACACATGTGATACTAATTATTTCTAATTTATCAATGAGATTCATGAAGTATGCATGAGAGGGACTCGCCAAACTTATGTTAATAATCAGGAGTCTAGTGGAGGTTAATATTTTTTAATTTTAAGGACATGGAAATGGATGCATGGGTGGTAATTTTCCACCTAAGACTTGTTAAAAGTATGTATCTCTATATCACTACTAGCATGATTTTCCATTTTACCTAGCTTGCACCTTTTATAAGAATGAGCATCACCTATAATAATACCCTAAATTATATGTGGATATCACAAAATAATGTAATGAGAAGGGAGAAGGAATGATTTTTGTCATAAAAACTCTAGGTGTTCAATGAATATCATGCCCTACTACCCCATCAACTGGATCTAAGGTTAATATTATGACAGAGAATGGCATACATTCTAAACTATATTCAAATCCACCTATAGAGAAGGTTTATCATGAATAACCTCATTATCAACACTATTCTAATGCTCATAAACAAAAATAGGTGTTGCATGACATGATAACCTTGGTACACGAACCATATGACAAAAATGAGTTTTTAAAGGTGAGGGATGCTACCATGCACATTGAGATGCAAAGAGAAATTATATCAATGGACTTAGGTCAGGATGAATTTTGAGATATCTAAAAGGTTATTATTATTGATAACATCATACTACTCCTTAAAAACTAGCTATGAAAATGAATTACCAAGACATCAGTGGATCATCATTTGAACCATGCATGAAGACAAGAAACTCATGTCCAAACCAATCCTGAAAGTGATAAAGAGGTCATTATGAATGCATCCATTGATGGTTGGATGATACAAAATATATTGGTGGACATGGGTATAGAATTCAATATTCTCATGAAGGATACCTGGAGGAAGATGGGAAGTCCCATTCTGTAACCTTCCCTACACATTCTATTCATGGCCAAAAATATTTGGGTAGTGCCTATAGTAATTTTTATGGATGCCACCATCAACACCTTAGGTGTCCCATTTAAACGTGATTTTGAAGTTATTAAACTAGTCTATGCAAATTATTTCTATCTCTATTGGGTTGACCTTGGTAATATGCTAATAATGCCAACTTGTGTTTCAAAAATCACTACATAAACTTTGAGAATGATGGCCACCACATGGTTATTCTTCTCAATATTGACCAAGGCCCCCTATTGTATAAAAATTTTATGTTGATGAGGACCTCAACCACATTTATAAAATCATGAAATAAGGAAATAAACATCCATATCTTACTCCTGATGGTATGATTCAATGGGGAGACATGTAATCCATCTTCGATACCACTAGAATTTTTTATGAAAACTAGGCACATGGAGAATATGAGCTAATATGATGAGGATGTTTTGTAGTTGGTCAATAAATAAATGTTCCACACAAGCTATCCAAGCACTATAATTCCATTTAACTCATTGGTGGATTCCAAATAAATGCACCACCTTTCTAGTTAGATCAAACACCTAGGTTTCAAGGCTAGATCGAGGTTCAAGAATACTTATAGTAATTAGAGGATTACTATGTATTTGAATATGAATGTATGCATACACTCCCTGTTATAATTCAATGCATAATTTTTTGTTGTAGGGTTATTCATCAATATAAGTTATTGACATGGGGATAGGTACATGTCATAATACATCATCATTTTCACCATGACAACTGGTTTCATGCCACACTCAATTGTAATGGTGTTGAATCCCTAGATGACCATATAACCACCTATGAGAATATTTGAAATATTGACAAGACATTTTTACTAGAATCCTTATGGGTACACGTAGTTTATGGCATTTTATACACTTTAGATAGATCATGGAATATTCATAAAAAATGTATAGATATATAAATACCTAGGAAAATATGAAATGTGGTCTCCTCACCACCTTTGTATTTTATTCACCATGATCAGATCTAAATTTAACCTTGCAAGCAATCCATCAATTAGTAGTAGGTGACCAGGTTCTAGTTCAAGATAGAATATGGACCATGTATGGTAAAACTAAGGACAATTTGGATAACTTCTAAGAATGTCATACTCCTATAAGGATTAGGTTAGAACCTGAAACATAATTTGAATATGACCATATGTAATAGATTGATAAGGGTGTAGACACCAAAATTGTGTCTAACTTTGGTCTTCTTCCCCCCCCTTGGTCCATTCCTAACCCATTCCTAACCCATGCATTTACTAATTTAAAATAATTAACTTATTTTGAATTATTTACCCCCCTCCTTTGACACCTCACTCATGACACCTCACCTAGGACACCTCGCCTTGGACTATTTCCCATCCTATGACTCACCCTAGACCTATTCTTACTCCTTCCAACCGCCTAACCAACTCTCGTGCGTATTTATCCCTACCTTCAACCAATTCTCCAACCAATTATGCACTTGGCGGATGCAGAACGGGCTTGATGCCCTTTTACTCATTCTAAACCCGCCGACGTCGGTCAACTGTCGGTCGACACCGACGGGATCACCAACGTCGGTTTACTTAAACCGACGTCTAACCTCTTTCTTGCCCCCAGAATCAGCTAATCAAAAAATCTAATCCTGAATCATAACTGCTGATCAAGTTCTGAATCTCGGGAGCTAATCATGACTCTGCCAACCTCTCTGCCAATCAATTTGACTCTCTCTCTCGCATCACCCGACTCAGCAAGCTTCTGCAGGCACAAAGGTATTCTCCATCAGCAACAGGCCTTCAACAAATGGCATCACCAGCAACACAGACAAGATCAACACCACTCCTTTAGTAGGACATAGGTAAGTATTCTGTTTGTATTTTCTTTTGGGTTTTCATTATGTCTTCTAGCTATTACTTCCAAATGCTATGAAATAGACCCAGACCATTCCCCAAACCATTCAAGACTCTTTCAAACCCATCCACAGACCAGAAATAGAACCAGACTTCGACCACAGGCCACTGCCTCGACCGATGTCGGTCATTACCCCAACCGACGTCGGCAGTCTAACCGACGTTCGCAGACCCTGACAACCGACGCTGGTAGGACCACCGATGCCGGAGACTGTGACTAAGCCGACAGCATCTCAGGTAAGCCTTTTGCTTCCTTTTCTCTTTTAGTCTTCTTTATCATTTTAGTATTTTAGCATTCTATCATTTATCAGACTTCATATTTTTATCAAATAGTGGGTTAACCTCCCTTAAGGAAGTTTTCATACTTCTGGGAACAAGCTTTTGCTTGGCAACCCACCATCTATCCATCTAACATATTTTTGTCCAAGTCTTCTTCTTCACAGGTGTCATTCCTCCACAACCAAAGAGGAGTACTCACAGCGTCTGGATTACGATGCGCATACTTTATCCAGGTATCATCTAGCCTTGACCATATTTTCTTAAGTTTCTTCTCTCCTTTATATCTGAAAGCAAAATTTGAATTGAAACATTCTGGCACTCCCAGTGGGACCCTAGGTTCTTCTCGGGTTCCTTTTCCCTTTTCTTTTCATTAATTTAGGTGCATTAGGTTCTTACCTTTTCGCCTCCTTCTTTTCTCAATGACATTATAAGCAAGAATTACAAAGAATCTTTCTTTCTTTTCTTGCACTTCTAGACTAGTCCAACATCATACTCTCAAACCCTTTCTTAACTTGTCTTCATTCCAAAACCTCACATTTCGACTTGGGCATTAAAACGCTTTGCATTCATTTCTGCTTTTGATTGCATCTTCTTAGACCACACATAGTAATTAACAAACCGCATTTTGAATAAATCTAGTCCACTTCATGTTACACTACCAGACCACATGCACTAAAACAAACATAAAATTCACTTGAGACAAGGCCCGACTGGGATTTCATCCCCCAGCGGATACCTTACCCCTACATAGTAATCTCACTTGGATTTCATCACCAAGGGGAAAGCCCACTCTGTTCTCTGGCAGAGGATAATCTCTAGGCGAGGTATATCTTGGCTAAGCGAGACCAGCTAACCACTGGAATCGTGAAGTGAGGGGAGCTTGCTCCTTAGCACCAGGCCACGTACCAAACCTAACACAGACTTTGAGCACCTTAACAAGACCTGAAACCAGCTCTAGACTGCCTCTTCTAGGACCCATTCTACAAGCCAACTTCCACAAACATTCATCTAAGGCATAAGCCACAAGACTCTAAAGTTAATTCTTAGGATTTACCGCTTAGTGTCTGCTTGTCTCTCATCATATTTTCTATTTTTATCTATCTTTTTTGAGCTGGTAAGGATGTCTTCTTCATTTTCTAAAAACATTTTTTCTAAGTTTCTGGAAACCCACACTAACCGGCATCAGCTTCACCACCGACGTCGGCAACCTTCCTCACCAGCATCGGTTATCAGACCGATGTCGGCCATATTTATTACCGACATCAGTTTTTCAACCGAAGTCGGTCACTATCACAGACCTCTTTTTCAAAACAACAACCTCAAACCTGACCCTTTTCTTGCCTAAACCACATTCTAAGTTTTTGGAACTACAAAAACACAGTTTTTGGAACCAGGACTCTTCTTGACCACTCTAGCCATCGACCACTTTTGCCTACCTCGTCCCTAACCAGTCCCATCATGGAGTTCCACTCAGAGACTGAAAGAACTCCTACAGGACCGACCCCAACCCAGACTCTCATCATCCCCGATCGGGACCCAAACTTCAACCTCACAGCCCTCCATAACTATCTCGCGAGAAACCCAACGCGAGACCTTTCGGGTGAAGTGGCGACGACATCGACACCATTCGCCACCCAACCTTTTATGACTCAGTCTTTCACCTCAACCGTTAACTCGACCATGGCCAATATGCAAAGTTTGGCCTCCCCGTTCATTTTCAGACCAACCTCCACCGGGGTTTCATTACCCCCTCAACCATACCCAATTCAACCAAGTTCTACATCATATCAGAACTTGATTGTCTCGACCCCTTACACTCTTGCGCCCAAAAATGCAGGAGTGTCTACCTCGCCCTTTACCAATGCCACCATACAACCACCTTTGGCGGTACCTAGTCATCTTATGCCTTCCACTTTCATAACCCAACCACCCTTAGCCTCCACTTCTGCCCCTGCGACTAGTCATCCATACGTTGTACAACTAACTACGTCGTATCCCTCTTCTAGCCTCTTCCAAGCACCTTACAACCTAGGGGGCACTCAACCCATCACTCCATCAGTAGATCTCATTAAAATGCTGATGGATAAAATGTCCAATCTCGAAGCCTCCATTTCCGGTTCAAGCAATGTCCTGTCATACGACCAGATTTGCAACGAGCCCATCCATCCTTCCGTCCCTATCCGACCATATCCCAACCAATGGGAGCTTCCTAAATTCTCTCACTTTCACAGCAAGGAAGACCCACAACAACACTTACGGGGATTCAGACATGCCTGTTACCTTATTACCCACGATGATGCGTTGCTTTTATGCACGTTTCCTATGTCTCTTTCTGGCCCTACCCTTGACTGGTATAACTCTCTTACTAGACATTCTCTCTTCTCATTTATTCAACTAGCCCAAATATTTCTCGACCATTTCTCAATCAACATTACTAAACAATTCTCAATCACAGACCTCTACTCCATCAGGGAATTTGACGATGAATCCATAGCTGATTTTGTCGCCCATTGGAGAGGCCTGATCAACCAGCTCTCCTTCTCCTTGCCTCAACCCGAGCTCATTGAGATCTTTTCTCGAGCATGTGCCAGGCACATCTCATCCACCTTGCGGGTTCAGACATTCCACACTTTCGACGAGGCCTTCACCATGGCCCAAAAGCTTGAACTCCATGCCATTAAAGAAGATAAGGTCAAATTACATCATACCAACGCTAAAACCAATGACCATTCTTCTTCCAGACCTTATTCTTCTGCCAATTCTGAACCTAAAGGAGTGGCCAACACTGTGGTCATTAGATCACCATCCTCGACAACAACTAATTACTCTCAACCTTCAACATCTTCCAGTATCACCAAACAATTCCAATAATGGTACATACAGCATTCTTACACTCCGCTTGGAGAACCATACACTTCCATTTTGGAAAAACTTGTCAAGCAGGGTGTCCTCAATCTCCCTCCAATCTGACCACCTCAATTCGACTCTTCAAAAGCTCTCCCTACATGGTATAGGGAGGCTGACTTCTGCCACTTTCACCGCATCCAGGGCCATGACATCGACAACTGCCGAACCTTCAAAAATATCATCCAAGACATGATCGACAAGGGGGATCTAATTTTAGATAACCTGAACACCCTGCCAAACCAACACATTGACATCTTCAAAAACCCATTTCCAAACCATCCCCTGTCTCAAAACAACATCCAAACCATGACCAATGACTCTCACGACCATGATATTCACACAATCAATACTATCTTGCCTCTTGTCCCTGACCAACCACCTCCTTCACAGGTTGAAGAACTTTTTTCTCCTATTAGTCCTCCATCTACCTCTCCTATACCGTTAGACGCCTTGACCATGCCAACACCATTAGCCCTACCTTCATCCGAAGACCTTGCCTTGCCTACTCCTCAAACACACATAGAAGGCACGATCATCCCTGCCATCTGCCCTCTTGAGGAGCCACCCTCTCTTATTTCTTCTCCACCAAGAGAAGACCCAGTCCTTTCACCCATCTCGACCCAGGAAGACCCAGTCACGATTTCCTCTTGCCCTTTGCCTGAGATTGCTATATCTCACTCACCTTCATCTACATCTAAACCCAAACCCATATCTAACCTCACCTCGCACAACGGTGGCCCTCGACCTAAACCAACAAAGACCACTAGACCACACCAGAGGACTCCTCCCCCACCTTCATCATTGCCCTCTATTTTGGGCCCGCATCCGTCCACTTTACTAGGAGTTCTTCCCACTCCCATACTTCACAGAGGCAAGTCGCCTCCATTACTCCCTCATCCCGTTAGACATATATCTCCTTCAAACCATCGACCAGCACCTCTTAAGCCTCCTAAACCAAAGTCATCAACCCTCACTGCAACAAAACATCCAGACCCGTTAGCAGGTTCTTACACCTTGCTGTTACAGCAATTGTTGCAGTCCTCTCGTATCAACCTCCTGCCTCTTAGACCATATCAATCTCTCAGACCAAAGCCACCCTGGCTCGATGACACTCACATTTGTGCATATCATCGCACGCCTGGGCATGACACTGAGCATTGTCATGCCCTCAAGATCGTCATTCGCCATTGTTTGGGGAACGACACCCTTCTTCTCGACCACATTATCAATAACCTTCAACACCACCCCTCTCATCAACTCTCGGATCAAGACCCTCTTGGTTCGACAACTCTAAATTTTGTCACTATCACCACACTCTGGGACATGACACTAAGCATTGTTGTGCTGTCAAAGATGTCACTTTTCAACATCAGAACAAGGATACCCTTCTCATCAAGGATCCTCTTGACCACCCCTTTGCCCAATCATCAACATCGACCCATGCTTCTCAAACCTCATCACCTAAATCCGGATCTCCATACCAGACTATGGTCCCTTTATCGCCTTTAACCCCCTTATTCACAATCAACACCGTCGATCTGACAAACAAGCCTCAACCGACCTTAACCAATTTTTCAAACAATCTCCCTAGCCGCTGGGGGAATTCAGCCTTCATCCAAGCTTCGACCAACCTTTTAACCCCGTCTCGACCAAATATCAATCACTCTTTCAACCTAACCTCGACCAGACCAGCCACCAAACATTCAACCCGACTTCAACCAAACATTCAACCCAATCAAAGACCACATACCGACCAATCAACCATCGACCAACCATTGACCAAATATCCAATGACCACATCTCAACCAAACATTGACCAATCTTCGACCAAACATTCAACCAATCTCAACCAATCAACAACCATATCAACCAACTTCCTATCTAGCATCAGCCATCATTTTGACCAATCTCGAAGAGCCAAGCGGGGCAAGTCTTCTCCTAGTTGACTCAGACTACCTTATCGCACAAGCATGGCCCAGGGACTTATCTGACCTTGAGCTTCATTTATGCCTTTCATCTGCGACCATTCTACTGTTAGTCGAGTACTTGTCCACTTGACACTTTATCTTGAGCTTATCCCTTGAGCAATCCTCGTCCTCTTAGTCTTAATTCCTTTCAACCCTACTCCCCTTAATAAATCCTCTTTAACCCTTTTATACAGTAGGGATGCTTTGTCCTACTAAAAGGGAGCCCTTGACCTTATATAGTCTTGTCCATGACTCAACATTTTTGTCAAAACAAATCAAGATGTCAAAACATATCCATGGTCACAAACTTAACTCAAATCAAATCAAAAAGGCAGACTGCTCCCTCAAAGGATAGCTGTACTATCACTGCTGTAGCTAATAGTCTGCTCCCTTGAAGGACAGCTATTCAAAGCCCTTATATATCAAGCAAAATATAGACCACTCCCTCAAAGGATGGCTATGACTAACTCTTGCTACAAACAATAGCACTTTTTAGAAGCTTCCCGCATTGATCAACTTCACAAATGACCACCAAGCAAATGACATCTCTCTGCAGGCTTCCCGCATTGATCAGTCTGGACCTTAAAAAAAAAAAAAAATGAGTCATGGACTTGGCTTATAGTTGTCTCAGGGTCTCCTATAAAAAGGGGGCAAAGTTCTCTCTGCTCTTAAAATGGGTTATCCTATCCTCCTCTCCTATCACCTGGTCAAGGGACTTCGAGCTCACTTTAGTGTCAAAGTGATTCGATTACCGCACTAACACATCCTGTGGTCAACGACGTCATGCATCCATGGGGCTCTTGGTTCTCATACCCCTATCTATGTTGTCTATCTGGTCCTTGTCAATGAAAGAGCAATATGCCTTTCACTTCTTTTACACCTTGGTCACATCCACTCATTTGACATTTTTAGACCAACCCAATCTCAACATTTTCAGACCACAACCATCATCATCATCATCCATTATCACATAGTTTCTATGGACAACAATACACATGGAAACTATCGACCCTTGACTCAATTTGTGTTAAGCATAAACCAATACTTGTTGAAGCATAAATAGACCTTAATTCATTTTTAGCATACATCCATCATGAATATATAAAATTGCTAGGGATGACAGACCCCTCGACCAATGTTACAGAATACATCATTTGGAAAAGGCTGTAACATCTTTTTCTCTTCATCATTTCGACCATGACCCAAACCAATCATCAACCCCTTTTGTCTCTTAGCTTGAACTACATTGGTCTGAGGCCCTATGGCCGGGGCTATGTAGGCAACACTCAGATGACATGACCATCTTTTGGGGTTAGCTCGGCCATCCCGTTTGTTCATCTCCTAGATGGACAAACCCCCTCTTTTCTTCATCACTCGACTTTAACCAAGACTAGTCTATCGACCACTTTGACCACCTGTCAACCACGACCAATCCTTTACCTTTGACCCTTCCTCCCTTTTAGGGAGAACTACATTGGCCTGAGGCCCTGTAACAAGGGCTATGTAGGCAGCACTCAGTTTTCTGAGGTTAGTTCAGCCACATCCTTTCGTCCATCCATCCACCTCGACTAATGACCATTGGAGATCATGCCTATCTCCTCCGACCCTGACCACTTCCAAGACAATGTTGCCTTGGTTTTTTTTGCCTATATGCTATTCCACGACTGGTTAGCACAATTGTCTGTAGACTATTTTTGGACCCTCACAAGTATAGGATCGCACGCCGGTTGATCCGCACTACTTGTGACTTTTTTGTGTTTCTGGGAACACTTCCTGAGCCCGAGATACCTGGAACATGATGACCATTTGGAGCTTCAGCTATGATTGAATAACCCCATTAGCAGATGACTAAATGCTGGGGCCTGGTTACTTCAATTTTGGCACTCCTCAACCCTTGACTTGCGACACTTTTGACTTGACCATCTCGTGAAGTGGTATGCACGCAATCCTGACTTTTGCAGCGTTCACCCTCACCCCTCACTCTTCATCCTTCTCATCCACCTTTTATCAAATCAGCAGCTGATATCAGGTTCCCTTCCCTCGACTCCCACTTTGAGGGGGAATACCTCATCTATACTTCGGGGCAATCCACATCATCTCATACTTGGGGCAACCAACTCCTATTTTTGTCTTGCAATTCATTTAGAACAACCAACAAGACAAAAAGGGGAAAATGTAGACACTGAAATCGTGTCTAACTTTGGTCTTCTTCCCCCCTTGGTCCATTCCTAACCCATTCCTAACCCATGCAATTACTAATTCAAAATAATTAACTTATTTTGAATTATTTACCCCCTCCTTTGATACCTCACTCATGACACCTCGCCTAGGACACCTCACCTTGGACTATTTCCCATCCTATGACTCACCCTAGACCTATTCTTACTCCTTCCAACCGCCTAACCAACTCTCGTGCATATTTATCCTTACCTTCGACCAATTCTCCAACCAATTATGCACTTGGCGAATGCAGAATGGGCTTGATGCCCTTTTACTCATTCTGAACCCGCCGACGCCAGTGGGATCGCCGACGTCGGTTTACTTAAACTGACCTCTAACCTCTTTCTTGCCCCCAGAATCAGCTAATCAAAAAAATCTAATCCTGAATCACAACTGCTGATCAAGTTCTGAATCTCGAGAGCTAATCACGACTCTGCCAACCTCTCTGCCAATCAATCTGACTCTCTCTCTCGCATCACCTGACTCAGCAAGCTTCTGTAAGCACAAAGGTATTCTCCATCAGCAACAGGCCTTCAACAAGTGGCATCACCAGCAACATAGACATGATCAACACCACTCCTTCAGTACGACACAGGTAAGTATTCTGTTTGTATTTTCTTCTGGGTTTTCATTATGTCTTCTAGCTATTGCTTCCAAATGCTATGAAATAGACCCAGACCATTCCCCAAACCATTCAAGACTCTTTCAGACCCGTCCACGGACTAGAAACAGAACCAGACTTTGACCACAGGCCACTGCCCCGACCGACGCCGGTCATTACCCCAATCGACGTCGGCAGTCTAACCGACATCGGCAGACCTTGACAACCGACGCCGGTAGGACCACCGACGCCAGCGACTGTGACTAAGCCGACAGTATCTCAGGTAAGCCTTTTGCTTCCTTTTCTCTTTCAGTCTTCTTTATCATTTCAGTATTTTAGCATTCTATCATTTATCAGACTTCATCTTTTTATCAAAGGGTGGGTTGACCTCCCTTAAGGAAGTTTTCATACTTTTGGGAACAAGCTTTTGCTTGGCAACCCACCATCTATCCATCTAACGTCTTTTTGTCCAAGTCTTCTTCTTCGCAGGTGTCATTCCTCCACAGCCAAAGAGGAGTACTCACAGCGTCTGGATTATGGTGCATAGACTTTATCCAGGTATCATCTAGCCTTGACCATATTTTCTTAAGTTTCTTCTCTCCTTTATATCTGAAAGCAAAATTTGAATAGAAACAAAGGGTAAACAAAAGGTCGTATGTCAAGTTGATGAGGGTACTAGCACCAATCCACTAGAGCCAACATTTGATCACTTAAATTTTCCTATGAAATATAGGGTGAATAATGTTAGAGATAATATGTAATTTGATCATAAACCATATTTTGTGCCACTCTAAATGGTTTAGTCTAATATTGGCACAAAAGATGCACCAAAGATGGCCATTGTAGGAAATTACTGGGCTGAAGTAGAATTAGCCAAAATCATTAAACTTAAATAGGAGTATGCAGACATTTTCCCATGTAACTACACAGATATGACTGGAGTACATTTGATATTGGAAAAAATACCTATAAAATTAGATGAGGTCATTTGACCAGTCAGGAAGCAACCATATCAAATGAATCCTAATATGCACACATGCATTAAAGAGGAAAGTGATGACATGTTATACATCAGGGTTATCAATCCCAATGATAAATCTGAATGGGTTATCCCCATGGTAATTAACATTAATAAGGATGGCCAAATATGCATTTGTGTGGATTATAGATAGCTCAATGTTATGTGTGTCATAAACCCATTCCAACACCATTCACATAGGATATTTTTAAATTTTTCATTGGATGTGAAATATATACCTTCACTGATGGATTTTCAAGTTATCATTAGGTATAAATTATTGAGGAAGATAAGGTAAAAACCACTTTTTCCATTGAATGGTGGTCCTTTGCATACATTGTTATGTCATTTGGCTTATATAATGCACTAACAGTCTTCTCTTTCATTATTGTAGAAGCCATTAAGATTTCATCCATAGTTTCCTTCAAGTGTATCTAAAAGAGTTGTCAAAACTCTTCAGCCAAGATCTATCCAATGGCTCATTACTATAGCCATTGATGCTTCAGCATACATATTAAGAAATAAAACCAATTTTAAATAAGACAATTATTATTCACAAAAGATATTCAAAAGATTATGAAGCATACAAATCATGTATATTGTAATGAATAGCACTTGCTTATATAGTTAAGTCAAAAAGAATGCAAGCTAAACTAGGTAATGTGTGATAAATCCCCACATAGGATAAAACTAGAAAAAGTTAATGACCTAGCTAGAACCTAGCAAGCATGGGTAATAAGATACTCTAACACCCCCTAAAGTCAATCTAGGGGATAATAATAGAGGATGCAATGTGAAGCCACATGTCTTTATAGATGCTAATTCATCATGTCATAGTACATGGATGTCAAGTCGATGTAACCACCAAGTTAAAGTAGGAATGTTGTTGAATATGAGGATCATTGAACATAAACATTGCACTCCAAAATACTAGGTAGAATGATGAACCCAAACAATCATTAGTTTAACACCCTCCAACACGATGGTGAGAAGTGAGAATAAAGACTAATGGGTCTATCACACTAGTGTCATTGGTGGGAATACCACACTAGTATCACTATAAAAATCACCAAGAAGGCCATGGATTCAAGTACAATTCTTCATATGGGTTTTGGAAAATAAGGTCCCTGAATAAGATACCCATGTATGAAGAATAAATCTAGAAAACACTCACATAAGTGAAAAATATATATAACTCTCATAAATTGGATAAAATAGAGAAAACTCATAGGAAAAAGTCCCCCTAAAGATGATGTTTAAGTATTTTATACTCCAAGTACTTGAAAATCATGAAAGAACTCAATCTCCATGAGTGGTTTGAATCCACTACTTGATCGCAAAAATAATTGACACTGGGCTTCACCATAATAGCTTCTATCAAGAAGACTATCAGTGGTGATGAAAGTGCAAAAGAGTCTTGCATGTGAAAGGAATGCTCAACATCAAATAATCAAAATGTACATACCCCCCATATTGCTAACTGAGTGGAGTGATAACAAAAGGTCTACATGAGTGGTATGAATCCACTATTTGAACACCAAATAGGTTGACACTATATGCACCATAATAACTCCATGTCACATTGAAAGAGACTATCAAACTATAAAAAAAGACAAGATGACACTGGGATTCACCGAGATAGCTACATTTCAAGTTATGAGAAATTATCAACTATCTAATAAGTGGTGTCAAAAATACAGATAAAATCTCTCAATGATGATGGCCCATGGTGGTGATGGAAGAGAAAGTAGATAAAGAAGTAAAGAGGTGCCTAGAATAGAGCACACAAATGCATGAAGGTAGACAAGACTGAATCAACAAAGTCCCCATGGCATTTTATAAATTATTACAAGTATAATATCACCCATACACAAAACAACACTAGATGGAAACAAGGAAGACATTGGGATTCACCAGAATAGCTCCAAATCAGGAACTATTGACATGCCATAAATCCATCAAGAGAGATGCTCCAAAAATAAGGGAGCGAATAAGGAATGTCTCCATAAAAGAAGGCATGGTGCTAAGAAAATGGCCTCAAGGAGACATGACACAAACTAAAAGTGTGTCAAAGTACCAAATACATGTCATGGGCTAATGAAAGAGTGTATAAAATGGTGAAAATAGACATAGTTTATGCAAACACACTAGAAAATGATTAATAGCCAAAAATAATAGCTTGCAAAGCACATGCAAAAGGACATTGGGCTCAGTCAAAAATGCATTCAAGATAGTATGTGTGCAAAGTACAATGCAAGGCCCATAAACCCCTTAATAGTGATAATTCACAATTAAGAATAAGACGTTGGACTCAGTTAAAATGTGTCCATGATTTTAATAAATGATGATAATGCAATCCAAAGGAAGTAAGAAGGAATTTTTTTGTTTCCTATGAGGGGGTCTAACCTTCGGCCAGACTGAACCTCACCCACTGATCTCTAACAAATGAAAGAGATAAGGTACATGTAAAATTATATTCCCTAAGAAAATTCTCATAAAATATCAAATTCATCACCATTAAAATGTCACCACAAATTGTAGTAAAGGTAGCACAACCAATGCAAATAGACTCCCTAGAATGTGGCACTTTAAATTTTAGTGTAGTTTACAATATAAATAAAACAAATGAATTATAAATGAAAAAATATGAAAATTTTAGAAATATGGTACTCAATTTTGAGCCACCAATAAAAAGTTATTAAATAATCAATTTCTCATAAATGAGGCCTATTTAATAAAATTTGCAATAAAATTTTACAAAAATTTACTGAAGCTGAGGTGGAACTAGCCTTCCAACCACTCGTTAGAACTAGAAGTGAACCAAGAATATCTTCAAGCCAACAAAAATCAAAATTTACCCCATAATCTTGACCTTTACAAGGATTTTTACATCATAATATATTATTTTTGTAAAAATAATAATTAAAAAAAAAATCCCTTTCAAATGAAAGTTCCCTCCTCCTTTATAATGTGCACAATGTCCATGACCACTTGGTCAAAAATTATCATTGTCAATTATTTGTCCCTCCCACCAAACAAAATAATATTTTACAATATCTAAAATGGTCAAAAATCAAATTTGATTGGGTTAATTTAAAACCACATGATTCTTTTGCATAGAATTGACTATGCAAGTGGTTGGGTGGAAAAACCCAATGTGCAAAAGATGTGGTCCATTAACATCCAAAAAAAACATCATTTACAAGCTCAGACTCCACCCATAGGCCATTACAATAGCTAAAGGAAGCAAATTTCAAAAACTAGGTGGATGGCGAATAGGCCAAGCTTGGTGGATAGCTAGATTTGGAGAGATCTAATAATTATACCAACAATTTTAGAACTAGTTTCTATGCAGTTGGCTCTTTGTTGGCATAGATACATTAATCAGATGGATGACAAATACTAAATCCTAGAAATGGAAGGTTGAAAGTGTTCAAAAATTCCAAAATTGGTGGCAAGATTAGTCAAGCCATTGTGAGTGGGAAGAAAGTGAAGAACATAAGAACTCTAAGACTAAAACCAATGTCATTCTTCATGTTTTCTTAAAGCTTCTCTATAAATAAGAAAAAAATCAATAAAATAATGGGAAGGCACACTCTTTTGTGGTTCCTCACAAAAAGGAAACTTCCATTCATCTAATTCCTTCAGATGGAAGCATTGAGATTATCCACAAATCAATAATTTGAATCGAAAGCATGCAACATTTTCCTAAGCATATGGTCTATCATCTCAACTTCTATGCTCACCACAACTATTGCACCCTCCACCGACAATCCTCCACTTTCCTTCATGGACAACCATCCTCCACATGTAGCTCAATTAGTAGGATGTGATGTAGATAGTCATTATAAAACTCAAAATTCTAAAACAATTTTGAATGAGATACACCAATATGCAGGGGTGCATAGATTATACTTAAACAAATGCAATGCCAAATAACACATCATAGATCAATTAGGGATTTAGAAGTCCATGGGTAAGTGATCTAATCAATTTGATTTCTATTATGACTCACTCATTATTGCCAAGCACCACATGCCTTCTCACAATGAACATGGTTTATCCCTATTCACTATGCAGCCTAACTTCCATGCCCAGCCAACACCACAGCTAGTGATTGTGTTCGACCACCAATTATTGCCATAATTGCATCTAAACAAATATAGATCCTAATAGAATTAATTTAAATGTAGATAGATCTGAATTCAAATTATCCACATAAGGATGAAACAAAATCTCCTAGGATAGTAGTGTAGACACCTAAAACTGGCCATTGATAACCTCCAACCAAGATTTTGGCCAATTTCCATCCAAAATACACAATTTGGCCTAAAAACACTAAAACATGCTAAATTATGTGAAACTAACATATTCAAGTGCCAATTTTGGCTAGGGTATCACTAAATAGGGTAATGTAATTTATGAACTAGCTATCTTTGATCAAATCATTTTGAGACAAAATGCCAAATTTAAACCCATGTACTCTAGAATGCTCTTTCCTATCAAATATTTTTCACAAGATGTGTGCCCTTGTTTTTTTTGGGGTAAGATTCTAAATGGGAATATGGTTCTAATACACCTGACATAGACTTCTAATTCCAATCTAGTCAAATATAGGACCAATAACAAGGCATTATGATCAATTTAGGTAATTTGTGCATAATGTGCTTAATCATGCTTAAGAGCTAATTAACCCAAATCAAGGCCTAATAAAAAATTCTATGGAAACCTGTTGAATACTTTTTTTTTGGAAATGAATATTGAATATCTGCATCATCAAGTGACCTCATTTCTTGGGAAGACATCCCTAGGCCATAAATGCCACAAATATTAGGATTCATGCCCTTCATATCTCATCAATGCCTTCCACGTTGCCCTCCATGCCTCTTAATTTCCACTTATTCTAGTGTCATGATGAGGATAATTATAAACTTAATTCCAAAAATTGAATTAATCCTCAACCACACATCTCAATATTGAGATAGATGTTTGAGGTTGATTATGATCAAATCTAAAAATCTATAAATAGGAGGCCTTACATCATCATTTCTAAGCTTTATTTATGTAAAGTTATAATGCCAAATTAGTTCCAAAAGCTTCAAGTAACTAGTTTCACCATGCCAAATTGATTCCAAGCCAAACCAAGCTACAAGATAAAGGTGCCAAGGAGAGATGGAGGTAGCCAAGATTCCATTACCAAGGACTTCATGAGCACAAGCCAAGTAAGCCACTACTACAAAGGAATTTGGAGAATCCAAGGAAGGTTAAAGGATTCTTATGTTTGATTCCTTTCTTTTTAGTTGTGTTTATCATTTGATTTTGTTAACTAAACTCTCTCTAGTGTCTAGGCCTAGAGATGCTATGTTATTAGTGTGTTTATTTCATTTTAGAACTAACACCATACTAACCATCCTTTCTTGATTCAAATTCCTAGATCACATAATGGCATGCATCTTGTACAAAATATTTGATAGGAAAGAGCAATCTAGAGCACATGGGTGAAAAATTGGCATTTTGAGTCGAAATGATCTGATCAAAGATAACTGGCTCATAAATTGCATTACCCCATTTAGTGATACCCTAGCCAGAATTGGCACTTGAATATGTTATTTTCACATCATTTAGCATATTTTAGTGTTTTTAGGCCAAATTGTACATTTTGGATGGAAATTGGCCAAAAGCCTAGTTGGAGGTTATCGATGGTAAGTTTTAGGTTTCTATAAGTAGATCTATAAAAAATATCTATGATCCATATAACACAGAAGATAATTTTTTTTTCAATCAACATGAGAATATAATGATCCGGTCAAGCCAACAAAATATGTGCAATGAGACAACACAATGTTTATAGATCATGCCTAATATGGGTATAAATAATCACCCAATCAGCATGCCACTATGCCAAATACAGTAATGCTAAATTCTCAATGTCACAAATACAAAAACAAAATATTAGATTCAATGTAAAATTTCCAATGATTCCATATAAGCATATAACCTCAATGCCAGTGAAATGAAAAAAAAAATTCATCCAATAGACAAATAGGCTAAGGTGTTCAAAATATTTATTCCATAAATGATAAACTAAAGAATAGGAAACTATGGATTGCATAAAAAATGTAAATCTGAAATGGAAGGGAAACTACAAGATGATTAATGGTTGTTGGAGGGTGGCTTTAATACCATGAAAGAGTTACTAAAATTCTTTAGCCAATATCTCTCTAATGGCTCATTACTACAACCATTGATGTTTCAACATACAAACTAAGAAAGAAAACCAATTGTAAAAAAAAAAATTATTATTCACAAAATATATGCAAAATATTATGAAGCATACAAAGCATGTATATTATAATGAAGAGAACTTTCTTATCTAGGCAATGCAAAACAATATGCAAGCTAAACTAGGGAATGTGGGATAGATCCCCACATAGGACAAAATTATCAAAAGTCAATGAACTAGCTAGAACCTAGCAATCATGAATGATAAGATACTCTAATAGTATCTGGATGATTGGACCATGTACGACTTGGTGCATGACCACTGTGCCAATTTATGCCTCATGCTCAAACACTTTTGACAACTTCAAATTTATTTTAACCAAAAAATGTGCATCTTTGCCACACTTTTAGGATTCTATTAGGGCACATCTTTTGCCTAGATAGACTACTCTAGATCTACCCAAGATTGTCATTATTGTTAAACTCTCAACCTTGACCACTCAGTGTGAGGTTCTTACCTTCATTAATCACACAAGATATTATCATAAGTTTATTTATAATTATGATTACCAAAACTCTTTTTTATAAGAATTAATAAACAAAATGGCCTCTTTCTCTAAACCAAAAGACATCAACAAACATTCAAGACCTTAAAGGAGAAATTTGTAATTACACCCATCCTCTGACCCAAATTGCATGACACCATTTCATGTACACATTGATGCTTTTGGTATGGTAGTGGCCACCATTGTTACACAACCTAGTGAAGGGAATATGTACAATCCTATATATTTTTCTAGTCATAAGCTAACACTGATGGAGATAAATTACTCTAGTATAAAATGAAAATCATTATCCATAATGTATGCACTCCAGAAGTTATACAAATACTTGTTATCCATTATATTCATCTTCTTTATGGATCATGAGGCACTCAAATACCTTGTGAATAAACTTGTGTTACATGAATGAATCTAATGATGGATTTTTATCTTCTAATAATTATAGTTATTTATCATAATGAAACCTGATAAGGTTAACTTTGATCTTAACCATCTATCATGTATTGAATATGGAAAAATAGTACAAAAAATTGAAGACAAATTACTTGATGTACAACTTTTTTAGGTTACTTTCATTCCTAAATAATTGGAGGAAATTTTTACTTTCCTTATGACAAGTTCAGTGCCAAACTCAGTGCCAGACCATCTTAGCACCTACGAGAAGAAGTAACTTGTATGTGTTACCCCTATCCATCTTATTGATAGAGACTTGTATAATCTTGGCTAATATGAAGTATTGTGAAGGTACATAATGTAACATGATCACATGGAAGTCCTTTAAGAGGTCCATAAGGGTGTCATCAAAGAAATTATTATAGTGATGTAATAACATGAAAGGTTTTCCTGGCTAGTTTGTGGTGTCCCACCTTATATAAATATGCCAAATATTATACATGTTAATGTGATATTTGTCAACACGTAAGAAAACCAAAATAAAGGGATGTTATGACCCTTCATCAAATCTTTACTCATGAACCCTTTGAAAAATGGGATACTCATTTTATTGGGCCCATTAGCCCTAATGCAAGATGAACTAACATGTGCTACATCATTACTGCCATAGACTATCTCACAGACTAGGCTAAAGCAATGCCTACACATAATTTTATAGTTGTGATGTCAAAAGGTTCCTTTGGGAAAATATCATCACCAAGTATGGATTCCATTTAAGTTTAACAAGTGATCATGTCACTGACTTCCTTAATGAGACAATACACATCCTCTTAGCCTAGGTCATAATTATGCATAATAAGACCACTCCATACCAACCTAAAACTAATGGCACTATTAAATCTTTTAACTAAATCCTTGGCCATACATTAGAAGATATTTTTAGTATCAGTTACATTGACTAGGATGATCTAGTTTCTATAGTCTTATGCACATATTGAACCACATACAAGAGATTGAACAAGAGTACTCCTTTTCATTTTATCTTTGGTGCTGAAATAATTATACCTATATATTTTCTTGTTCTTTATTTATGTATTGCACATGTTGGCTGACTAGATGATGAAGAATATCTAAAATCATGCCTCAACACTTCATTACAGCTAGATGAAACACAATTTCTTGCACATTGGAGTCAAAGAGTTGAAAATTAGAAGCATAAATCTTGGCATGATAGACATCTTAAAAAAAAACTTTATCTCTTGAAATATAGGTGTTGGTTTATGATTCCAAGTTCACATGCCACTCTAGTAAACTTTGAATACATTGGGATGGTTCATTCATCATTCAGAGCATCCATCCCATAGGTGCATTTAAATTAAGATGACTAGATCACCAATTTATTCTAGACCATTTTAATGGTAGTCCACTTCAACCCTACCATTCCATATAATAATTCAAATTTTGTCAATAAGGCATATACCACTAGCATAGTTTACAATTTTGTTTTGTTTTTACATAAAGTGTAGTAATTTTTGTACGCATTTCATTTAGGTTTATTTCAACACAAGGTTATATTTTGTTTTAGCACTACTTCATTTGGTCATGCTTGTGGATTACCATAAACATATTTTAGTGTGGGGTAAGTTTAAAAATGAATAAAGTAAAGCTAGATTTTGGAGGAATCGTGCACAGAAGGGCTACACAAGTGAAAACACATAAGGGTAATAATGCATGTAGGAGGTAGATCATGATTTAAAGTGTGGAAAAAGAATGGCAAAGGAAAAACCACTATTAATGGGTTAGGAGGGGAAAATGGTTCTTTCCTTCAAAAATATAAGTGCACATAAGGGGCATGCAAGTGAAATCACATAAGTGTAATAAGTTATGCATGAGGTAACACATGACCAGAAGTGTGGGAAAATAATGACAAAGGAAAATCCACTATGAATGGGTCAAGAGGGAAAAATTAGTTCCCACCTTTGAAAATAGAAGTTTAAATCTTTTTACATTTGGCACAGGTGCACTGAATTGACAAAGTGTTAAGCATAATGGCAAGCATGCCAAATGAAATTCATGGAATACTATTTGAGAACATTAATGAGCAAAGTGGTGGATGAAGGCATGGGAGAATAAATTTAAGCAAGTATTTAAGGCTATATAATGTTGGAGGGTCCTCATTTTGGATATTTATTATGGAAAGATTTCTAATTTAAAAAAATTGTAGAGATCAAATGAAGCCTTTTTAAGTTACAAGATTTCATTTATCAAATTTTAGTAACAAATTTGAAGGTAGTAAATGAGGAAAAAATTATTACAAAATAAAAATAGTAGAATTGTGACTATGGAAGCACTTTGGATAGATTTTCATGCTGTAGGTATCAACATCCTCAATTAAAGGAAGCTAAAGTAAGGAATTCAAGGAATTTAAAGGTAAGAAACATGTATTCATTTAGGAGAGTCAGACGGCTACATGTAAGCCTTCAGGCATCCTAAGGGGTGATGTTTCTAAAATAGAAGGCCATAAGAAGTGAGCCTTTGCCTATAATTCATGAAGAGGAAGAGTAAAAGGGTGTAAGAGGACATCCTATTTTGATCTAAGATGAAGTTATTAATGAGTTTGGGGTACAACAAGAAAACTTAGCATAATGAGTTATAGAGACATATATCAAGAAGGGACTAGTGATGGTGCACAAGGGGAAAATACATCTACAACACCACCTTCACCCTCTATTTTAATTGAAGAAATTCAATACCCTGAGTCAGTCTTGCACAGTTGCAAACTGGGAGTCTAAGGTTTTTTCATGCCAACTAATTAACAATGATCACCATCAATGTAGAAATGAGGGAGAATTGTAGTGTGATGATGGGGTTAAGCATCAAAACACTAGGAATAAGGTCACTTATGACCACACAGTCTTAAATATATTGAACAATTTTGGAGTGTTCTAACTTTTCAACCTACCTTATTTTGGAAAGCTTGTGGAGGCTATAAGATTTATAGTCTCACGTGTCTAGGAGGACTATTTATACTTCATAGGGAACATGATGTGGATCATTACCCAATGGATCAGTAATCTAGTAGGGTTACAATGTTTGAACACTTACCTTAATGTGGATCTAGAATACCATGATGCAATTGAGAAGGAAATGGTAGAATTAAAGTATAAAAATTATGGCCATGTCATGTACATTTATAGCCTCCAATATCTTACCATTTGAGTATTTATGTGTTAGGATATGACTAAGCTTGGGGTTGGGGACAAATGGAAAGAGGTTGACTTTATTGATATGGTGTACCTCTATGGTGTGCTTTATTGAAAGGATTATAGAGGATGTTAACAAGGCCCACCACCTACCAAATCATAAATTTCTTTAGGGTATGATTCTTATTTTATTGGTGTTTGATTATATTGGTGTTTAAGAATACATTAGTAAATAATTGAAGTGGGTTTACCCACCTGAGAATAAATCCCCCATGGAATGGTTATAACAATTCACCTATCCAAGTGTCATCTCCCCTTCCCTCAAGTTGAAAATGAAAGGATGGTTCGAAGGGATGAAGTAAGCCTTTAGAAATGAATGGTACATCCCCAAGGATTTTCCCATGTAGATGGGAACTCAAGCTCAATTTATTATTATGCAACATTATTCACTCATGGACATTTAGATGGAGCCCATGGATAACTTGTTAGGGTGTCTAAAATTACCATATGCTTTCACTACCAAGTATTTCAATAATTTTATAAATTACATTGCTAATTCATGCAAGGTGCACATTAACTTTAATAAAATTGATGATGATACTCATACTCTTCAATAATTATATTTATAAATGGGGAAGAAGACATATATGGAGAAGATTTCATCAGATAACACCAATATCAATGCACATGAGATTCTCATGGGGGATCACATTCATGTATTGTATTACATGTTAAAGCTTAAGAAGGCTTTATAAATCCATGCTTCCCATTTCACTAGAAATAATATCTTAAAGAAGGAATTGAAAATAATAGAAGATTCCAAGTCCTGATGCCACTAGGAGTGCACAAGAGGATAAATGTAAGTGGTAAAGGATGGCCCCATCACCTCTAAAATACCAAAGGGATGGCATTAGTGCAAGAACAAGAGGGCCTTGATATCACTCAATAGATATGTATTCCGTCAAGACAAGAGAATTTTGTATTGAATGTTGGGGTATCTAAATAAAGGGTGGAGACTCATGAGGCAATACCTAAAAGTGAACCTATCCCAAGGGTCCAAAAGGAAGCCACCGATGAACCAGAAAAGGATTCCTCATGAAAATAAGAAGATCTTTCCCCTAATGACATGTAAATATATATTGAGAGTCCCACTATTTAAGAGGGGAGGATATATGCATAACCTTAAACACCAGTGACCAAGATGCTAGCCCAAGTGGCTAATAACAAACTAATCTAAATGTTGAGATACTTGACTATGATCCCACTAGTTAAAAGGGGAGGACATATGCATAACCTTAGACACCAGTGACCAAGATGATAGCCTAAGTGGTTAACAACAAATTGATCTAAATTTTGAGATACTTGGCTATGATCCGAATAAGGGAAAGGGGCCTACTGAGGAATCTAAGCAACAATAAGGAAATAAGAGTGATAACTTCCCCATTCATGGATATCTCTAACAAAACATCACTAAAGAGGAATTATATATGTGGTATTATTTATATGAGGAAGACTCCTCTAATCAGACTCATTGTGAACTCTCCTTTTATATGGATATTTATAATGATGAATGTTACTCTGAGCTTCCACCAACTAGTACAAATTTGTAATGAGAGGGGGTGGGTTTTCCTAAGGAATTTTAGGTGGATCCTTGACATTTTTCACTAGCTCAATCAAGAAAAACCCTCATTAATTTGGATCTTGTGGTTAATAGGTAAAATTCTCTACATATCTATGATGTTGGCCAACTATAGTGAAAGCACCAAAAGGTCATTACCATGTACTGATATGATTGTAATAAAAGGTTAAGGCTTGAATATTAATTATAATATCTCAAGTACCATCAAGAAACAATAATGAAATCTCAAGTGAGGACTCTAAAACTTTGTAAAACAATTTCTAAAATGAGATGGCACTTGCCAATAGGATCCCCCTTACAGGTGAAGCCATTAATAAGTTGGATACCATGGTATATCTTTTGTTGAAAAATGGAAAGACTAGGTGAATCCCTAGAAAGAGAAAACCTGGTTGATGGATTAATTTACTAAGTAAATCAAAATATGTAAGCGATTTTTGGCCAAGGTTAGTACCATAGCTCCCATCATTGATGGAATTTATGTAAAATTGGCACAACCCACTAAAATTTTAGAAGTTAGGATTCAAACGAAATATCACCAATGCCATTAGATATTTGAGAATGTGATAATAATAAAGGATAGAGTGTAGTACACAAAATCATTCTAGGACATGATGGAACTTGAAAATAAGATTAACACTCACTACAAGGAGATTAATACCAATTTTATGACACTCTGAATATAGGTTTTGATAGAAGTTGGGATGCTTGAAGATGTCCACAAGGATGCCACTTATAAACTTGATCTTTTGATGACATAATTAGGTAACTTTAAAAAATAAACTTAGGAGACAAAATCACTAAAGGGAGAGGTTAAGTAAATTACCTCCAAATTATAGACTACCCTCAACCACTAGGAGGAAGTCAAGCACCAAGTTGAGTAATTGGAACCTAAATGTTTGAATTTAGAAGGACTTGAGGATGGTACATAGTCTAAGATGGACTATTGGCTTAGTGTAGGTTGATGTTGGACCCTAAATTTTGTATTTATTTATTTTAAGTAGTTTTTGAATATGGCATGAGAGATATTGGTGCAGAAGTAAACCTAAGTGTGGGAGAGAGAAGGTGTGGAAGGTGTTTTCATGAGAGAACCAAGTCTTGAGGAATAGGGATTAATAAAACATAAAGGAAATGAGGATAAAAGACTATAAAAATTAATATATGACTTGTAAAATGGTAGGGAAGGTGGAAATGGTTAGGAAATGGTTTGTGTGAGAATCAGAGGAGAATAGTCAAGTGTGAATCTAGCATTGTCCCATGAGAAGATAGGATCATGACAAAGCATATATAGCATAGAGATCGTATATAAGGGAAGTTAGGCCCAAATCCATAGAAATTAATTGTAATGGCTTCCCATGACTCATTTTTTTAAATCGTCATTGACAAGTCATCATTATTGACATTAATACTAAAATAGAAAGATCAAGGTAAAACCATGTATAAATACCCCCTAGTTTTTCTTTGAAGAGTTATTTTTGTTGTTATAATGGTGATCTTTTAATTGTAATATTGGGATTAGTCATAAACCTAAAATATAGTATGACATGTATGGTGATCCTTGATATGTAATGGAACATAATACTTGTGTTGTTTAAATACATTTTGTAATCTTGTTATGGAAGTAATGGTCCCACTACTCTTATTCTTGATTTGTACCTATATTTTTTTATGATGAATAAACTAAGTATGGAATGAGAAATTTGTTATGAATAGATATACTATGAGGTATATTATCATAACTATGTGCATGTTAAATCACCCAAATATAGAGATTTTAATGCATACACAATCATGTGATAGAACTGATAAGAACCAGTCTTAAGTTGCATGCTTTAAGTAAGTGCATGAGATCATTGTCATGTGATATGATAGTGGGATATCTCATTAGAATTCATATTCTATTTAGGTGCATGAATACGATAAGTCATTTTAAACTAAAGGAATAGACCCCAACAAAAAATTATGGTTGCCTCTATTTTCCTTATTATAAATAAGGATAAAAAACTAACCCTGGGGGAAATCATTGCATTCGATCTACATGTTTTACTTTAATTTTTCACTTTTCTTAGTTTAAAAAAAGAGAGAAAATAATTATGGGTGTGTTATAAATACCTCATTGAATGTTCACACATTGAATCTAGATGATTTATGGATAAATCCTCTTTGGATAGGAAGGAATAACTTGCAGATAAGAAAGAACTAACGAAAAACTTGTTTGTTAGACAAGTAGTTGGGTGGATTGCCTAGCGTGAGCAAGATCCTAGAAGAGAGAGCTTCCTAGGAGGCTATAAATCCACCTTATTTAAATAATTTAATGTTTGAAATGAAAAATAAAGGCACTTTCATAAAATAACAGAAAATAACTTAAATTAAATACAATAATTTATTAAAAATATGACTGAAATAAAGTAATAGTTTGATTAACACTAGTGCTGAAAATTGGTCAAGTTAAAGGTTGTGGTTTTGGTTTGGAAATGTAAAAAGGGATAAGAAAATATGGTTTGTTTGGCATTGGTAAATGGAAAAGGTGGTAAAATTATTAAGATGGTTAAAGGGGCAAATGATGTTCAAGAAGGCAAAAAGGGTAAATGGTGGTCAAGAAGGCAAAATGGGTAAATGGTGGTCAAGAAGGTAAAAAGGGGTAAATGGTCAAGAAGGAAAAAGGGGGTAAAGGGGTAAATGGTAAGAATATAAAGGTAATAAATAAAGTTAAAGATAATAAGCTATGGGGTTGAGGGTATGGAGGTCCAAAAAATAAGGAGGCTAAGGGGTAGGTTTGGAGGTCAAGAAAAGAGAAGGCCAAAGAGATGGAAATTGAAGTTACAAAATTTAAAAATTTACCTCATTGAGATGCTGGAATATTTTGATGAATTTGATGTTGTTGTTGATGCTTTGTGATGGATTACAATTTTGGTAGTGTTTTGTTGCTTTAATCTCCTCTTCTCCAAGATGAATGACCTCTAAAACCTGCAAGATGGAATGCTCTAACCCAAGACTAAATTTCATGGGTGAAAAAGGGTAATATTTATAGCATTTAATTCCAAGAAACATGACAAAGGAGTAAATAGTGGAAATGTGGTACCATTTTACAAGTGGGTGGATAAGTGGGTTAAGGGGATAAGGGTGGTGGGATTCCCACTTCATAAATTATGTCTTCCACTTTGCTAAAGTGCCTCCCCATTTGTTAATGTGTCCAAAATGGGTGGAGGTAATGCTCATAGATCTAAATAAGTCCAAAATACTTTCCACCACCCACTTTTATATTTTTCCCATGGGAGGGTAAGTGTTCATGAAGGATAAATATGGTGTGATTCCTACTTCATAAGTGTGTTTTCCACTTTTTAAGTGTGTCCAAAATAAGTGTATATCATGTTCTTGTGTCCATATGGGTCTAAAATACCTTCTACCACCCACTTATTTCTTTTCCCAAAGCACCCAACAAGTGGGAACCCCACTTTGGACACCATTATGATGCATGAAGCTAAAAGATGATGTTGAATAATGGGCCCTTATCGAGGAATTCACCATAATTTAGAGGGGGGAATTCCAATGCTTAATGATGTCTTTAAGCACCTTTGGCAATGGTCCCAAGTGGGCTATGATGTCCCACTCCAAGCCACCTCATTTCCACGTCATTTCACTTGCCATATCACTATTGAGTCACCTATCATGTCACCATGAATAGTGACATGCCATGTCATCATGAAGAGTGCCAGTGAATAGTGATAGTGAATAGTGATTTGGAATAGTGTTTTCAAATAGTAATTTTGAATAGTACTATTCAAATAGTGATAAGTGAATAGTGACTTGGTTAGGTTAATAGGTTTGGGTTAAGGGTCAAAAAGTTTTAGGTGGTCCCTAGGGTGGGTCTAAGTCATTCAGACATCTAGAACTATTTATGTGTAGTTTTTTAATGTCTACATTTTCACCCTTTTTGTTATGTAGCTTTTGAATTAACAAGCTAAAAAATAAAAATGGATTATTGATCAGAGGTTTAGTTACCCCAAGTATGGAAGGATGTGTTCCCCCTCAAACTAAGAGTCGATGAGGGAAAGTGAAATTGGGTAAAATTTTGATAAGTGGTTGGTGGTGAGTCACTAGGTGGTGACAAAAAGGTTTAGGCATTGGAAATGTAGACATGTGCATAAAACGTGACTAAGGGATATAGCCAAGATCACACACAAACAAAAGTTACCAATATTTGTAAAAATAAGGGTCAATTATAAGGGACAAGTGACCAATATACCACGTGACCACAACTGTGGTTGGGTACACCTGTTAGTCTCTTATATAAGTTCAGTATTTTATGAGTATCATAGTTAAGAAGTGCTCCCTTGAAAAACATAAATATTCTAGTTGTGCACTAGGTGGTGCAAATTCAAATGTTCAACATGGCAATATTGGTTGATGTATCCAAAAGGACCAAGTCATGGTCATTGCAAAAATATGTGATAGTTTGGGTCAAAATGGCCAATGTTGAGGTGGATGCAGTCTAATGGTTGGTTGGTTGATGGTACATGATTTGTCATGTCCCCTTTTTCATGGACATTGACAGACTTGATGATTAGACTATTATGAGACCTTCGTAGGCTAATAGGATGGATAGAGGGTCATAATGGAGCTTGGCTTGACTTTGATTCACAAAATTTCTACATTTGGTTTTCATTCAGGTTAATTTAGACACATTGGGCCTGAGCTCCTATTATTTAGGGATATTTGACATGTAGCAGAGCACCTTTATTTTGGTATGGTCATGTGCGAAATCACTCCCTGGTTCACCAACTTCGAACGGTTGGAGGATCCAACATGTATTGACCCTAAGTAAGGGACATCACAGTGGTATCAGAGCTTTTGTCTTTGGTATCAGAGTTTTGTGTCTTTCATATATCCCTATTGGTTGGGGATATCACATGATTTTATGGATACAAAGGTGTATTGATCATAGTGTGTCAAGGAAACTCAAAATCCCTTAATGTGTAGAGGATTTAAAGGGGAAATATGTGATAGGTAGTGTGAAGGGAATAGTTAGAGAGGGATAAGATATAAAGAGAGGACCCATGTACAACATACCAATAGGTTAAAGGAAGAAATGGATGCACTTTAGGCAATGAACTTGATAAGATTATGTGCATTAAAGTAAGAGAATGGAGGACATACATGTAGGATCAATACAAATTGGTGACTGGACTCTAATGAGTGAGGAACTAGAGTGCAAATAGGAAATATGATGGATATTCAACAAGGGATGATGTTAAGGTGAACTAGGTAAATTGGGAGTGATAAGATAGTGAGGTCATAGATAAAGATGATGTGGGATAAGGATGGAAGAATCGAAACATGGATAAGGAGGGGAAAAAAATCATGAAGCATAAGGAATGTCATCAAGAAAGATAATAAAAATGAATTGAAATGGAGAAATGAGAAAAAAAAAATGGTAGAAGATGGGGGTTTAAAGAATGTACTAAAAATGATAGATTGGGGAATTGAAAAGGAATGTGAGAGAAGGTGAAAAAATATGAATAGGAAGGAGAGGATTAGAAATATGATAAGACAATAAAGAATTGAAAATAGACCTAAAGGAGACCAAGGAGAAAATAGTTTGGTAATGAAAATGAAAAATAAGGAAACACATGGAATAAAAGGAAAAAGGAGGAAAAATGAGTGGAATGAGGACACAAAAAAGGATGACACGAGAGTGAAGAAGTAGGTGGTATCATGACCAAGTAAGCATGGATAAGATAAATGATGATAGGAAAGGAGAGGAACAATGAATAAAATCATATGGTGGTGTTAGAGATAAGAATGGGATGGAAGATGGGAAAGGGTTTAATAAAAATGAGGGGAGGTAAAGGGTAGGTGGATAAGAAGGTGAAGAGATAAGGTAGGTGGCAATCAGCTTGTTAGAAGAGATTGACAAGCTAAACAAGTGATTAGAAGAGATTGACAAGATGAAAAGTAGTTAGGTGGTGAAGAAATAGGGGAGATAAAATGGAAAATGGATGAGAGGAAAGGGAATAAGTGAAGTAATAGAGAAAAAAAATTAAAGGGAATGAGATGAAAATAAGATATGAATATTAAGGATGTTAAGAAAAAAAGAAAGGAAGAAGTAAGGTAGTTGGCAAGGATATAAAGCAAGGACACTCACACAAATGCAAAAGAGAAGTGTGGGTAGAGATGGGAAGAGGAAAAGGGAAATTTAAAATACAAAAGTCTAGAATAGATGAGAAGAAAAGGGGAATTATGGAAGGCTTCTCAAAGGGTAAATACCTAATTAAAAGCTAATTGTGGAGGAAAAAAAGAAGACAAAAAGGATGAAAATAAAGTAAACAAGAAGAATTAAAAATGGGAAAGGTGGGAAGAATGGAAAATCAAAAGAAAATGGTAGCACATGTAAAAATAAAAGTGGGATGCTAGAAGAAAAAAGAAGAAACAGAAAGTATGAAATAAGTAAAACATTGGAAAGATGAAAACAAAAATTGAGAATCAGAATGAAGATGGTTGAGAAGCAGTGGAAGAGAAGTAAGAAGGTGGTAGCAAATAAGAGAAAGATGTAAAAATGTCCATCGGTATACAATGAAATTGGATGATGTGGAATTAGTGAGGAAAATAGAGTGATGAAGAGGGTACGATAAATTACCAAGGGCAAGGGGAAATGATGAGGATGGTGAAAGAAGACAAAGGAGATAGAGGGAAAGGTTGGTAGGAAGAAGAGAGAGACAAAAAATATAAAAAGTGGGGGGGAGGAGGAGTGAGCAATTAAGCAAGTGAAATAAATGCACTAAAATGTAATGGGGAGGCCAACAAAGTAGAGGAGATGGTGGATTTATAGGAGATAAGAGAGGAAAATGATGAAGGTTGTCAATCCTTGTTTTAAAATAGATTAACAATCTAAAAAAGTGGTTAAAAGAGATTCACAAGCTGGATGAAGGGAGAAGGTGAAGAAATATGTAGACAAGAGGAGGATAAGATTTTAAGGCAAGAAGGGAAAATAAAATAAGGGGTGTAGTTGAGCTGAGCTTAGTAATTGAGCATTGCCTACATATTCCAAAAAGACCTCAAGCCAATTTAGTTATCACTATGACTAGTTAATGGTATTCATATGGGTTACCCCAATTTGATGTACCATGTGGTTCAGATTGGGTTAAAGGTCTACAGAGAAAAGGAAGCTCCAAAGGGTAGAGAAGTTGATGATAAGGGTAGAAAAAAGGTTGGGTGCTAAAGTGAAAATAGGTGTGTAAAGTATAACAAAAAGTGTGATAGCCAAGATCACGTAAAGACATGGTTGTCATGATTGATAAAAATAAAAGGTAGTGCTAAGGGAAAAGTGACTAGTGTATCACATGACCAAAATTATGGTTGGATACACCTATTAGTCTCTTAAATAGGGTAAGTGTTTCCATGGGTATTCAAATTTTAAAGTGATCCCATGGAAAACACAAGTGGGTCAAGTAAGCATAAGGTGACACAAATTCAAAAATGGTCAACATGGCAATGTTATCACTGTGATTAAAAGACCTAGTAAAAGTTGTCACAAAACACACACAAGTTGGGATGAAAAGGACCAACAGAAAGGTGATGATGTGGTTAGGGTGGGTGTTTAGTATAGATTGCTCACAAAATCATAAGATCAATGGACAGAGATCAGTGAATAGTCACCATAAAGATCCCACATACATTAGGATGAGAAAACATAGATGGGCAAGGGAGGATGAAGAAGAGGTTAACACAATGCTAATCACCACAAATGTCCATCAATGGAGCTAAGCCAATGAAAAGGTGCCTTCATGAGGAGGCTATGCCTTCTAAAATTATGTGAGGGTATAAGCATAGTGATGGAATTTATCGCTATGAAATGAGTTTTAGAATATTGGCATCTATCAGGAGCTACATAGTCTCTTTGTTAAAAGATCCTCATCACTATGAGCCAAGATTTATCTGTAGTAGTAGAGGAATGACTTGCAAAGAATTTTTTTGATGGATAAGTAGATTATATGAGGTATAAAATTAGTAACATGGTAAATGATAGAGGATGGACCATGCCTGAGTTAAGAGCTACAGTGCTCGATGAGGCAAAATGTGTCTATGTTTGCATCCTCTATCCCTGTACCTTGGAACCAATGACTTTGGGTTCCACTCAAAAGAGGCCTTAACAATAGGGAGATACTTGGGATAGGATATTGGTTATACAAATAGATAAGATAGGGGAGTTTCTACAGTGGCAAGTATTTGGAAGTTACTACCACCATAAATAGTGATAATTTTGGAGGCATGATTGTTGCACTGGCCCATGGATGGAAGACAATGTATGTCAATCAGGGTAAAGGAGATAATGACACAAAATACCACCAATCCCACAAGGACCAAAATATGAAAAAGAAAGTAAAGACATTAGATGGGGATTAGATGATAAGGGTGACAAAAAGACATCATGATGGTGCATAATGACTTTATCAAGATGACTAGTTGGATCGAAGGCTATGTGCCCACATGAAAAGGTAAGTAGACTGATTGTTTCATGTGGGAAGACTATTCAAGGGAATTAATGACATCATAGGACCCTCCCCATTGGTATAATGGATAATCATGTTGGTGAGGAAGAATGGCTAGGTATTTTATTTAAAGAATCATGCTAAGAATGAATGCCCATGGTTAGGTTATCATTTGGTTTTGAAGGTTATTGATAATGCATGGAAGTACACAAGGTTGAATATGGAAAATAATGGGAATAATGGTGGAGATTATCAACAACCCCATAATCCAAAATAATCTATACAGTGAATGTGCATATCTACTAAATATTGCAACATGTAATGGCGATAATGGAAGTGTTGTTAAGCCAATATCAAGAGGAAAGACACCCATGACCTGAGATCAAGCCTAAACTCTTACCTTCTTAGCAGTAAATAAGGTGAGAATTTAATTATGCAAGATGTATAGCTAGAGAACATCACCTTCAGGATATCCATGGAGGGAACTCTCACTATCCAAAGGTATGTGCATTGAGGCAATGACAGGGGTTACCCATGCAAGCAAAATAATTGGAGTAGAGGGAGGAAATGGATATGATGGCTGAGTAGGGTAAAATACCTAGAGTAGAATATGATTCTGACCATGTGGGGAGGAATTCAATATAGGAGAATAGAATACACCCCCTAGTGGCTATTGCTATGGGTAATGTTGTTGAGTCTAGCTAAGCAAGCAATCAACAAGGAGTATGTTTTGACTCACCAGAAAATCAATTTAATGCGTAAGTAGCAAATTTATGTATGTATGTGCCTTAGGCAATGTGTGTGTAATATGATGACTTTGTATGTGTTGTTCAACACCTCACACCCTAAAAACAATATTGCACAGTTTGATGTTATTATTCTTATGGCTATGTGGATAGTTATGATTATGGATGTTGTAATCTCACTTAAGGTAAAGCATAATAGGTAAGGCAATGAATAAAATTGGATGGTAAAGTGAATAATATAATCAAGAGACAAATTTCATAATGAAAATATTAATTAATCACATTAGGATAAGAAGAGGGCATGATGCTTCTTCTTTGATAAAGACTAAAAATAAACCTAAAGTGACATTGGCTTAATGAAAATAAACCCTTCAAATTCTTTGTATGAGCAGTCATTAGTTGGTTGAAAGGTGTCTTGTCCACATAAGGTTAATCAAGCTCAATAATCCCTTGCATATAGTGTAAATGGGAGATGGGTGAAAATGGAACCCTATTTGTAGACTAGCATGCCTCATCTATAGGTGCATAAAGAGTCAATTATAAACAAGTTTATGCCAAAATTATGTATATTGATCAATGTCAAAAGTCTACTTATGAAAGTTGATTGCAGTTTCCACCTTATTATGCTACTTGAGATTCAATTATGACTTTCATGAATTTTTCTACTTTTGCTTTGATTATGATAATAGGTCTATTTTTGTATTGTTGTGTATGAGAAGTTGATCATTGTGGGAATCTTCCAAAATATTGCTATGATTTTTAACAAACTCTTGACTTAGCCATCCTTCAAGGGAGTGGGCTAAGTTTATATGCTTTGTTTAATGCTTTTGATAGTTATCCTTCAAGGGAGAAGTCTACCTTATATTTAACAATTTCAAATAAATTTTCAATAGTTGTCCTTCAAGGAAGCAGTATGTGAATGCTAGGAATGACCCATGATTTTTAGTGATATGAATTATGTAATTTTTCTTGGCATAGACTTTCTTAGGCTGAATTAGTGGCTCACCTTTATGAAGGCAAAACTAAAAGCACAAGAAGGTGGAGTAGGTGTTAAAAATATTTTGGTGACAATGATCATGGGCATCTATCTTGAAAGGGGTAGAAAGTACTATGAGAATCATGCCATGGGTAGAGCTGTGATAATCATTATTCAAGATAAGGTTATGCTAGTGATGGATTATCACATGATTCTATTTTAATTGGTTGTCCCTAAAATAGGGAGATGAATGTAGGTGGATATCAAGGAATGATCTTAAGTTAAACAAAAAGTAGATTTGATCCTTCTTAAAAAAGGAATGATCATAAATGTGAAGCATCGAGGGGATTAAGTTCTTGGTGGCCGTCAATAGAAGACAATGGTAAGCTCCTGATCCATACTTATGGGCTATGATATAAGGTCCAAGCTAATTGAAATCAAACTTGCCCTACTTTATTTTATCCGTATTAGTGACATGTTTATTTTCCTTTAGGATGAGTCTCTGATATTAAGTTTTCACACTTTGATGTGTTTTTATAGTGTCACTTGATATTCTCTTAATAGATATAGGGGTGAGTAAGGGCTGTTAAATAATTCTCATCAAGTAGTTCAAGATGAGCGAAATGGTGCTAACAATAATCATCCTAAAAAATAAGGTCTTGCAAAGATATGTGAAGAGAGGGAATTTGAATTTCAAGAGGTAAGATAACATTTACTCCAAACACAAGGGATAAAGGTGTAGCACGCATAAGGGTTCAAATTCTAATGCAATAAACCCATAAATCAAAGGGGATGTGTAAATGATAATCCTGACCTGAAGTTATGACTACTTTGGTTAGCATTTTATTAAGGGTTTTGTTAGAGGCTTATGCCTATCCATTTGCTTATGGATGGTAAGGTGAGGAAAATTTTAACTTGATGCCAAAATCATCGAAAAGACCTTGGACTTGCTTGTTTTTAAAATATTTTCCATTATTGATGATGATCTTATGGGGAACACCAAAGTGATAGATGATATGGTGATTTATGAAGTCGACTATCTTATCGGTTTTGATTGTGATGAGAGGAATAGCTTCGACCTACTTGGTGAAATATTTGATGGCTATGATGATGGAGTTATATCACTGGGAAGAATGAGTATTTATTTCCCTAATGAGATCGAGTCCCCATTATGAGAAATTTCAAAAGTCCTTGGATACTTAGAGGCCATTGGATGACATATGATGTAGATTAGCATGATGTTTACATATAAAACACTTCTATACATAATCACAATAGTCTTGGTCGAGTGTGGGCCAATAGTTATAGAGAGAATTACATAAAATGATTAGTCAAACATTGGTCCAATAAATCAAAGGAAAAATGCATGAGTAAGCTGAATTAAGCCTATCTATTCATCTAGGAATTGTAAGTAATAGTAAGAAATAATTGAAAGAAATTAATACCATATTACCTTCCCAAAAGGATTCACCATACAAATGTAGCTCAAAATCATGTTCTCCCTTGATCAAGAGCTCTTGTCTTCAATAAAAATGGTGGCCAACTCCTCCAATGTCTCAAAAACTACTTTAAAACCTAGGCTCATGATTTGGAATCACTAAACTAGCCTATCAATGAAGCTTGCAAATAAAATCAATGGTCAAATGAAAAGGATTGTGAAAATAATTTTGCATTATAACTTTACACAAATCAAGCTTAAAAATTATGTTCATGGCCTATCTATTTATAGATTTTTGAGATTGATCAGGATCAACTATGACTGTCCATCTCAAATCCATAATTATCCTCATTATGTTTTGGGAAGAGGGATATTAATGAGTCATGGAAGGTAATAAAAGGCATGGGAGACCCATAATTCTAATATTTTATGCACTTATGGCTTGATGGATGACACCCCATAGATGACATCACCTAATGATGCAAATATCAATAATTAATTTCCAATAATAAGATATTTTAAAAATTCCATGGATTTCTTACTTAAGCTCTTAATTTGGATTAATTAGCTTAAACAAGGTTAATCCAGTTTAGTGAAATTCTTTATAAATTGGTGCACAAGTAATCAAATTGATCAAAAAGTCATATTATTAGGTTTTAATTTGACTATAGAGGAATTAGAAGGTGAATGTAGATGCATACAGACCATGTTCCCATTTAGGATGTTACCGATACAAAATAATAAAGGTACATGATGTGTACTGATGAATTAGAAGAAAAGAGTGATCCAGAGCACTAAATGGTGAAATCATCATTTTGAATTGAAATGAATTGATAAAAATTAAGAATCACATAAAATGTATTGCCCCATTTAGGGATACATTAGCCTAAATTGGCACTTATAAATGACAAGCTTGAACCATTTAGCACATTTTATGGATGTTAACCTAAAATGTGCATTTGAGTGCAATTGAGTAAGATTGAAAATTTCAACACAAATGGTGTTAGGAATTGGATGTCTATATTTTGCCCCTATTTGAGAAGGCATAGTGAGATATTCAGGCAAAGCAACATATTTTCAAAGAAAATAGTTATCAAGAATAAATTGGAATAGACCCATGATGTCCTCTCGAGAGGACATACTAGGATGGAAGAGAAGGATGGACTCTTAAAAAGAGAGAGAAAGTGAGAAATTAACCCACAAAATAGATCACATCTAGATGATCTAATGCCTACATGCATGATTACCATCAATGATCAAAATATAATTTAGAGGTATGATAGTCCCTAAAAATGGGGGGAATGGAAAAGATACAATCCATAAATGTAAGGGAAACACTTTTAAATGTACCCAATTTGAGAGTACAAGTTGCATGCTTAAGACATTGATTAATCCTAAGAAAGGTTACACACTAAAATATTGCCATCATGGGCATTAGTGTGGAGAGCTTGGAATTAGGGTAAAAGAGAATGTGGTCTCTAAATAGAAGATAATAAGACATGCCCCAAAGATCATATTTGATCATGATAAGATCGCTGTGCCCTAGTAGGGAAAATTTTGATCATTTGATAAAGAATAAATAATGGTTTGCCCCTATAGAGTTGATTTGATTCTGACATTATTTAGATGATGTGCCCTAGCATGGGAAATTGGAAATTAAAATATCTCAAGGATATAACCCAATAGATAGTTTAAAGCAAGTGGGTGTAAATGTACATGCGATGATGTAATGTCTTAGAAATCCACATAAACCTAGCATATGAGATTTCACAAAGTGATGAGAGAGATTAAAATAATAATGTAGATGGTTGAGCTAACTCTAAATTTAAAAGATAAGTGGGGGTTGCCTATATAGTTCCATGGATTCATGTTCCAACATGAACTTCAGGCCAATGTAGTTCACCCAAGTTTGGGAGAGAATGGAATGAGGAACGATGGAAACTAACCAAGAATTGATTAGACTCATAATTTATGTGAAGAGATGCAAATCTAAGCATAGAGTTAAGAGCTAAAATACATGATACCTAGATGCCTATTTTCATATCATGAGCTTATATTATGCAAAGTATTCTTGAGAATCTTTCATCGGAGCTATGTTGATGTGAAGACTTTGAAATTTGAGCTCAAAGTGCTTGTTATTGAAAAATAAATTAGGTATCATAAGTATGAATAACTTAGAATGACATAATATTCTAATTGCACTCATCTGGTTCAAATGTGAATACCTATAAGTAAGGATAATGGTAAAACAATGAACAAAACTAGAGTCAAATCTATTTACATTTAAACAAAAAATCAAAGACAAAGAAATAGATAAAAAAGACATCTTCACAGCATGAGATCAAAATATGAATAATTGAGATCTATGTGGACCATTAAGATGATTTGGAAAATAAAACAAATAAGAAAGACCAAATAGGAAAATAAAAGACCAGTATAACAAACAATAATCAAATAAACACAAAAAAAAGCAAAGACAAAAAAAAGATAAACAAGACATCTTAACAACATGAGATCAAGATATGAATAATCGAGATCTATGTGGACCATCAAGATGTACTTGGAAAATAAAACAAATAATCAAGACCAAATAGGAAAATAAAAGACCAGCATAAAAACAAAAATCAAATAAACACACACATAATTTTTTTTTGAGTTTTTGAATGTTTTAGGAATGTTTTTGGAATTTTCTAAGTATCTCAACTCAATTGAGGATTAAGAGATATAGAATGGTCTAGCTCATGAAATGGAAAGAACACGCCAACTTAAAATTCTTGCAATATGGTGAGAGTATATGATAAGAGGGACTGAGTTGACCTTGCCATGAATTGAGCAAGACCTATATAACCCAAAAATAATCCCAAGTCACACTAATTTTTCCCACACAAAAGGTGATGAAAAACTGACTAGGTCATAACAAGTTCACAAAAAAAGGCAAATGACAAGGTAAATGATAATAGTAATGACCATATGATATGACAATGCATGATAAAAAGACATTATACCTAATTTTCCCATAGGTGATTATCATTAGCAAATAATGTCAGAATTTTGATTTGCCCAAAGGTGGTTATAATCAGGGGTACCAAAACAATATTGATTTTTCCATAGGTAGTTATAAATAGTGATACCATATAAGATGATAGATGAAAGATAACTTCCCAGATCAAATGTCACGCTACTACCATAGATTGTCATTCAACACTAAATTTAAAAAAAAATTGGATGAACCAAAGGAACCAAGATCAAAATGGGATCGATAAGATGACTAAAATCAAGCCTAGGTCAAAAACAAAGAAATGATATAGTAAAATGGTATAACAAAAATGATCAAAAGAAAATTGGCTATAGTTACAACAAAGTTACGCCCAAGAGATGATTGGATTAGATTACTTACAGAATGGTGAGAGTGTTGTCTTAGGTTGCTCAAAAAATAGCGAGAGTGTTCAAACTTAACAATTGCTCACAAAATGGTGAGAGCTTGGAAAAGGGGTGACCAAGCTAGCCTCAATCAAGCTAGCCTCAATAGAAATTGAGCACTGCCCACATTGTCCCAAAGGACCTCAAGTCAATGTATTTCAAATGAAATGATTCATGGATCACAATGGTATAATAATCCCTATAATAAAATGGTCTATGGGGTTGCCCCCAAGACACAAGGCATGGTAATGTAAAATTGTAATTGGAAAATAAAAAATGGTTTTGTTACTCTTGTTGACATGGAGATGCACATCTTAGTCAACAAATGAGATAACAAAAGTGATTAGTTTATAAAGTTGTTATCTAACACCCTTTCAAAAAAATTGCTCTATCAAGAACTTGTTGCTATATAGACTTGAATAATGCTATTGTGATTTTCATTGGCAATAAATTCTATTTCCTTCAAACATCAAAACAAAATATTCATATAGCTTCATCAAAGGAAAGTGTTGCCAGTGATAAATGATATAAGTGGGTAATGAATGGGTGGATGATGATGGAATATATAATGAATGGGTGGATGATAATGGAATATATAATGAATGGGTAATAAATGAGGATCAAGACTTTTAGTCTCACATAATGTTATTGATTCCAAATACAACATAAATTTGGTTATGACAAGGCCAAAGACCTTTGAAGATGCTCTCGATAGGACCACTTGATTTTTATGTTGTTTGATCTTGAGAGTATTTATTCTTAAATAATATCTTCAGTAAATAGTGAAGAAGTTTTGTGCTTAGATATTGGTGCCTCTTTAAGGTTTTCACCAATGAATTTTTTTTATCATCCCATAGTGCCTTTGAGAAGGTTTCACAAAGAGATGCTAACATTTGACTTTGATTGTCTTCTAGTGCATGTAAAAAGGTTTCACTAAAAGATGTTGAGTTTGATCTTTGTTTGTCCTCTAGCACCTTTAAAAACATTTCACTAGGAGATTGTTATTATTTTAAATGAATGCGGTCTTGGACCCCATAATATTATTCAAATGGTATGTCACCATGGATGCACTTCAACAAAGTATGATTTTGTCAGTCCCATTCAACATTTATGGGAGATGGAATGTCAATGTAATGGCTATGTTGGGTGGGAATAATGGGATGGTGAAATGCAACATGATCCTCATATAAGATACTATGATAACTTGTGTTGATGCTAAATTAATCATCCTCAAAAATTGTGGAAGGATCACAAATATTTTCAAATTGATTTGTAAGGCAATTGTAACCAATGTTGTAATAACCACGACTATAATTTGTTTCTAAATCTGATTCCCAAGCAAGGGACTTTAAATTTTGATGTTGTAACTAATGTTGATTCTATTTTTGATGTTAAATCTAATGTCAGTTCAAAAAGAGAACCTAACTCTAATTCTAATTCTTCATCTGATATGGTTGTGTTGATGATGTTATGTTAAATGTTGAATTTTTGACAAGTAATGACTTGTGATGGCATAATGGGCTTAATAAAAACTGATTCATCTTGGAAGGGTTTAACATAGACTGACTCATCTAATTAAATCCCCTCAAATAGAGGGAACCTCTCAAGGGACATTTAAAAAAAATCATGTATGTCAAAGTGAGACTCCTTAACAAGTAGAAAAAGATCAAGAGACAACTCTACAGAGACTAACTTGTCAAAGATATGAGGCTCTTTAAAAATAGGTAAAATATGAATAGGTAACTTATCATAGGTTGGCTTATCACAAATGGGTGTTTTGAAAATAACATCATGGTTTTGGTTTATAATTGGTTGTAAAAAATCAATTTTGAACACATTTTGGTCCTCATAAGATGGCTCTTGAATAGGTAATGGTTCTTGTTTAGGCACATAATTTTTAAACTGGGGAACATTTGGTTTAGTGAGAACAATGATTTGTGGCTCAATAATGGGCTCTCCCAAAATTAGACTATTGAATAAGGGATCAAACATAATTAGTTCAATAAATAGAGGTTCTTCAACAATAACCTCATAAAAAATTGGTGATGGGCCAAGAATGGTAATAATTGGATGCTTCTTAGGTTGGTTGCTTATGAAAACCAAAGGAGGAGGTCCTAAAATGGTAATGACTAGATGCTTCTTAGTTTGTTTACTCATGTGAACCAAAGGAGAAGGTCCTAAAATGGTGATGACTAGAGATTTCTTAGTTTGGTTGCTCATGTGAACCAAAGGAGGGGGTCCTAAAATGGTGACCCTAACAGATTGTGGATTCTAGATTACTTGCATAATCCAAAGCATCCAAGTCTTCTTGATAAAATCAATCCTCCTAATCTTGATTTGGATCATAAGTTGGATCTTGACTATGTTCCCATGACTAATTTTTATGAGGTGGATAGAATTTATTTCATAAACCATACTATCACCATTAGGGTCTTGATTAAAGCCATAAAAATCATTTTGTGTAGCCATTATATCATAAGTTGGATTATCCATGACTCCACCATAAGTGTAGCTAGACATATCTACATTTAATGAAGAAATGTTAGAAAATGAAAAGGCTTAGAGTTTTACCAACTCTAAAAAGTAATGTTCAAAGGATAAAAGATTCAACCTTGGTCAAAAGGGTGGATTTATATATCCAAAATGGTTTATGCAAAGATTTGCATAAAAAATTCTAATTTCAAATGTCTGTCAAAGGCTTTTGGATAAAGGTTGTGTTCTCCCAAATAAAGTCATAAGTAATGATGAGAATAGGCACTTGAACAAACAAACAATTAATAGTCTTCAAATTTGGGTAATCATTTAACCAAAGTTATGTAACCCAAAAGAGAAAGATCTATGTATCATCCCCATGAATTGAGGTCTAAACAGAAATAATTCAATGTTTGGATCTAAACTTGACAAGGTTAATTAAAAATTCAATATTGAAGACTATGATTTTACCAAACAAGATAGACAAGAGTGGGCAGCATGATGACACATAAATAAGGTCCAAATGGCATATGTGACTGATTTTGATTAATGATTTAGATACAAGGCAAATGAGTTTTAAAATAAATTGATTATCCTAACGGTGTAAGCATGTTCAAATAATGTGATCAATGTTATGTTTCAAAGACTCAAAGGTTTAAACTTGATAAGCATAATGGTACCCACCTCAACTCAAGTGACACACACATAAATAAGTTCAGCAAAAAATTTCAAGACACAAGTTTGGTGTAAAATGGCCAGTATAATGCCTCTTTAAACAAAAGAGTGATGTATAAACAAATTTATTTTGACATGGTGATAAACAAACAAATAATTTTTAGTCTCAAAATGTACGAAGTAATAAATGAATAAAATACATTAAGTATAATTATCCAAATCCTAATGAGGGTATGGTAATGTGGGGTTAACTAAACTAATTATTTTTCAAATGTCTAGATGGATCAATTTCACAATGTCTTTCATGTTAAATGATACAAAAGAAATGCACTTTAAATGGGTGTCCATGGCACTTGGATTATTGCAAAAAGGTCTTGCCCTTCTTGCAACCACTACATCTATCACTTGCTTAGTGTAGTGCGATGTCCAAAGTATAGATATGTCTCGGTACTTTAACCCTATAGATCTCATGGGAGGTGATGAAATCCCCCTCACAAGCCAAGTTTTAATAAAATAAAAGACATAATAGAAAGACTTTAGGGTCATTTCAAGGTCACTCAAACTATTGAGAGTTTTTGGGGAGCACTTTAAATGACACTCTTTATATGCCTTGGACTAGGCATGTTTGCAATAAGGATGGCACTTCTAATTTCAAAATTTCCCTAAAGGGGAAGGATGGAAGAGCATACACGTAATGTCCCTCTTTTTTTCAATCAAATTCTAAGTTTAAACAACTATTGAAGACAAAATTTGATGAGTTTAATTTTAACCACCAAATGAAAGATTAGGTGGTGTTCTTTTAACCCCTTGGTCTTAAGTTGAAATTTTGAAAGAACAATTTGTCAAAACATTCACCTAAACATCTAAATTTTTTATTAAGCACCAAAACAAGGTTCTTAATCCATTTTAAACTTTCAAAAAAGGTCTAAAAAACATGTTTTATCAAATTCCAAGCTTGATTTTACAATGAAAAAGTCAGTATATCTTTTAACTTTGAATATAATTTGTAAATGAGTGAAGCAAGTTATCAAAACAAGCTCTCTATTTTGAAATCACTATTACATAGTCAATATCTTTGTTTCCCTACAAAATCACAATTTTAGAACACAATATCACTATTATGGATTAGTTTGATATAAAACACAATATCGCTATTTTCCTGCGAAATCATTGCTAAACAATGTCATTATTTTAAATGAAATCATTAGCCAAATCAATAATATCACTACCTAAGAAATAATATCATTGTTCTAGTTGAGAATATCTCTATTACTAGATAGAAAACACAAAAAACACAAAATTCTTGTTCTTTAGATGAAATCGCTAGCCAAACTCATAATATTGCTATGCAAAATGATGATATCATTATTCTATAAAATTGTGGCTTCGACAAAAAAAATCGTTGTTATAGTAAATCATATCGCTGCTCAAGGCTACAAAGTCAGTATTTAGCAAAGAATAATTTTTTTACAAAATCACTACTGTGTTAGCAAAAATATTTTAATAGAGAGCAAAATTGTGACACTCAGGAACGAAAATGCAATTTACCAAAAAATGGATTTTTAACTTAAAATTTCACTCCTTTGGGTCTTTCACTCCAAGAATATTCATAAAATTGGTTAGTAGGTTCCTTCAAATAGCCTTGTGATCAATTTTATGGGGATAGAGTCCCACTGGGCATGCCAAAATGTAGAGAGGATTACATAAAATGATTAGTCAAATATTAGTCCAATAAATCAAAGGAAAAATTTATAAGAGTAAACTAAATTAAGCCTATCTATTCATATGGGAATCATAAGTAATAGTAAGAAATAATGGAAATAAATCAATACCATATTACCTTCCCAAGAGGATTCGCCATAAAAATGTGGCTCAAAATCATGTTCTCCCTTGATCAAGAGCTCTTGTCTTCAACAATAATGGTGGCCAACTCCTCAAATGTCTCAAGAACTCATTGTAAAACCTAGGCTCATGATTTGGAATAACTAAACTAGCCTATAAATGAAGCTTGTAAATAAAATCAATGATCAAATGCAAAGGATTGTGAAAACAATTTTGCATTATAACTTTGCACAAATCAAGCTTAAAAATGATGTTTATGGCCTCTCTATTTACAGATTTTGAGATTGATCAAGATCAACCATGACCATCCATCTCAAGATTGAGGTGTGGCCATGGATTAATCTAATATTTAAAATTAAATCCATAATTATCCTCATCATGTTTTGGGAAGAAGGGATATTAATGAGGCATGCAAGGTAATAAAAAGCCATGGGAAACCCATAATTATGATATTTTATGCACTTATGGATTGATGAATGCCACCCCATAGATGACATCACCTGATGATGTAGACATCAATAATCAATTTCCAATAATAATATATTCAACAAGTTCCACGTATTTTTTACTTAATCTTTTAATTTAGATTAATTAGCTTAAACAAACAAAGTTAATAAAGTTTAGTGCAATTCTTTGGAAATTGGTGCACAAGTAATCAAACTGATTAGAAAGTCATATTACTAGGTCATAATTTGACTGGAGAGGAATTGGAAGCTGATTTTAGATGCATACAAACTGTGTTCCCATTTAGGATGTTTCTGATAGAAAATAACAAAGGTGCATCACGTGTACTGATGAATTAGAAGAAAAGAGTGATCCAAAGCACTAAATGGTGAAATCATCATTTTGACTCAAAATGAATTTATCAAAGTTAGGAATCACATAAAATGAATAAATTTATTTAGGGATACATTAGGCTAAGTCATCACTTATAAATGACAAGCTCGAACCATTTAGCACATTTTATGGATTTTGACCTAAAATATGTATTTGAGTGCAATTTTATTAAGATTGATAATTTCAACACAAATGGTGTTAGGAATTAGATATATACAATAGTATCCAAGGCAAAAGATACATTTAGTGATAGCTATACCACTAAAGTGTCCCCCATAAATCCCATCATGCATTTCCCTGATAGCATGAGAAGCTTCATGGTTGCATAGGCAATGGAGAAACAGACTGTCAAAACTACTTTTGTAAAGGATTCCCCCTAGTAGGGTGTAATGAGAGGTACTCTAAACAAGGTCTCTTAAATAATTTTTAGAGAGGTTGGGAGGAATGATGTTGATGTTAAGTTAGTCAAAGGTTTATTGGACCAAATGTCTAATGGGTATTCCTCTACACTACAAGTGGCAAGGAGGTTGGATTGGTTATAAGAGGGTATGGTAAAATGATGAATGGTGACAAAGATATTGGAATTAGAATGTTGAAAATGGATTTGGGAAGTAAGGGAAGCAGTTATATCATTAAATATGTTGGTAGATTAGGGAACGTATTGGATATGATAACGATTAAATGATGTTAAGAGTGCATCTACTAGTTTTTTTTGCTTTTCCAAGACATCATTCTTACATTAATAGGAGCCATTAACCTGGTTGACCATAAGTTAGGAATCACCAGAGACATTTATGGTCTTAATTCCCAAGGCTAGAGTGGTTTGGATACCTATGACTAGGGCTTCATACTCACCCATATTTTTGGTACACTCAAAATCAAGATTGAAAGAAAGGGGAATGGGTTCACCATAGAGGGGAATGAGAATGACTCTAGCACCCCCATCTCATTGGCACTTTGAGCCATCAAATAACATATTAATTTTTTAGTTTATGTCCTCTTGGGAAAGAGTAGTGATGGATTCATCTAGAAATGTAAGAGGAAGTTGTTGGTTATCTGGTAAAGGAGGTTCAACTAATTAGTCGGTAATGACTTGAATTTTAATCAAATTTTTCTAGAGGAAATCAAGGTCAAACTCAATGAGGAGCATGAGCCACTTAGTTATACACTAGTTTTGGTATGGTTTAGAGTGCATATACTTGATTGGGTCAGTATTAGTGATGATGAAGGTTTTGTGATTGAAAATATAATGACATAGTTTGGAATCCACAAAGACTAAGGTGAGACAAAGTTTCTTAGTATATGTATATCGAGTCTCATACTCTATAAGTGTTTGACTTATATAGTAGATAGATTTATCCTTGTTTTTTTCATCATGGTGAGTGATTATTACACCTAGGGAATGGTCAGTGGTGGAGATGTAAAGGTAGAAGGATTAATCCTCTTTAGGAGGAATAAGAATGGGCGGAGAAAGGAGATATTATTTGAGTGAATCTAAGGCTTGCTGGCAGTCCTTGGTCCACTTAAAAGAGGTATCCTTCCTAAGAAGATGGTGAAAGAGTTGACATCTATCTAATAATTGAGATATGAGGTGACAGATGGATTGGAGATTCCCCTATAGGCTAAAAAGTTTTTTAAGGTGGGCTAGAGGTGGAAATTAAAGAATTACTTTGACTTTGGTGGGATATCCTTTGATTTCTCTAAAAGAGATGATAAATCCAAGAAGTTTTCCTAAAAGGACCCTAAAAACACATTTTTTGGGGTTTAGTCAAACATGGAAATGGATTAGGTACTTGAAGATAATACTAAGAACTTTCAAATGATCTTTGTGAGATTTGGATTTTCCAAAGAGATCATCGACATAGTCTTCTATGATGGTGTGGATGAGATCAAGGAATATGTAGGTCATGGCTCACTGGTAGGTTATGCCAGCATTCTTTAGATCAAATGGCATGACCCTATAATAGAAGATTTCCCAAGGGGTGATTAAATAAGTTTTATGTTGATCTTTAGGAATAATCAAGATCTAATTATATCTTAAGAAACCATCCATGAGAGATAACATCTCATAGACAATTGTAAGGTCAACAAGTTGGTCAATGTTAGGCAAAGGGAAGTCATCCTTTGGACAAGCAAGGTTGAGGTCATGAAAATTGATACAAAGGTGAAGTCCCCTGATATATTTAGTAATGAGACTAATGTTGGAAACCCATTGGGGATAGTCAATGGGTTGGATAAAATTGACAGATAAGAGGTGTTGAAGTTATCCCTTGACTAGAAGGATAATGCCAGGGTACATCCTATAAAGTTTTTACTAAGTAGGCTTAGAATCAAGATGAGTGACAATGTTATAGAGGTAAATATAAGGATCAATTCTAGGCATATACTAATAGGATCAATAGAATGTTATACTTTAGTCATGAAGGAAATAAGGGTAATCTTGTTGTTCTATATAATTCAAAGATTGACCTATTTTGACAATGTGGGGGTTATCCTGAGTACCCAAGTTGACATCAATATTGGATTCAATCAACATGGTTTGGTTCTTAGGAGGAAGGTATTTATGGATAGAATAATCCTTGAACCAAGGTAGGTGAGAATAAAATCATCATCCTAATGCTAAACAATGTTAATGATAAGAGAGTCTTTCTCTATCATCTCAGGATGGGTCAAAGGGATGGTGATGATTACCCCCTTATTTTGATAAGTCATGGGTCTAAGGGTGATCATGTTGATGAAAGAAAAGATTTTTAGGATGATCTCATCATCCTCACACTTAAATGGAGGTGAGGTCGGTGAGGAAAGGGTATCCTCAACAATGATGATGGTAGGTCATTTGGGTTGCTTCTTATTGGGGAGGATGAAAATAAATCCATGCATCTTGTGAGGTTTCCTAGTCTTAATGGTGATTAGCTCATATGATCCCTACTCATACCACCCAAGGCCAAAGCCTTTCCAATCACACTGATGAAGGTATGTTTTGGCAAATCTCAATTTATCTAGATAAGAAAAGCTGGTGTTATATGGTTGAGGTGAAGAAAAGGTGATAGAAACATTGAGGGGTTTGTTGAGTCCCCCATAAACAATATGGGTTTGATAGTTTGGAGGTCCAAAGGGAATGACAATTTTGATATTAGGGTCATGTTCTAGCTAGTTAGTAAGTTTCCCATACTCGTGGGTAGTAGGTAATATGTCAAGAGCTAAAAGGTGATACTCCCCTAATGAGAGACATTGGAACATAAATTCTAAGGGCTCTTCTATGAGGATTTGTGAAAAAGGGATGGATGAGTTATTTAATGCTTCATTTATGGTTGGTGATTGGGGTGTTACTACTGAAGGTATATTATATGGTAGTATGAATACATACTTGGGGTGATAGGTCATGTTATATGTTGAGAAAGGACTTGGGTCTATTTGGATGGTGATGACCTAGCCTTCATGCTTAAATTTGATGCAATGATGTAGGTTAGAGGGAACACATGCCATGGAATGAATCCAAGGTCATCCCAACAAGATGTATTGTATTTCCCCTTCCAAAACATAGAATATTTTGGGGAGTGTGTGAGGTCATACATGTATATGAAGGATGATAGTTCCCAAGGTAGTAGCCATGGTATCATTAAAGGAGTGAAAGACAGTCATGGATTTAAACATGCCATTGTCTAGCAAGTTGACTTGGTTGTATGTGTGAGAGGAGATGATGTTAATGATATCTCCCTCATCAATCATGACCCATTTAATATACTTTTGGTCAACGTAAGTGGTAATAAAATGTGGGGGATTTGGGTCCTCAATGTGGATGGAAGGTATTTCCAAATCTTTTAAGGTGACAAGCTTGTAAATTTGAAGGGAACCAACAAAGGAAACTAGAGATTGAGGTTCAATGGGTTGGACCTTGATGGATTCCAAAGCCTCAATGAGTGGTTGGTAATGATGGGGATAGGTAGAGACTAACTCATACAAACTCATTGTTTTTTAGCTTTGATGAAGTTGCTTAAGGATAGCTCTCTAGGTAGATATTGCATGAGGGTTAGATTTAGGGGCACTTAAAATATACACCTTGGGTTTGGTTGAAGATGGATATAGTTGGGTGTGAGCTGGTTGGGAGTCTGAATAGGGGTAAGTCTAAGGAATGGACACCTTAGCCTTTCCTTTATCCTTTTGTTTAGATTTAGTGATTATGTTGATAATATGGATAGAAGGAGAGGTTGAGGTGGTAGAGTGGTGAGATTCATCTTCACTTTTATGTGAGAGTGGAAGGTGGGTAAGTGTTCACCATGTTTGGTAGGTATGGGTGATGGTTAGTTTGGTATTGGTTACATAGGAGGTTCATCTATTAATAGATCATCCTCATCATAAAGCCAATGGATGATTTTTTGGAGAGATTTAAAGTTCTTTGTATTGTGCCCTAATGTCCTATGGTATAATCAAATCAATTTATCATTGAACTATAATGATTTTAGGCATGAAGGGTAAAAGGGTTTTATGGGTGGTAGGCTCAAGGAAGAGTTTTGTAACAACATTTTTAGAATGGTTGAATGGGTTTCAAAAAAAGGTGTTGGAGGTGATAGGTTTTTGGTTTTAGGGGTTGTAGCCTTCTTATAAGTAAACTTCACCATGGGAGTTGTTATAGGGATAGTAGAGGGATGGGATCCTAAGATAGATGGAAATAGGGAAGGAGGTGGTTGGGTCTAGTTTGAGGTAGAGGATTGAGTAACTCCACCTTCTTAGTTTCTTTGGTGGACTAAATGGAGTTAGGTCTAACTTCAAAGAGGGGTGATTATTTCTAGGTGTAGGAAATATTCCTAAATCCTTGATAGGTTTGATAAGAGAAGCATGAAATATTTTGACAAATTTGGGTAGAGTTGATTTAGATGGTTCTCCTATGGTTTTGGTAGATTTGCTTGAGGTGATAGGAGAGGGCTTAGATACTTGGGTATTCGTTAGCTTAAGTTGTTGAGGGTTGGTTAGTTTGGTGGAGGTTTTTTTTGGTTGGGTAGATATGGGAACAAGTTAGTCAATAGAAGTGGTAGGTTGGTTTGCTAAAGAATGGATTAGAGGTTTTGGTCTATTAAAATAAGGGAGACCAACAACTCCCATGGTGAAGTTTACTTATACGAAGGCTACAACCACTAAAACCAAAAACCTATCACCTCTAACACCTTTTTTTGAAACCCATTCAACCATTCTAAAAATGTTGTTACAAAACTCTTCCTTGAGCCTACCACCCATAAAAACCCTTTTACCCTTCATGCCTAAAATCATTATAGTTCAATGATAACTTGATTTTATTATACCATAGGACATTAGGAAAAGATACAAAGAACTTTAAATCTCTCCAAAAAATAATCCATTGGCTTTATGATGAGGATGATCTATTAAAGGCTTCCTAGGTTGGTTTGATTCCTTGAATGGTGGATCTAAAAGATAACCCCCTAGGTGGAGACATATGGATGGTAACCTTATCCTCTTCCTCAATCAAAGGATACAAGGTTGGGATAGGTAGATCCTCTATGGTAGGAGTATACATGAGGATTTCCTCCTCAGAAATGATTTTTGTGAGAGTGGTGAGTTGCTTGATAATTGGCAAGGAAGGTAAGATGGATGTGTGGCCTAGTATGTCAATTGAAGGGGAGGTTGGTGGCTCCACTATCTTGATGAGTGGATGAAAAAGGGTTAATTACTTGATTTGGGTTTCCAAAAGGGGATAAGGTAACTCCACTACCTCAATAAGTAGAGAGGGTAAGGGATAGGTAGATTGGTGAGCAGGTTCTTTAGCAGCAAGTGTGTCAAGAACCATGTTAACAGTATGGGTATCTGAAGAGAACTTGATGTTATTGCTCTCATTCTTAGTTGGATCATGTTTTGGAAAAGGTTTCCTAAATATATCAAGGGCTTGTTTTGGTGGTGTATTAGGTTTTTCTAATGTGAGCTCCCCCTTATCAATAAGGGATTGGAAATCTCCTTGAAGGTATTGTACCTATTGATATCAGGTCCTATCATGCAATGGAAGCCACATGAGTCATTCTCATTATACCAACCAGCTATAGGATGAGAAGAGTCAAATTATTGGGGTGGCTTAATGGGAGGAAGTTGAATGATATTATTTTTTAATAACTTCTCGAAGATAGAAGAATAGGATTCTCCAAGTGGAGTTAATTTCTTTTGGTTATTCCAAGTCTAGTTCCTTGGGTTTTGCTTTGAAGAATTAGAGGAATTTGGTTGGTTTATGGATGGTGTGGGAGTGGTTTTAAGGACAAATGTATTTGTCCTTCCTTTTCCCTTAGTATTGTTATTGGTTTGTTTATTTGGTTTAGAAGAAGAGGCTTCATTGGTTTTTTATGTGGAGTTTTTGTTCTTAAATTTTAGCCTCCCTTCATCAATGGTTGTTTTCTCTAGCTTATGTGTCATGTTAAAAGCTTCATCAAAAGTATGAAAGATTTGAACATGTAGCATAGAGGAGATATGTTTGGCACATGCCCAAGCAAATATCTATACGAGTTCAAGTTAAGGAAAGGAAAAAGAAATTTGGTTAATTAGGATCCTCTTATGTGTTGGGGATCAACCAACAATAGATTACACTTGTGAAAGCAATAAACGCAGAATTAAATCAGATTGACAAGTAACTAGAATGATAAATAGCAAGAACAAGAGATACAAGAAACCACCCCGAAAACTTGTATTAAACTCTTTACAAAAGGAATACAATTGAAGAAAATTCTTTCTTCCACACCTCTCTCAGATGTATAAGATCTCTCACTAGATCTATATCCCTCAAGAGCTCTCTCTCTCTCTCAAGAAAAATCAACTCCAACAACCTGGAATGATTCAATTCTGTACTGTTCTTCAACATACCAATACAATGTCTACTACTTTACACTGCCTTACAATAATAAGCTAAGAAGATCTATCCTAATATAGAATTAGGAGACTTGAGCATGCACTTACAACAAACAGTTAAGCCTCTTAAACAAGGGCTCTAAAAATAATCTTACTAATAATAAAGATGCAAACTTAAGACTAAAACTTAAACTCATCATGCAAACACTCAGTTCTGTCCACGGAAATAGCATTCTAGACGCACAGGTAACCGATGCCGATTCCTGCCTGCTTGCCTGTGACCGACGTCATCCGATCCACTATCGACGCCGGCATCTCTTCAACTGCACCTGATTGACGGTGGTCACTCCTGATCGACGCCAGTGACTGTGGAGACCCAAAATTGTCAAAGTGTGCTCCTTGGTGAAGCTTTTAGCTCCACACCCTAACAATCTCCCACTTGGAGATAAATAGCTGCACCAGTACCTGTACAGCAACATCTTCTAGCTCCTCCATCTTCAACTCAATCATGAAGACCAACAGAAGTTGAATGAAGATTCAACTTCTCCTTTGTAACCAGCTTGGTTAACATATCAGCAAGATTCTTATCTGTATGGATTTTCTCTAGCTTCAACTCACCATCTTCCAATACCTGTCATATGAAATGGTACCTTAGCTGTATCTGCTTTGTTCTTGAATGAAAGGCTGAATTATTAGCCAAATGGATTGCACTCTGACTATCACTATACAATTTGCAACTCTCATGCTCCCTACCAAGCTCATCCATGAACCGTGTCATCCATATCATCTCTTTGCTAGCCTCTGTGGCTGTAATATACTCTTCTTTTGTAGTTGACAAGGCAAAAACCTTCTGCAACTTAGATATCCAGCTAACCATTGTTCCACCTACAGTGAAAACATAACCTGTAGTGCTCTTCCTGCCATCCAAATCACCTACCATATCTGAATCTACATAACCATGTAGACATAATCTTCTTGAGACAATATCAACCTGTGATTTTTCCTGTCTCTCTTAATGCTCATGCCAAGGATTTTATTTGCTGCTCCCAAATCCTTCATAGCAAAAGTTTGAGCTAATTTCACCTTAAGCTCAGAGATATCCTGCATGTGTGATCCTGCAACTAGCATATCATCTACATACAACAATAGAATAATATATCTACTGTTATCAAATCTCTTGAAATACACACAATGGTCAGATTGACACCTACTGTAGCCATGCTCAGTCATAAACCTGTCAAATTTTAAATACCATTGCCTAGGAGCTTGCTTGAGGCCATACAAGCTTTTCTTCAATCTGCACACTAACTTCTCCTTACCCTTGACCTCAAATCCTTCCGATTGTTCCATATAAATTTCCTCATCCAAATCTCCATGAAGAAACGTTGTCTTAACATCTAGCTGCTCAAGATGCAAATCCTCAAAAGCAACCAAAGACAATACAACCCTTATAGAAGTCATTTTAACAATAGGAGAAAAAATATCACCAAAGTCGATACCTAGATTTTGCACAAATCCTTTCACTACCAATCTGGCCTTATATCTCATCTATCCATTCTCACCTTCTTTCAACCTGTAGGTCCATCTGTTCTTCAGTGTCCTCTTACCTACTGGCAACTCAACCAAATCCCATGTTTGGTTCTCTCTTAAGGACTCCATCTCCTCAACCATGCCACGCTCCCACTGACTCTTGGACTCCACTTGTATTGCTTCTTCAAAACTCTCTAGTTCTCCACCATCAGTTAGAAATAAATAAAATAAAGAAGGAGAATATCTAATTGGAGGCTTGCTTACCCTTTCTAACCTCCTGATGGGTGTTTGAGACTCATTCACAACACACTGTCCACCTAAATTCTCTGACAGTGACCGGCCTCGGTCACTTTCAGACCTGTTACTGGCCGACGTTGATTCTGCTTGACCGACGTTGGTGCCTGTACTACCGACGTCGGTCTCTGTATGGCCAATGCCGGTTTTTATCCTTTCGATGCCGGTTCCTACCCTGATGACGTCGGTCTCTGTGTTTTCCTGCAAGTGATTATTTCTTTTTCCTGTGAGCTCATATTGGACCTTCACCTCATCTAATTCACCATTGCTCTGCCCAGATTGATTCAACTTCCTTAGCTGATCACAATACATCACTCTTTCGTTGAAAACAACATCATGTCTCCTAATTACCTTGTTAGTTTCTAGATTCCACAATTTGTAACCAAAATCATCTGAGCCATAGCCAATAAATGTGCACCTCATAGACTTAGCATCTATCTTCTTTCTATCTTCTTTATCTATGTGCACAAAGTCTTCACAACCAAAAACTTTGAGATATGAGAGATCTACCTTTTTACCTGTCCATGCCTCTTTTGGAATTCCACCATCCAGAGCTATAGAGGGTCCTCTGTTAATCAGGTACACTGCAGTGTCAACAGCTTGTGCCCAAAACTATAAGGGCAAACCAGAATGCAATCTCATACACCTTGCACGCTCCATTATTTTCCTATTCATCCTTTTAGCAATTCCATTCTGCTGAGGTGTCCTTGGAACCATCCTTTTCCTGCGAATTCCATGCATATAACAATAATCTATGAACTTATAACTATAGAACTCACCGCCATTGTCAGATCTCAGGCACTTCAATCTTTTACCTGTTTCATTCTCAACCATATCTTTCCAAATCTTAAAAGTCTCAAATACATCAGATTTTCTCCTAATACAATAGATCCATACCTTCCTTGTAGCATCATCTATGAAAGATACATAGTATTGTGATCCTCCAATGGAAGCAACCTGAGCCGGTCCCCACACGTCTATGTGAACAAGCTGCAACTTATGCCTCTTCTTAGTAGACCCAGTCTTGAAAAAACTAACCCTTTTCTATTTTCCAAATACACAGTGCTCACAAAACTCTAGATCTATGCCTTTTAAATCTGAAATCATACCTTTGGACTTAAGAATTGACATCCCCTTCTCACTCATGTGGCCAAGCCTTGAGTGCCACAATTTAGCATCCACATCTGAAGTAGATAATACAGAAGGAGAATTGTTAGTAACACAATTACACAAATAGAGAGTACCTTCTCTCTTACCTCTGGCCATAACAAGTGCACCCTTGGTCACCTTCCAAGATTCTGCTATGAGAGTTACTGTACAACCCTCATCCCCTAACTTTCCTATAGAAATCAAATTTCTCTTCAAGCTAGGAACATGCATCACATCTTTCAACACCCATGTGTTGCTATTCGGCATCTTCAACTGCACTTTACCTTTGCCAATTATTTTACAGGGCTCATCATCCCCTAGATACACTATTCAAAAATCTCCATGGATATAGTCACTAAAATATTCCCTATTAGGAGTAGCATGAAAAGATGCACCAGAATCTAATACCCAAGATTTTATATTATTATGCAGAGAGAATATTAAAGCATCTTGTGCAATACCTACAACCTTGGCTTCTTCCTTTCCTTCGTGATGATTGTCCTCCTTAGGCTTTGACCAGTAATCTCTGCTTATGTGCCCAATCTTTCCACAATTCCAGCATTGTGGCTTCCTGCCATTCTTGGATTTGGATCTTCCTCTCACCTTAGACTTAGATCTTGATCTCCTTTTGCTCTTTTCTTTTTGCCTCCCCCTGCTCTCAAAACTTAAAGCATTCCCAGATGTCTCTTCTGTGCTTTTCCTACGAATTTCCTCATTCAAGATAACACTAACAACATCCTCTACTTTCAAAATATTTGATGCAGATGCAATATTACTAACTAGCATTACTAAGCCATGCCAGCTTTCAGGCAAAGAACATAATATTAAAAGAGCTTTTATTTCATCATCAAACACTATATTGACTGAACTTAATTGATTCACAATTCCATTGAAATCATTCAGATGAGTAGAAACAGATACACCTTCATTCATATGCAAATTAAATAACTGCTTCATAAGATATACCTTATTAGAAGCAGAGGGTTTTTCATACAAATTTGCTAAAGTAGTCATCAACTCTACCGTAGACTTTGCCTATGATAAATTAGATATCACAGTGGATGCTAGACTCAGTCTTATAGACCTCAGAGCCTTTCTGTCAAGAACTTCCCATTCTTCATCCTCCATGTCTTTGGGCTTCTTTGCAACCCCACCTAACGGTAAGTAGAGATCTTTCTGATACAGATAGTCCTCTATATGCATTCTCCAATGTTGATAATTTTTTCCATTGAACTTCTCCATTCTCAGTTTACTTTCATCTGCCATTGCTTCTCCCACTCAAACAAAAATCCCTGCAGAAACACCTGTGAGAACCTGTAATCAATACACACTACACAGATCTGAACCACCTTTTAGTGAATCTGAGCTCTGATACCACTTGTTGGGGATCAACCAATAATAGATTACACTTGTGAAAGCAATAAATGTGGAATTAAATCAGATTGACAAGTAACTAGAATGATAAATAGCAAGAACAAGAGATACAAGAAACCACCCTAAAAACTTGTATTAAACTCTTTACAAAATGAATACAATTGAAGAAACTTCTTTCTTCCACACCTCTCTCAGATGTATAAGATCTCTCACTAGATATCTATCCCTCAAGATCTCTCTCTCTCTCAAGAACAATCAACTCCAACAACCTGGATTGATTCAATTCTGTATTGTTCTTCAACATACCAATACAATGTCTACTACTTTACATTGCCTTACAATAATAAGCTAAGAAGATCTATCCTAATATAGAATTAGGAGACTTGAGCATGCACTTACAACAAACAATTAAGCCTCTTGAAAAAGGGCTCTAAAAATAATCTTACTAATAATAGAGACGCGAACTTAAGACTACAACTTAAACTCATTATGCAAACACTCGGTTCTGTCCACAAAAATAGCATTCTGGACGCACAGGTAACCGATGCTGGTTCCTACCTGCTTGCCTGTGACCGACCTCAGCCGATCCACTATCGATGCTAGCGTCTCTTCAACTGCACCTGACTGACGGTGGTCACTCCTGACCGACGCCAGTGACTGTGTAGACCCAAAACTGTCAAAGTGTGCTCCTTGGTGAAGATTTTAGCTCCACACCCTAACATTATGAGCCATAAAATTGTTAATGGACTCATCCTCAAACTGTAGAATGGAATAGAGGTCAGTAATGGAAAATTTCTTGGAGATGTTAATCAAAAATTGATCTAATAAAGTTTGGTATAGTTGGGTGAAGGAGATGATGGAATGTTTGGGTAAGGCACTATACCAATCTAAGGTCTAGCTAGTTAGAGACATGGAGAAAATGCAAAGAAGAAGGGCATCATCATAGGTGATGAGACAACAAGCATGCCTAAATTCCCTAAGGTGTTGTTGAGGATCCTCCTTACTTTGAAATTTGGAAAATTTGGGAAGTTTCCATTGGGGAGGATAAGGTCAGATAGGGATGGATGGGTGAATGGGTTCATTACAAATTTGGTCATAGGATAAATGGTTATGAGCGCCCGAAATAGATGATTTCAAATTAGACATTTTATTCATCAACATCTTAATCAAATCATTTTGAGGTTTGGTAGTTTCATAATTGGGTGGTAGGTTCAGTTGAGGTTGGGTGGCTGCAATGTATATATAAGAGGTAGAAGGTTGACAAAATGCCAATTATTGGTATGTGGTCATTGAAGCTTGGGATGAAAGGGGTATGTATCTTTTTAGGTTATGAACATATTAGTATGATGTTATAGGAGTTTTTTAAAGGATGGACATGGGTTGGTTTGGATGTATGGTTGAAGTGGTAGGTTGAGATTGAGTGGTAGTCCTTGTGTTAATGGTTGCAAGGGTAGAAGGTATGGGGTATAGGTAACAAGAGGTAAGATTATCCCTACATTGGAAATATTGGTTGGTGTAAGAGGGTTTTGGTTATATTTTAGAATGTTGGATTAGGTTTTGATGGTTGTAGTGGTTGGGATATTAGTAGAGGAAGAGGCTTTGGTGATAAAAGGTTAGGTAGAGATAACACCAACCATAAGAGGGGGAGGCATGTCATACGGTGGATCCATAGGAAGAACCAAAGCGATAGGGGTATGATGAGCTAAAGTGTTAAGGTAATGTTAAAGGCTAGCAAGGTTATTGTCAAGGAATGTGGAAAAATACACATTACCTTAAAAAACTATCTAAGGCATGGTAGGAGTGGGAGAATTATGAGGATAACCCTCAACATCTGAAATATACTCCATAGAGGAGGTGAAAGAAGAGGAAGGTGGTCTTTGGTTGGCTGATTTCTCAATTGTTGTCTAATAAAGACCATGTGAGAAACTAGGAAAGAAATGATACAAAATCACACCTCAAACACAAAGAAATCAAAGGAAAAGATCGCATCAATCAAAAAACACACTAAGATACATTAATTCTTAGAGTTTTAATTATCTCTCTTTTGGCTTATGCCTTAGAAAGTGTGAAGAAGAAATTTGGCTTGTAGAACAAGTCATAGAAAGAAGTCTATGTTTAGTTTCAAGTTGTGTTTAGGTACTCAAGGGATAAATCTATATTGGTTTAGGTACGTGTCTTTGTACTTTGGGATTTAATCCCTCACTTCATGGTCCCATTAGCTGATATTCCATATATCTAGAGTTTATACTCAGCTAGAGAACTGAGTGAGATCTCCCCTTAGTAGTGAAGTCCAAGTAGGATTGTCAGGTAGGGTAAGGTGATCCATTGGGTGATGAAATTCCATTTGGGCCTTGTCTCAAGTATGTTTAGATTTTTTATTTTTTAATTGGTTTGGTTTGTGTAACATAAGTGAAACTATGATTAATTTGTTTTGCCTTTAAGTTAACTAGATGAACTAAAATCAAGAAAGCAAACAATGTATGCAAAGTTAATTTTTATCTAAATGAAAATTTTGGTGTCTTTCAAAATTAATAAAAAATAACTAAGGTGCACCTAAATTCAAGATGATGATGTAAATCCTAGTCCTATGATGAATACTTCTAACTTTTGAAATGAAAACAAGAAAATAGTAATTGTTTGCTTTTTTCAAAGAAAGTAAAAGAGACTAGAACTTGCCTTTTGAAAGGGAAGAAAAGAAATAAGGAATGTTTAATCTTTCAAAAAAGAATGAAATAATGAATCTTCTCTAATTCAACTAAATGTTCCTATAACTATCAACCCAAGATAAATCTTAAGGGTCCCATCGGGCGTGCCAAAATTATTTACTCTAATTTTTCACTGTTTTTAGTTTTAAAGAGAGAAATTAATTATGGGTGTGGTAGAAATACCTAGTTGAATGTGCATGCATTGAATCTAGATGATTGATGGACAACTCCTCTTTGTCTAGGAATGAATAACTAGTAGTTAAAAAATCACTAAAGGAAAACTTATTTGTTAGACAAGTAGTTGGGTGGATTGCCTAGCATGAGCTAGATCCTAGAAGTGAGAGCTCCCTACGAGGTTGTAAATCCACCTTATTTAAATAATTTAATGTTTGTAAAATAAAATAAAATTACTTGTATAAAATAATAATAAATAAATAAAATTAAATACAAGAATTTTCTAAAAATATGACTAAAATAAAGTAATATTTTGATTAATACTAATGTTGAAAGTTGGTCAAGTTAAAGGTTGTGGTTTTGGTTTGGAAATGTAACAAGGGTTAAGAAAAGATGGTTTGGTTGGGGTTGGTAAATGGATAAGGTGGTAAAATGATTAATATGGTCAAATGGGCAAATTATTTTCAAGAAGACAAAAAGGGTAAATGGTGGTCAAGAAAGCAAAAGGGCTAAATGGTGGTTAAGAAGGCAAAAGGGGGTAAAGGGGTAAATGGTAAGAAGATAAAGGTAAGAAATAAGAGTAAAGAGAATAAGAAGTTATGGGATTGAAGGTATGGATGTCAAGAAAAGAAGGAGGTCAAGGGGTAGGTTTGGAGGTCAAGAAAAGGAGGCAAGGGGTAGGTTTGGAGGTCAAGCAAAGAGAGGGCCAAAGAGATGGAAATTGAAGTTACAAAATTTAACAATTTACCTCATGAAAATGGTTGAAGATGTTGATGAATTTGATGTTGTTTTTGATGCTTTGTGATGGCTTACAATTTTTTCAGAGTTTTATTGCGTTAAGTTCCTCCCCTCCAAGAATGACCTCCAAAATCTGCAAGATGAAATGCTCCAACCCAAAACTAACTTTCATGGGTGAAAGGGGGTCATATTTATAGCATTTAATGCCAATAAACATGAAAAAGAGTAAATAGTGGAAATGTGGAACCATTTTCTAAGTGGGTGGATAAGTGGGATAAGGGGATAAGGGTTATGGGATTCCCATTTCACAAATTGTGTCTTCCACTTTTCTAAAGTGCCTCCCACTTTGATAATGTGTCCAAAATGGGTGGAGATAATGCCCATGGACCCAAATGAGTCCAAAATACTTTCCACCACCCACTGTTTTCTTTTCCCCATGGGAGGGTAAGTGGTCATGAAGGTCAAAGATGGTGGGATTCCCACTTCATAAGTGTGTCTCCCACATTGTATGTGTATCCAAAATAAGTGGATATCAAGCCCATGTGTCCATATGGATCCAAAATACCTTTCACCATCCACTTTTATCTTTTCCCAAAGCTCCCAATAAGTGGGAACCCCACTTTGGACACCATTATGATGCATGAATCCAAAAGATGATGTTGAATGATGGACCCTTATGGATAAATTTGCCATACTTTGGAGGGGGGCCCTTGTGATGCTTAATGATGTCATTAAACACCTTTGGCAAGGGTCCCAAGTGGTGTATGATGTCCCAATCCAAGCCACCTCACTTTTAAGCCATGTAACTTGCCATATCACTATTGAATCACCTACCATATCACCATGAATAGTGACATGTCATGTCATCATGAATAGTGATAGTGAATAGTGACTTGGAATAGTGTTTTCAAATATTAAACTTGAATAGTAATATGAAAATAGTGATAGGTGAATAGTGACTTGGTTAGGTTAAGAGGGTTGGGTTAAGGGTCAAGAAGGTTTAGGTGTTCCCTAGGGTGGGCCCAAGGCATTTAGACATCTAGAATTGTTTGTGTGTAGTTTTCTAGTGTCTACAATACAAAAATAATTTCAAGGTGTCAAAGAGGGTGAAATATTATATATGGTGTCCTATTTATTGGATGTCTATTATGCCATAGTTTAGTTTAAATATGTTGATTTTATTAGGTGGCCAAACTCTTCTAGTTCACCCATCCATGTGTTCTATATTAAATTGTTCATATATAAGTACAAGGAATGTATGCAGATGATCTTTAATTATTTATATCCACCCATGTATCTATTAATAAATGGATGCCCATGTCCATTCTAAGGAGATGAGGGACTCAATTAAGAAAATTAAGTATTATTGGTACTATGAGATATATATTGTGTTGAGAATCAAAGAAATCATGGTGCCACCCTACAAGTTGCCCTACTTCATTCCTGATAATCTTTTCGCCAGAGAATTGGCTTCTTAATTTATTCATGGAGTAGGAAGATTATGAAAAATTAAAATCCAAAGGTCATACCCATCAACTCTCCTATAGTTAAGTGATTTTTTGTATAATACATGGTCTTGTATATAATAGTTAATATTACATAGGCCTATTTTGAACAATTTTTAAATCGATATGCAAAGTAATTGGGATACTCACTTGAGAGTGGTCAAGAATTCTGAGAGTCTACAAGGAAAATTTACTTCATATTATCCCCATTAAATTCACCTACATGATTTATATCATATAATTATACAAAATGACATAGAAGTAATCAGGAAGCTTCATGTAGTAGGATTGTATAGGTCACAACCATAACTGTAGGAAAAAAGACTTGTTTCTAGTGACATGTTTGTCCAAGAATGATAAGAGCCACATGGAAATAATCCAAAACTAATGATAAATTATCTAAATTGGTTTCCATTAGCTACATCTCTAGTGACTTTAGTTCCCAAGGTGACTCAATCTTTCTCTAATGCAACCACTATGATAAATGTTGAATCAATCAAAATTATGCCTCTTGTTTATCAGATTATTCCATTGTCACAAATTATTTCACATGTCCCTAGTCACCCTATATCTAAATGTAATATTAGTGTTCAAAATTTTGAAATTATTTCTAGTCAAGTGTTGGTGAGGTTACCACTGTGGTCCTATCATCCCAATTAATGTCAAATGTATCAATTTATGGTATCCTTGTGATCACTTTGTTTTTAGATGTTATGTTTTCCTCTCCTTCACCAATACTTACTACAACTCCTACTGAGACAAATTTTTCTCCAAAAATACTTGAGGCCACTGTGGTTAGCCAAAATGATAATGTGTGTTCTAATATTTATGTCACCTCCATCTAATTAAAGTTTTCCACCCTCATGGATGGTTAAAACTATAATTTCATTCTCATCCCCTCTTATGTTCCATATTTCTTCACTGGTTATAAGTACAAGTACAAGGTCTATTATTTCCATGTCACTACCATTGGAGGTCACTTTGAATACTCTAACACCCATTATTATTTGAATTTCTACCACCAATCCATTCACTTTACCATCTATTATTTCTATTTCTATTGTGATCACTTACAATATACCCATGGCATAGGCATCATCTACACCTTTCACCACTATCGCTTTGACTTCTCAAGCTGAAAAAGGGGACTCCCAAATTAATTAGAGCATGCACTTGTGAAGGCTCACATGTTTGACATGATAATCCATGAATAACCTTAGCTGAAAATGAATTGAAATAATAAGTTGAAAAGGTTATATACTAGAATAATTTCCAAGGATGGTTCTCATAGGGTTTGCAAAATGGAGGAAGATTTGTTTTCATTTACTAGTAAAATTAAAAGGAAAATCAAAGATATTGTTAAGGCCTTGGGCTACTTTAGCACTAAATATGAATATGAGGAGGACCTTGAGTCTATTGTAAAACACACCAATAGTATGACAAATAAATTGGTACATGGAATGAAAAATAAGGTCAGGTGTTTAGAGACTCGGGCTAAAGTTAAGGATATTGAAAATATTTTGAATAATGTTGAAGTTTCACTAGACTCACCTTTTAGATCACTGACATAATTACACAATGTTAAGATCAAGAGTGACCAGTCATATAACATTTAGAAATATCTATTGAGAGTCACTGAACTAGAGAAGAAATTAAAATTAATTGCCATAATGGTTAAATAGAACATGATTCTAAATACCAAGGTGATGTGTATGTTTGATGTTAGTTTCTATGAAAGTGTTATTTATCATACTAAAACTTCATTGGGGCATTTATTAGAGTAACTTACAGCCACTATGTCATAATTTAATGTTTTTATAGAGAGAATATTTTGTTTATTTTTTGATGCTAACATGTCCCAATTGTATCATAGAGATGTAAAATTGATTACTATAAGTGAATTCAAAATGATCCTAAAAAACTTCATAGCTACTATCAAGGGGGAAGTAGCCACTAAAAATAGAAAAATTAGTCAAGAAATTTTGGAGTTTATCACACATGTAGTAAGAAACTATTAAAGGCTATTGTAGTTAGGGAGTATCCAAAATACCCTCTTATTAGTCATGCATAATTCATCACCAAAATACAGAATGAGAAACTTATTATATATGTGTAATGAATAAATGAATACTACTAGTTGTGCATATGGTCATTCAAAGGAAAGAAAGTCACAAGTTTAAGTATAAATTTTCAAGTGATGAGTATAGAAGGGCTTGGTAGTGGAGTTAATGTTCCAAATTGTCTCTTTTGGCACTTTAAGAGATAACTAGTTTTCATTTCTTAATTTATCCCAGGTAGTTTATTTCTAAACGTGAAAACACTTTTATGATGAGGTTGCATCCTATATTTTATTATAAATAAAGTGTATTGTGACCTCTTTTAATTAGAAATATTTGTAAGACAATTTTCAAACTTGAGAAATCATTGTGGATATTTTATGAATTTTCATTTTACCTTTATCGATCAAATCGATGTTTTATGTATTTATAGTTTAAATTTTTTATCACTTAGATCTATGTGTTTTGTTTATGAGTTGGTTGGATTGAGTATATGTGTTACTCTAGCCATTTATGTGGCTAAACCATGACTTATATTAAATTGATATGGATGAATGTGCTATGCTATTTTCTACAATATATTATCTTATAAAGTAATACTATTAGAATTTGATCATAAATATAATTGATCTTTAGACTCTTTTATTATGTTTGATCAAATTTGAGTGAATACTAAATTTGGTGAACAGTAAATTATATTGAAATAGATCTTAGGTGATGTTTGATTTAGTAAATGATAATTAAGTAGCAAATTATGGGCATTGTTGTACATCTTATGAAAAGTATTGAAAATGACACTACAATTAGGGAATTCCTACAAGGACCTATTCACAACCATGCACAGCTAGCCATTGAAATTGAGCTTCACTTTAGGAATCCAATTTTTAATGTGTCATAGATGGATGAGGACTACGATCTTTACATGTAAGATTATAAATGAAATTAGATGGTTGGCTAAAGTTTTTAATTATAATAGTTGGATAAATAAAAAGATGCAACTTCCTCTCTACATCCTTAAATAGATTGGCATAGTTTTCTTTGTGAGATATCATGCACATTTTATTCACTCTAATAAAAGAGATATACCAAATTCTAATAGTGGAACAAAACCCAATGGTTATCATACAAATTGATATAAAATTATCTATTTCATGGGATCAAATCTTGATAAACACAAAGTGGGAAAGTTAAATGGGTACCATAGTTATTACACCTTAAAATATTTCTCACACATGGGAAAGTATGTAATAAATTGTGCCAACAAATACAATTCTAAAGGAATTTAACAATATAACTAACAATGGTTTCTTTAGGTTACATGGTCATGTTGATAAGGATTTATAAAAATATTTTATTACACCCAAGGCATTCATATTGGGGTGCAATCCCCTTATATTCATAACACACTTTGGATATTTTATTTTTATTCATTTAAACATTGCCACATGTCTACCCACATCAAATACTCCTTATTTTGCTAAAAAAAATTCTTGATCAAGTAATGCCACGTGTGGGTAGATAATTTTTTATTTACATGACTAGGAAAGGGAATATACACATATTTTAAAGGCTAAAAGGTGTAGACATCCAATTCCTAACACCATTTGTGTTGAAATTGTCAATCTTACTTGAATTGCACTCAAATGCCCAATTTAGGTCAAAATCACTAAAACATTTTAAATGGTTTGAATTTATCATTTATAAGTATCTATTTAAGCTAAAGTATCCCTAAATAAGGCAATGCATTTTATGTCATTCCTAACTTTGATTAATTCATTTCTAGTCAAAATGATGATTTTGCCTTTTTGTGCTTTGGATCACTCTTTTATTCTAATTCATCAGTACACATCATGTACCTTTATTGTTTTGTGTTGGAAACATCCTAAATAGGAATAAGGTTCCAATGCATCTAACATCACCTTCCAATTCTTCTCGAGTCAAATTACAACCTAGTAATATGACTTTCTGATCATTTTGATCAATTGAGGGCCAATTTCTAAAGAATTGCACAAATATTGATTAATCTGGTTTAAGGTTAATTAATTCAAATCATGAGCATAAGTGGATTTTCCATGGAGGTTATTGAATATTTATTTTTGGAATTTTATTTCTATTAACTGCATTACCCAATGACATCATTTCTTGGGAAGGCATCCCTAGGCCATAAATGCATAAAATATATGAATCATGGCCTCTCATGCCTTGTTAATGCCCCTTCTTTCCAAATCATTATGAGGTCATTTATTTGTTTTAGCCTCCAAAATTGAATGGAATCTTGGCTACACATCTTGATCTCAAGATGGATGGACACAATTCATCCTGATCAATCTTAAAAATATATAACTAGGAGGGCATATAACATCATTTTTAAGCTCAATTATTGTAATGCTATAATGTTAAGACCTCTTCACAATGCATTTGTGTTTTGATTATTTTATTATTCATATTTGGATTAGCTTAATTTGATAGGCAATTAGATATTTTCAATATCATGAGTCTAGGATTTATGGAGTGTTCTTGAAACATTAGAGGAGTTTGCCACCTTTATTGATGAAGACAAGAATGCTTGATCAAGGGGAGAACATGTTTTCAAGCCTCTTTTGAGAAATGGATTCACTTGGAAAGGTAATGGTTTATTTTATTTCATTTTTATCCTAGTGTTATTATCAAAACCTTGTATGAATAGACTGGCTTGATTTAATTAGCTCTCTATGCATTTTTATTTGATTTATTGGGCTAATGCTTAACTAATCATTTCTTATAATCCACTCTACAAAAGGTAACTCTCGTTGACTTAATTTTTTAATGCATACAAAACAAGTTTATAGAGCAATCCTATAAGAATAAAAGGTGTTTAAACTTAATTATTTACATAATAATGCACGCACATGGTATGATCTTCCCTTTCTAGCTCTTTTTGCATGTCTTGCATCATATCCTCTTTCTACTTCATTATTCATCAAAGGATTAACCCAGATGGTTATCCATATAACACACACTATCCTCAATCTATAAGAATATATGATTTTAAACCACAAACATAGTATGAAAAATGCCATTAGTAATCCTACCATTGATAGATCTAGTGCCCATGTTGATTTATCTCTCATGTTATTCATTTAATTTTAAAGAAGAATTTAAAATATTTTGATTAGCCTTTCCTCATATTTCCTAAATTTTTCTTAAGATTAGCATCATTTTTACACTTGAGGCATTGAACCACAGCTTGGATTCTTTTAGTGCTATTTTTTCATCTATCCTAGTTGCATTCATGGTTGTAGACATTCCATTATTTAAGATCCACATTTGTCACTTGTTGATTTTGTAGATATGCAACAAGTTCAGCTAGGGTATACTATGTGGAATCATTGTACTCAATTATTTATTTTTAATCTATTATGGTTAACGTTCCACATAAAAGACACATGGCTAAAAAATAACTTAAAGAAAAAAAATGACTAAAATTTAAGATCAAAATCTATCTAAACCTTAAAAAGTGATTGTGGACTATGGAAGCCAAAACTCTCAAGTTTTTAATCCTTCAAGACATTTAGACACGATGAAATTATTGAACCGAGGTGATCAATGTGCATAGAAGAGTATTGTGAAATACACAAAGATATGATTAAATAAGAAATGTAAACAACACCACTCGTAAAACCATGTTAAAATGTGTCATCAAACTATTCATGTTGGTGTTATGTGGGATCTAAATTTTAAACATGCACAACCTTCATTAATCAATTCATAATTCCATTTATAATAAGTTTTATAAATTAATAAAGAATATAATATTACTATAATATAATCTATCTTATAAATTAATATTATACTATAAAATTACAATAATATATAATATATCAATAATATTAATATAATAAATTATATTATTAATATTTATATATATAACAAATAATAATATCCATTAATATTATAATATTATATTATATTATTTTTATTATATATATTATATTATTATATATAGTATTATATGAGGTCCATAACTTGTAAGGTGTTTGAGGACATCACGAGAGTCGATTTGAATGTGGTAGGGCTCTACATCTCATATAAAACCACAATACAAAATTCCACTTTACCATAAAACACCAAATTCCATCTATTCTAGTAGAAATGACATAGAAGTTGATAAATAAAACTACAATCAAATATGTTTTAAAATGCATGGACAAGGATAGTAATGAGGGTGATGTGTTGGCATGAGGGAGGTCATGGTGTTGAGATGCAAATAAATATAGGTAGTAGTTCGATGACATATTTTTTGTTGATTAAAATTAACCATGGGTAAATTACTTAATCATATGGCTTTAATATATAATTTTTATTGAAATATTAATAATATTTCTATACATAATTATATATTATAAAATATATTATATTTATAATAACTATAAATATATAATATTTTTTAAGAGAATGAGTATAATTTGACAATTGTACCTCACTCAAAATCCATCACCACTAATCCCATCTCACCTTTTATGCATTTATATTTATGATGCAAGTGATGGTAGAAAATGAGGTTGTGTGTTCCTTTTTACATTTTGCTAATGTGATGTGCAATGAGGTGATTCAGGTGGTGATGGTGAGGGGAAATAATATCCTACAATAGACCTGTATTTAAGGTAGTTTTTATATTTACATGGATTGTACCCATTGTAAAGGGGTACGTAGCTTGTAGGATGGTGGGTTATTTGTTTGGACGTTTACTATTATCAAGGGTCAATGAGGATAACATGAGGCTGATTTTATTATGATAAGGAACCATGTCTGATATGTGAATCAAATAAATTGGTGATAGATAACATGCATGTATCTATCATTTTACTCTATGTCCTTTTTGCACATCAGTAATTTTCAAAAAATAAAATAAAATTACAAGAAGAAAATAAATTGGTTTTTGGTGATTTGTTACTACAGTAAAGTGTATCGAGCCCTAAAAGTGTTCCATATGTGTTATGTATAATCATTTCGTGGGGTCTCATATATAAATAAATTTTAACATTACACAAATATAACCCACATTTTAATTTTTCAATTCATTGTATATAAGAGGTAGTTTTTAGTCTCCATAACTTAGGATAATATCCATCAATAAATGTCAATTAATTTAGATAAACCAAGGCACTAGCTATAATGTATTCAAACACTATGAATTGTGCAAAATCCACAAAATCATCTTCAAAATGCCAGTTGTCAACCAAGATCGTAAACTCTAGATTTTGGATAATAACCAAACTAGAACATGAACCCTCCTTCCTTGGTAAGGTAGGTTGGGATTCTATATCCATGAAATGGCTAGATGGTATCCTAAGACCATCATCTGATATTCCCAAAAGATAAAATAGTTCAATCCTATCATCAGTAGTTCCATAGCCATGGTTCACATCAAATGATACTGATTTATCTTTAATCAGACCAACAGAGCCATGAGATGCCTCATAAAATGAAGAACATGTTAGGCCAATTTCTTCATGTAAAGACTTCATAACCCCACTAACGAACTCCCCACTTCCACATCAATCATATAGTGGAAAAACGTAATGTTTAGTATTGTTTATAGCTTTTTGAATACATTAGGTTATTTTTTTTAATAAGACATGATATTACAATATAATAGTAATATATTACTATAATTTTTTATTAATTGTATATTATATTATATTTAATAAAATATTAATATTATAAATTATAATTATTATTATTATTATTATTATTATTATTATTATTATTATTATTAAAATATATTAATAGTTATGATGTGGGTGGTATCAAAATATTATTACATCATAGATTAGGTTGTCTTCATCATTTAAAAAATTATTTAATTTAAACATAATTAATGTAAGATCTTTTTAATTGGGGAAAAAATCATTATCTTTTAAACATATGTTATCATTCTCTTTTAACATGGTTTTGGTGATGCTCTGTGGGTTTTAACAATAGTTTCAAGGTTTTTTTGAACTAGCAATCATCTCATAAATGAAGCATGGTATTCATTCCATGCAACCAAATAACCTCGTATCTTCCAAAAACTCATTCGAGCGGTGGTTAGCATGACAAGGCTAGTAGTTACAGTAGATAATACTTGTTCATTGGGTGGTCGCTCTATCTTAAATATAGATGTTGATATTTTTTTGTTAATAGTATTTATAAGTGTTATTAATATCATTCTAATCATGATTTATAAATTTTGATAAGGCAATGAACATTATATAGATTTTTGAACATAATAACAAAGTAGAATTCTATTATTATACTATATCTTAACATTTATATAATTCATATATTGTTTGATATTGTAATGCTTAAATCTTTTATTGATTATGATTGTTAATCTTGGTAGTTGAGGTAGGAAGGAGTGAGGTAGACAAGGCAATGATCATTCTTCAAATATTTGAATAGCAAAACAAGTTGGGCTTATATTATTATACTGCATATGAACATTTATACAATTCATGTTTTGCTTAAACATTTATACAACATATAAGAGATATCTATAATGTATAATGTATAATTGAATATACATATTCATGTATCTTTCTCAAGATTACTTGTTGTTATTATAATCATCTTAATCATTAACTTAATTTATCTAAGGTACCTCCATTAAATATTACAACTATTTAAAACTAAACATAAATTTTAAGTCTCAAAAACTCTTTGTCCCATCGTTGTCTTTATTTTTGATTTTATTATATTATATATAATAGAATATTATATGTTATGTATTAGAATTTTGTAATATATAATAAACAATAAAGTATTATATTAAATGCTATCTATTTTTATACCCTATTTAGTATTTAATATTGATGTCTCTAATTTCCCCTTAGAAAATTCTATTATATACCATCAACTAACCCTCTTCACATAAAAAACTATATATTTAATGTTGGTAATATGATAATAGGTTATATTTAAAGTTGATAATATGATAATAGGTGATATTTAATGTTCATAATATGATACTATGTTATATTTATTGTTGATAATATGATAATAGGCTATACTTTATTATTTCACCACTACACTAACTTCTATTCTTTTTATTATGTAGTATGTCACAAGAGGAAGGTATAGGGAGTTCTATTAATAGGTTATAATAGGACCCTCTATATGGGAAACTCATTGAGATCAACATTCAAATCCTTTAAACCATATGATGTGTGATGGATGTTCTAGAGGAAAGGCTACCTTGATTTTTTAGTTATAAGGAGGAGATTCCTCACCCCAACAAGGGTAATGGCATATTGCACAATCCTTGCAACAAGATCATCAACGGGTGTACAAAAGTTTTCACTAGAGGTTTCATATGAGACATCATTCATAGATGCAAAGAGGACACATTGATCATCCTCATGAGACAATTCCATGTGTGTCCTAGAAGTTGCATCGCTACAATACAACAAACACCACCTCAAAGTGAACCTTTATCAGGTGCTTATCTTTATTGTGGAGTTATTGGCCACTTGCCTTGAGATTACCCAAAAATACACCTACAAGCTATTATCTCCTTAATATTATGCTAGATAGGAATCATCTATGGTATTGAAGATGTAAATATAGTTTTGAATGATAATTTTTGTGGCTAATTCGTTGCAATTTGATATTGAAAAAATAAATAGTAAATAACAACATGGATAGTCATTGACAACTGATAAATAGTGATGTGGATAGTCATTGATTCTTGGTAAATAGTTATGTGAATACTTACTATTATAATTTTAATGTGACAACTGGTAAATAAATAGTAAATAGATGTGTGATTATCCTTCATAGTAGACTCTATTTTCACATGAATAGAGTCCTCTTTCAAATCTTGGAGGTTACTCCTCATCTCTTCAATGATATAACTATCCTCCTCATGACCATTATCATCAAATTAGATCATCGTTTCATGATGCCTACCATCTCACATAGGATATGAGCAAGGAGTAGATGGATTAGAAGTCAATGTTTATTTTTTCATGGGAAATAACCTTTTTTACAATTGATCATTCTACATTCTAGATTCAGGTTTCTCCAATCCTTCATTTTCAAGTAAAATTAGTTAAAATATCATTGAGGTTCTCGTCAATGATTTTACTCTTCACTAGCTCTAAATTACACCAAACTATTTGCATAAAGATTTTTTAAAATATAATCACATTTTACCTTTATACAAAATTATTTACTCAATATGACCAATGAAGAGTATATTGTGTTTTTGAATAAAATAAATTAGTTGGACTAATATTTGTAATCATAGATTTTTGACAAGTTTCATGTAAGGAATCCAGATTCATTTAGCTTATTTCTATGTTGATTATTAAAATGATCTTCCAATATGTGCCTTACTAGGTAAAAAATATATAAATGCTTAGTGTATGCATTGGACAACATGGATGTTTTGAAGCAATAAATATGACCTACACAGAGCAGACATATACTCCTTCACACTCAAAAGCAACATCTAACGGGTGGACCATGTGGACACCATCTACCATGATGCCAAATAGGTCGAAGGTGAAGATAAATGAGATATTTTATGTGTATATTCTAAAAAGTGATATCAACACTCTACAAAGGTAAGAACATGAGAAGATAAAAATAAAAATTAGAAGCTACAAGATCATTTTAGTGGTAGAACATAGAGGAAATAATAGAATGAGATGCAAGAAATGATAGGGACCTCATATCTACTCATATAATCTTCTAAAAGATAAATATGAGTCAATGAATGTAAGTAATAGGTATCTTAGGTGATAGAAGGTGGTGAAAGCATTACAATCAATGTCATTGGAAACTACTTATGAGGTTATAAATATAATATAGTTATAATATATAATATTGGGTAGGACACTTACAGATGGTGATGACCGGAGTTGGAAGGAGAAAAAATTTCAAACCAGGTGATGGGTGGGAAGGCTCAAGTGGGGAGGTAGGAGGAAAAGATGGTGAAGAAGATGATGATCAAGTAAGTGGTGATCTGAGGATGGAACTATAGAGTGGAAATGGTGGATAATCAATAGAACAAGAGTCCATAAAGTAGAGCCTTATGAATCCTTAGGACAACATCATAAACCCTTCACTGGATGTTAAATAGAAGGCTTTCATAAGTGCTCTCTACTATTCCAATGGTAGTGGATGGGGTTAAATAATGCATGACATATTTCACCTACCCATCCCTTGGATGATAGATAGCAATGAGTAGGCAGAATTTGTTTGATTTTTTGGTGAGCACTTTGGTGGCATTTCTGAGGTCACATAGTCTATACATTTGCTTTGGGGGATATGCATCACTTATGTTATAAACCAATAGGAATGGAAATCCATTGATGACCTGCGCTACACATGGCTTTTTGGATTTGGTAAGTCCCTACCCCCTATGCTACCCTAATTTTTGGTTGCGGGTGTGATGATGGGGTCAAACCATCTAGTGGGGTTTGGCCTTGTGATTTGTATGGGATAAAAAAAATTCATATCAAGGGAGTTGGTTAGATCTCATTTGGCTTGTTGGTCTCTTATGGTAAGGTTGTTATTTTTTGGCTCTTGGACTGGGTCGATGATGGAAGATCCCACCCTAGGTTTCTTCTTTGGGGTAAGATGGGTATTAGAGGAACCCACTCCCCTAGTTTGTTAAGTGTCATATCTATTAGAGGATGTCATTCTTTAACCCTTCTAATTTTCTTAGAAAATGGTAATCTATGTTTATTTTATTTGGGTGTGGTTTATTTGGTACTTTTTAAAGATCTTTTCTCTTTGGAAGGCCTTTTGTTGGATTTATTAGGATTTAGCTTTTTTGTTGCCTCTTTTTATTATTCAAGGGTGGATGCTAGAGGAGTCCACCCATGGTTCCATCAAGATCTGAGGTCTCATGGTCTCAGTATTCTTATGGATGAATTATTTTTGGGGGATATGTTATGCTCTATAAAATTTGTGAATCTTAGTGGGAGGAAAAGCCCACTCACTATTATTTGGTTGTGTGGTGGTTGTATGGATGAATCAGGTGGTAAAAGACCTTCTTCTTTGAAAGGTCTTCTATTTAGTAGTATCCTCAAAAAAACCATAATGAAGGGTGTCATCCCTTTCAAATTCACTATTTTTAATCACCTTTGTGTTCTTAAGGTTACGAGATCCTCAAAACCCCTAGTTGTGGGTACCTTAAAACCCTCATATTTCATGATTAAATGTTACGGGAGACTTAAAACCCCCTTGTTATGCTTTATAAAGATTATAGATATTAGTAGGAAGATCATCCCACTTATTGTGACTTATTTGTGTCAAAGATATACATTTGAACCAAGAGGTGAAAGACCTTTTCCTTTTAAACTTATGTTTTGTAGCTTGTTTCTTGTTGTACTTCATCAAGTTGTGAAATTTAGTGAGAGGATAAACACATTCACTGTTACTCTACTATATGGAGGCTATGTGGAAGAACCTACTAGTGGAAGACCTCCTCTGGTGGACCTTCTAGTTTATATTACCCTCAGATAATATATGATGAAGGGAGATTGTCCTTTGAGATTCATTGTTTAGCAACATCTTTGTTTTTTATAAGTTACAAGACCCTTAAAACCTTTTATTGTGGGAACCCTTAAAACCTTGATGTTCTCTAGTCCTACCTTGGTCTTGGGATCTTTAATTCACTTGTTAAATGTTAGGGGAGCCTTGAAACCCTCTTAATTATACTTGTAAGTTACAAGACCCTTAAAACCCCTAGTTGTGGGAATCTTTAAAACCCTCATGTTCTCTCATCTCACCAAGGTCATGGGTACCTTTGTTTATCTTGTTAAAGATCAAGGGATCCTTCAAAAATTCTTTGTTATTTTTGCTTGTTAAGGGGATCCTTTACCCTCTTTGTTGTGCCTGGATGTGGGTCCAATTGTCAAAACCCTCACTTTCTTAGTTCATAGCTCTGCTTTCAAAAGCATTTTACCCTATCAAATAAAAATAATATGAAATATTATATATTATATATTTAATATTATATAATAATATGTTATTAATATTAATTATAACATGTGAATATATATTAAAATATTATAAAATTTAATAATATAAATATATTAATATTACATATAATATTATTTATTATTATATAAAAATATATAATATTTAATGCAATATTTTATTATTTATTGTATATACTATATTAATATATCATATATTATTTTATTTATTACATTAAGCCATCATGGATTTTGAGTAATTTGCAACACCCTATTTAAAATCCTACACTGTACAAAACCCTTGTTTATGAAAACAAAAAAATCCATCCCTTTTGACATAACTTGCACTTTTTAATATGGTAGTTGTAGCCTCCACAATAACTTGTACTATTTAGTATGATAGTATGGTAGTTGCACTTTGTAGTGCTTGTGGTCTTATTAGTACTTTCACCTTTCCTCTATTCAATGAATAAAGAGAAATAAATAGTATTATTGTCAATACAATAGTTCTTATTAGTGTTATAGAGAATGAGAATGGGAAAAACCTAGAAATATTTTTATCCATATCTATTTGCATATGAATTCCTTCATCGTTCAATGAGTTTATTTCAAAGGCATCTTTCATTGAATAAGTATTTTCCATTTTTCATCTAATTCATTTTAGAGTCATCAAATTAGGTTTAAAATAGTTGAAGCAATTATAATTTTGATTTAATGACTTTTAGACTCATCTAAATTGACACGGATGCATTCTCTACAATTTTAGAGGAGTCATTATATATCTAGCCCTTATTTTCCATTAATATAACCCCTATTTTAATCATGAATTGGATAATTGAAACAATTATGTGAAATTTACATATTGCATTAGTAGAGTTTCAGAGGTTCAGAGTGATAAAATTTAAGTATAAGATCTAAATTGAAGTGTCTAGGGAAAAATATTATCTCAATTACTCAAATTACATCATTTCCATTTGATTATGCAAGTAAAAATTCATATAAGGATTAGGTTCTATGAGATGAGATAGACACAATCATTATTTTTTTAATTTCATCTATGTAGACAATCACCGAGGGACACTTTAACTTGTAATTTTGAATTGTAAATATAGATCTACTTTAATAATTTTACTAGATAGTTGAGTAAATATAACTTATGTGAATATATTGTGTATTTAGGGTTATCTGATGACATATGATGGTCCCATTCATATGATTATCAGGGCACCTTATCATTTTTCCCCCCATTTCACGTACATGTTAGTGCACCTCAACCTATCGCTAACCTTGTTGAGTGTCAGACATAAATTGAGCATGACCAAGAGATTGTAGTAAGTGCATGTTTTAATTATTTTTGTATTCTAATTTGAAATTTTTATATGTATAGTATTTAAGTTTTATAATAATATTTGTATTTGAATTTAATTTCAACTACATATGAGTTATGAGGTTAGAAGGACCCATAATCATACTTTGGAGGAATCCAAGGCATCTGCAATATCCATCTATGAGTAGGGCATCTCAGGGAGAGTTTTCTTTGAAGAAAGAAAAGAGAGGGAAATTATTTGATGAGTAAGATGTCTTAGATGATGTATTTATTTTTATTCCTATATGGAAATGTATGTGTTTTTTGTCATGGTATGCATATATGACATTTTCCTGACATTTTATTTTTTGGTGTAGGTTTTTCACCCTTGCATGGGTTTTTCCTACCCTTATGTTATTAATCTTGATTAGGTGGATATTAGGTCCTTATAGGTATTTATGAGGTCATTATGGCATTATCATGATGTCATTAAGCACTTATGAGTACATGGTATCACATGATGAGTAGATGGGTTATCCAGCCTACTTGGTCCTCTGAGTGCCTAGTCCACTCATGTCACTTTTTCATTGAGTTCCCTCAGTGATCTCTCCACCCATAGTGGAGGAGACCATCTAGTCACCTTCTCTAGATGAGTCATCCTAAACTCAGCCTACCTATTTAAGGACATGTCATCCTTTGTATTATGTGGTGGAATATGATGGATCTTTGTGATTACTTTCTTTACAATATTTTCTCAAAGTGATTTTATTTACTTTTGGCAACCTTATGCATTTGATTATCTTACATTCGGTGAATTGATGCATTCAATTGATTCAGTGATCTTGGCCAACACTCTAACATGGTATCGAAGCCACACTGGTATTTATGTTTCTAGTTTTATACTATTTATTTCTTCTAAAATATTGATTTTATTTACAATGTAGTGTGATATTTTTTGGGTGGTTAAAAAAATTCGGGGGGTTTTTTAAAATCTCAAAAAACTCAGGATTTATTAAAATCCCTCGATCACATTAGGTGACCAAAAAAATTGTAGGGGGTATTTTTTAATAAAAATAGAGATGTTACTATTTTTAGGTGTACTTTTTAGGGATTATAATTTCTATGAATTTCACTATTGGAACACTTGCTCTTGTTTTGTTTGGTTGGGTTCTCTATGATTCATAGGTGGATGTGATGACATGGAAGGCTCATTCCTTGGATCTATGGCCTATTAAAATATTCAATAATCTTATCTAAGGAGTTCAAGGCCTTCTAACCAGATCTCACATCTGAGCATGACTTGCTCATGTTTTGGGTTCAAGATCCCTATGTTGATGTCGCACTATTGGCTCCTTAGACATAGCCTCCTAATGGCCTACTATTATTTTCAAAAATTATTCCTCCATTGTAGTATTCCTTCTCTCCAATGGCATTTTCTTCTATGTTTTTTGATTTGCAGGCCTGATTAAAATAATGGTAGTGCCTAAAGTCTTCTTACGATAGAAAAATGTAGTTTTTTGGAGTTTCATTCCACCTACTAGTAATGCCTCCTTCCATTTATGCCACCCTCCTTCAAATGGTGCTTAAAACATGTGTAACTTATTTATTGTAGGCTAGTACAAGCACATTGGAGTGCCCTACATTTTCCATCAAGCTTAACTTCTCAATAATCATTTGGAAACTCATTCAAACCCTAAAAAAAATTGATGCATGTTTATTATTATTTAAATATCTTGATTTTATATTACTTTAAGAAGAATTTTTTCCATTAAGGTCCATATTGGGGTAAGTAGAAGGATTGGTTAAGACTTGTAATTTCTAAGGAGAGGTCACTAGTTTGATTATAGTTCCATCACTTGGTTAAAAGCCTATATTTCTTTTATCAGCCTTAGTGCATTTTAATTTGGTATAAATTTAGTTAAAATGGACCATAATGACAAGAACTTGATATTGTAATAACCTTTGATCGGTAACTAAGAAATTGAGTACCATATTTTTTTAAAGTTAATATTTTTCATTCTTGATATATTAGTTCCATTTATATTGTAATCACACTAAAATTATAAAGTGCCAAAATTGGGGTTTTCCCTTGAATCAACATCCATTTTGTGGGGGCATTTTTTACTTCTAGTGTACTTTCTCTAAAGTGTTAAAGATCAACAGGTGAGGTTTGATCTAACAAGAAGTTATATCCCCTCACAACAACATTTTATATGTATTATTGAATTTTTTACATGGATACATTATTGGTAGAGTTTGATGTCCTCTTTCTTGACATATTTGCATTTCATATGTACTAATTTGGTTAATAACACTAATTGGTCATTCTCATGCATGCATTGTCAAATGACTCTGGTGTCCACTTTTTGAGACCTGCATTTTCACTTGTGCACTATTTAATCATACCTATCTGTATGTATTATCTATTGAGTTTGATGTCCTCAAATTAAACATGATTATAATTACAAACATGGGGGGCCACTGCTAATTATCTTTTGAAGATTCTAGTGGGCCTTTCATTATCTATTATGCACATTCAATTTTTCATAACTATTACCTATGCTTATTTAGTGACTACTTGCATAGATTATTATTATATTCTTAAATTCATTGTCAGCAAATCTTGATGTCTATTTGAGCATGCATTGTCACTTGTGCACTGATTATTCTCATTTGATTAGACTCTTTTTTGCCATAGTTTGAAGTCCATCTCTAGAGCATGCACTATTACTCTCAATTGTAGTCATATCAACTCCACTTGAGAGATACCAGATAAGGAAGGTTGAGTCTACACTAGTGGTCCTTCTTGGAAAGATAAATTATGCTTCATGGTGTGTATACATGGAATGCTCACTCATAGATCAGGAACTTGTCCCATTATTATATGTATAGATTCCTACTCCTATTGACCCATGTCAATACAAACATTGGGTTAACTCTTATTAATGTGTCTATGGTCACTTACTAATTCATGTTTTATGGGATTTACACCACCATGTGGAGCACACATAGTGCCCCTCCATAGTTTGTAGCACTCTTCAGAGTCTTTCCATGGATCCTACTGTGACCTACATCACACCTCCTTTGGTTCCTATTGGTTGAATATTTTGTCGATCAGCATACTGATAAACAAAATAGGTCTGATCAACCAAAGTAGGAAGATTGATCATCTAAATGTGCAATTTTTTACCACATCAAAAGGAGATTGATCTCTCCTCTCATCAAGGGGAGGTTCCCTATAGGTATGCTATATATATATATATATATATATATATATATAGAAAATAATACTCAAGGGTAGGACAAATCATCCATTTCTCTTTCTTCAAAGATGATGCATGTAGATCATAGGAGAAACTCAAGGAAAATGACAAAAAGCACTCCCCTTCTTTTAGAAGTACTATTCAACAAGCCACAAGAATACCCCAGGTAGTAACAACAAAATGTAGCAAAAGATGTAATAACTAGCAAATTGAGATGCAGCACAAAGTCTTCACCTGGATTGCTCAAAAGTAAGATATGAAGAACAATGAGAGAACAAATTCCTTTACACAGAAATGAAAAGAAAACACACTGAAAGGCAATTATGGGGGCACAAAGTCTCTCCACAGTTAACTCTTCAGGACAACTTTCTGACTAATTTCACTAATCTTGCTTGTTGAATTAAAAGAATAGAAAATACATCAAGGAAAAAGACATAAGAACAATTTCCTTAACCACAAAGATATCACAGCACAAAGTCTGAAAAACCATTTGCTTTCTTATTCCAATAACAAAATATGATAAACAAACTGAGCTCAAAGTCTCAGAAGTGCCTTTCAATTTGGGTAGAGGTTCGTTCTGATTGTCAAAAAATAGATGCATTTACAATAGAAGAAATTCCCTTATATAGCCATTTTAAGGACTCGAGAATAGTAACACATCATGTTGTGTTGGAATCTGTTAAGAAGATAGGCTAGAAATTAGGGGCAGTTTACCCATTTGATTTTATCAATGCAGGAAACAAGTCATTCTTATTGAAAGTTTGCAACTTTCAATGTCCATCTGATGATCTAATCTTATCTTCATCACTCCTCCTTTTTTGGTTAATTGAATCAGGTCCTAGATTCAGTTTGCTATTCTATTCCTTCCTCACTTTTTGCTGGTCTTGGTCTTAAATTCTAGGAATGCATTCTGATCTATAAGTTTAAAGGATCAACAGTTATTTTATTGTCTTCAATTTGACGTTCGTGCACCCATCACTATGTTTCTAATAGCTAGTTGGCTATGTTGAAATTGACATCTTCAAGCGCATCACCCCTTGGTCTTCTTTTGGCTTTTTGCTTCACGTAGGTAGCTAAGTTCTTCAAAGATTCAAATTTCTTGTTTTATATCTTCCTAAAAGGAGATGACCCTTCTAATTCAAGTAAATGTCCTTCACTTTGGTGGCTGAGAGTCCCCCGCAAGGGCACCTACCCTTTAGGGTCCTTCGGCAATCTTGTCTTTAGGAATTCCATGGACAATTTCCCCGTGAGATTTCCCCAGGTTTTCTCTCGTGCTTTCTCACAGACATTTTCCCCAGGGAAAATTCCCATGAACAAAAAGTTTAGGGAAAATTCTCATGGATAAAAAGTCCAGGGAAAATTCTCGAGGACAAAAAGTCTGGGGAAAATTTGTTCTGCCAATTTGCTCCTTTGAAAATGTCTTCAGGTTTTTTGCCTGCAAGTTTCTCTGAATTCCTTCAAACAAAAAGTCCAAAGGAGTCACTATTTTGCCTTAGTCCTTTTTCAATCTACCTTAAACAAAAATCTGAAGGAATTTACTTAATTTTTTCTTTGAAAATAACCCTTCCAAAGGGTGTTTTGGTCGATTAAGTGTCCTTCGCAAGGGCACTTGTCCTTCAAGAAGCTTCCTTTTGCATTGAACAGCCCCTTTGAACTTTGGTGATGAACCATTCTATTGAACTAAGACATTGAACCAATCAGTTGAACCAAAAATGGTTCAAGCCGATGGTTTAATTGGATGAAACGAGCCGATGTACTAAGCATTGAACCAAACATTATGAAGTTGCCTTTAAACCAATAGTTGAACCATTTTGTTGAACCAATTAGTTGAACCAAGGATTTGAACCAAAATGGTTCAAGCCGATGGTTCAATCCGATGGTTTAATTGAATAAACTGACTAAAATAACCAAGCAGATGAACCAAGTGAACTAAGTGAGTAAACTGAGTGAGTAAACCACTTGGTTAAACCATGCATTGAACCTTTTCATTAAACCAAGACATTGAACCAAGTTTTGGTTCAATGATTCAAACAAAGCTTTGAACTGACTAACGAACCATTCGATTGAACCTATCATTGAACCTTGAACCTGTTGAACCTTTGAACCAAAGTGGTTCAATGGTTCAACGGTTCAATGGTTCAAGCTGCCTTGATTTGGCTAAGTGTTTTGAAGCCAATGAACCAATTGAAGTGATTGAACTTTGAACCTTGATGAAGCACTTAACTCTTGCCAAAGATGTTGAACTTGTTGAACCTTGAACTCATTGAACCTTTGAACCAAAGTGGTTCAATGGTTCAATGATTCAATGGTTCAAGTCCTTTTTTCTTGAATGCTTGCTGATAGACATTTTTTATTGAACTTAGGCTTTGAACCAATCCTTTGAACCAAAAGATGTTGAACCAAAGGATGAACCAAATGTTGAACTTGCTACTGATGTTCACCGATGGAGATTTCTATTTGAAGCAAGGCACTAAAACAGTCTAAAAAAATGACAAAGTATTGAAAAATTGATTCTTTTGACTGAAACCACCCATAAAAGCCTTTGAACCTATAAAATTGAACCTGCCTGCAGAGTCTATAGATTTTCCTTTTCCTGCATAGTTCATAGATTTTTCTTCCTACTGAGTCCATAGATTCAAGCCTGTAGAGTCCATAGATTCAAGCCTATAGAGTCTGTAGATTTATGAAAAGCTTGAAAATTAAAGAATTACAATGCCCAAGACAAATTTTGAAAAGAGAAGAGATAATTTTGGTCTGTAAGACCAAAATATTTGAAATGTTGTCCCAAAAATAAGCTGATATTTTTGGGGAACAACTGGCTCCAGTTAGGGAACCTCTATCAATTTCAAAAGGAATTGGAAGGAGTAGAATCCATAATCTCCAGTGCCTTCATGCGTACTATTGGGTTACAGAGTCATACCACCCAGAAATGAAAGGCTCCAAAAATGAAAACAAAAAAAATTGAAAATTTTACAAATATACATATATATAGATGCAAAGATTTGACACTTCAAGAGTTGAAATGTTTTAGATGCTGCCCATTGTGGGGTAGAGAAAAGAGTGTGCCATCCTGGTACTTCAATAGAAAGTTATTTTCACCAATGTGCTGATGAATTATAAATGGACCTCTCCAAAAAGAGTCAAATTTTCCATGCATCCCCTTTGGTTCTTCCCTTTTGTCCCATAGCAAGACTTGATACCCAATCTAAAAATCATGATTTTTGGCCTTCTGATCAAAGAGTTTATTTACTAGACTTTGATGAGCAGCAATTTTGTCCACCACCATGGTTCTCTATTCTTCCAGCTCAGCCAGGCACATGATTCTTTTGTCAAGAGAACTTTCATATGTTTGATCTTCAATTGCCTTTGCCAATTTCAAGGCTGACAATTCTTAGGTGATTGGTATCTTAGCATTGATACCATAAAGGAGTTGAAAAGGAGACATACCAATTTCCCTCTTTGGTGTGATTTTATCTATCCACGGAGCATCAACCAATGCTTTATGCCATGTTTTCTGATTATCATCTACTATTTTTTTTTATAATAGTTACCAAATTCTTATTGTTGGACTTAGCTTGTCCATTCCCTTGTGGAAAATAATCAGAAGAGTGAGAGAGCGTAATTACATAATGAAAATAGAGTTGTGTAATCTCTTGAGAGGTGAAACAAGCTGCATTATCAATAACAATTTTAATTAGAACTCCAAACCTGGAAATAATATTATCTTTAAGGAAGTTGCATACAACTTCTGAAGTAGCATGCTTAGTTGGGATTGCTTCTACCCACTTGGTGAAATAATCAGTTGTTGTAAGGACATAATCATGTCCAACACTTGAAGATGGGTTTATTGTCCCAATAAAATCAAGCCCCCATTGTTGGAAATGTTCTTCTATTATCACTGGCTTGAGAGGTATAGAAGCTAACTTAGGTCTTCCAATAAATTGCTGATAGAGTTAACATTTCCTCACCCACTTATGCGCATCTTGGAAAAGAGTTGGCCAGTAATACTTGGCTTGTAGAATCTTGTGAGCAATCACAAGAGTAGAAAAATTTCCTCCATAGGCCAGATTATTTAAATATTTCAAAAGCTGAGTTTGCTACTCTTTATCTACACAGTGAAGGAATACTCCATCTTTGTTTCTCTTGTACAGGCCGTTATCCAAAAGGACAAAATTGGCAGCTTTCAACTTGATTGTCCTCCTTTCTTTGTAAGAAAAATGAGCAAGACATTCACCATATGTAAGAAAATGAGCGATACCTGAATACCACTCATTGGTAGTGGAGACAAAAAGGATTGTTGGAGTCTCTTCTTCTTCAGTTTCTTCATGATGTGTATCTTTTGGCTTATTGTCAATAATTAATTGGCATAAGCCTTTACCCCTGACCAACTTTGTTGGCTTGATGTCTAGATCAAACTCTTGGATCTTTGTAATCCAATTACCTCTTTCCATGCCAAACTCTTGCTGAGTTAATATAGACTTGTCTATAGTATCAGGCACTAGGGCAGTAATATGTGAATTCAGAATATAGAAGCAAAAATGTCTGACTACTTTCACCAAGGCATAAGCATGCTCTCTATATTTGAATATTTCATCTCATGGGTTTTGAGAGGGCAACTCATGAAAGAGATAGGTGATTCCATACCTTTCTTGTCTTGTTGAATAAGAATCACTGAAAGAGTGTGTTTAGACGCATAGCTATATATGATGAAATCCTTGTTGTAATCTAGGCAAACCAAGGTAGGGGCATAAGCAATGGCAATTTTGATATCCTAAAATGCTGATTTACCATCTTTAGTCTAGCCAAAGACAGTCTTCCCTTTTATCATGTTCACAATGTGTCTAGTCTTCTCAGCAAATTCAGGGATGAATCTCTGTAAGAAATTCACCTTTCTGAAGAAAGAATGAACAACATTCTTACTTGTAATCTGATTAAGCTCTTGAATAGATTTGACTCTATATGAGTCAATCTTTATGCCTTCTTTGGACACAATGTGTCCAAGAAGTTTCCCCTGTGTTACTCCAAAAATAAACTTTTTAAGATTTAAAGAAATACCATTCTAGCGGCAACACTCTAGCACTTATTGTAGGTGGTGTACACGATTAGATTGACTCTTTGAAAAGACAACCAAATCATCAAGGTATACCACTATGAATTTACCAATCTCATCTTTGAAAACCAGATCCATAGCTCTCTGAAAGGTAGCACCATAATTTATTAGACCAAAAAGAATTCTCCTATATGCAAATGTACCCCAAGGCGTGGTGAATGCAGTCTTGTGTTGGTCTATTTTGCCAACTTCAACTTGATTATAACCTGAGAAGCCATCCAACATTGATAACATTTATGTCTCTGTCACTGTTTGAAGTACTTGATCCATAATTAGCAAAAGATAATTATCCTTCAAAGATGCTTGATTCAGATTTTTGAAATCTACACAAATGCAAATTTCACCATTCTTCTTCCTTACAGACACTATATTCGCAATCCATGTAGAATGATGAATTGGAAAGATGATTCTAGCATTTAACATCTTTTGTATCTCAGATAGAATAGTACCTGATATTTTTAGATTATACTGTTTGAATTTTTGCTTGTATGGCATTGAGTCAGCCTTGAGGGGAATGTTATGGCAGATTTCATTTGGTCTGAGAGACTTCAAGTATTCATAAGAATATGCTAAGACATCCATGTATTGATAGAGTAAAGAGGTGAACTTGAATCTTTTTATAGGGGTGCAACACTTACCAATATTGATCATCTTGGGATTTTCTTCAGTAGACAAATTCACTTGTTTGAATTCTTAAGAGAAATTTGAGTCTATTTGTTGTTGTTTAATGAATCTATCATGTTTGTCAAACAGCTTTACAAGAGAAACCACACCTCTAGGAATTTTGTTTCCTTTCAGCTGCAAGAATTCTTGATTTATATCTAGGCTGGATTCAGACACAGATTCATTTTTTTGAGGTTCACTGCCTTCAAAACATATCTATTCAAAATTATCTTTTTATTCCAAGAAGGCAATGATTTGATGATCATCATTAAATACTTGCCAATGATCAACATTGTTAGGAACACTTGGTCTATAGACCAGCTCAATGGTATACCTATCTTCTTTGAAATCTGAATGAGGAACTAAGAGAGTTCCTGAAACAGCAAGTGCATCAGCTCTGTCATTAGACTCTCTGGGTATGGCAGAAATGTTGAAAGCATAAAAGCTTTCAATTTGGTCCCAAACCAAGTTACGGTAGTGGCATAATCTTTCATTCTTAGTTTGGTATAAATTCCTTACTTGACAAACTACTAATTTAGCATCCCCTTTGGCATGAAGAAACTTGATACCTCTTTCTTGAGCAGCCTTCATGCCCAACAATAAAGATTCATATTCAGTTGTATTATTAGTGTTGCTAAACTGTAATTTGTAAGATGAAGGGAACATATCTCCTTGAGGAGATATTAAGATAATCCCAGCTCTTGAATCGGTAGAGGAATAGCTACCATCGAATTCCAAAGTCCATATCTCATCTGATACTGATTTTTCTTTAGACTTTCCTTTATCAGAGATGGAGGATCCTTCTTGGTCTGTACTGCAGCCTACTAGTTATTTTGCTATTCTTGAAGAATTGATTTATGGGTTAATACTCTCAAGTGTTTCATGCATTTCATTTGTTGACATAAAATAGTTATCCATACCTGTGGATTCAAAAAAAAATTGAGCTTCAAGGGCTGATGTCTGGGTGACCACATATTTTGCTTCCTTTTCAGGGAGCAATCTCTTCATCACACCTTGGATAGTGATCCTTGCATTAGATAGATCCATGCTTATTTATCCTCCCATGTCTTTGTAGAAATTCCATCCAAGCAAAATTCCATAAGATGCTGGGACGTCAGCCACTAAGATAGTCATCTTGATTCTCTTGTTTGGAAAGGCTGTAAATACAAATTGGGCATCTTTGATTTGCCCCAGTAATGGTACTTGCTTGTTCTCCATGGAGAAACATCTCCCAAATGTTTTGGTCAATGTGAGACCAAGAGACTTAGTGACTTTAGCTGGCATGATATTATCAGATGCACCTGAATCTATAATATAGTTACTTAGCTTGTGGCCATTAATTAATAGGGAAACATAGAAAGGTTCTATTTTTCCAGGAGCAGCTGGGGGAGTAATGACCAAATTATTTGGAATAAGTGTGTTCTTTAGAGAATTAGGAGTTACCTTTTTAGCCTTTTGTCCTGTAAGAATGGTTTGATTTTTAACATATTGGACCAGTTTATTCAATTGGTCATGATTTGACTGTAAATATTCAAACTCAGACATTTGTATTTTTGTCTTTTTGACATGATCGATTATGTCAAAAGGCTGAATTGGACCAGGTACAGAGAAAGGTACTTCAACTTTATAAATTTTAGGAGGGATGGGAGGTGGGATGGTTTGTGAATTAGAAGTAGAAGGGGAGGACGCAATTGATGTATTTACCTTTTGGGTGATTATCGGATCTTTTGGCTGAAAAAGGTAGATTAGTTCCATGCTTGACAATTTTGATTGTTGGCTATGGTTTCTCTTCTATCTTTTCTTTATCGACTTGCTAAACTGATTGGTTTTGGGACTGAGTAAACACTCCATATGATCCATCAAAAGCTTCTCCTTTGATTTTGGGTTCATCCTGGTAATTTAGGAAACTAATGTGAGAGTCACCAGTTGATTCTTCTTGATTGTCTTCAAGGAGATCAGCATCATTTTCTTGATTTTATTTAGGTTGATAAGAGAATTCTGATTTTACTTCAAGATATCCCATTGCTAAATTAGTTGGAGGAGCTTCCAGGGCAATTTTCCCTTGTAGAGGAGGAAGGTGATTTTGTTGCCCTTAATTCATGGCAGCATTTCCCTGATATAACTAATTTGGGAATGTTCTTCTATATGAAAGAGTAGAAGACATCCCTTGAGCCATTTGCTTTTTGAGAGCAAGCAACTCATTTGCTAATTTATACACCATTGGATCTGTGGTTCCTGTAGATGCATATTCAGAAGATGATGAAGCTCTATTTCTATTTAGATCTCTTCTTATCTTCCCTGCTAAGATGAGATCATCTTCTACCTCAGTGGCCAAAAGTTGAGCTGCAGCAAGATCTATTTAACCAGCACATCTCAAGAGAAAATTAACTTTAGGTAGCTGATAATTAATGAAAAAGCAATTGAAATTCTTAGTTGTAGGTCTAGAACTTACATGGATTCTATTTCTTAGTTTGTCAAATTTGGCTATGAAGTCCTTCATAGGCTCATGAGGCTCTTTCTTCATCTGTGTAAGTTGAGCCAGAAGTGTATGTGCATCCTCTACAGGTTTGAATTTGGCTTCAAACATAACTTTAAGAGTATTCCAATCAGTCACAAACTGAGCCTGTAGATGATAAAACCAATCTACAGCAACACCTTGTAATGTCTCTACAAAAATCCTGACTACTACATCTTCAAATTATACTTTGATTACTCCACAAGCTATGCTAAAAGCTGCAATGTGCTCATCAAGATGAACTTTCCCATCACCATATAATTTGGGAAAGTTCTTCCTTAAACTACATGGAAGCTCATGTAGAGGTGGAGTAAGATTGAGAGGACCAAAATCATTACCTCAAGGGTCTTGAACTGCCATTATAGGATTCTAAAAAGGATGGATAACAAATCTCAGAGGGGTAATTATAGATACAACTTTATCAATAGTAGAAGTAGATACTTTGTCTGGCAATGGAGATTTGGTTTTAGTAGGAGGAAAACTCTTAGTTCATTGGAGATGAGATGGTGAAAGAAACAGATCAAAATCACTTTGTTGTACCAACTCAAATACAGGGTCAATGATACTTTTATCCCTTTGGCTTTGTGTATACCTTGAATCTGCCAAATTGTGAAACAAAAGTGGAAAAGAATTGACCTTACTTCAGTAAAAGCTTGAGGCTTTAAACTGTACATTATTTCCTAGTTAGTGTGGAGGTGAATGGATAGATTATAAATGGATAATGGATATGATGTCCCCAGTGGATTCACCAAAAAATTGTTGGTTGAATATTTTGTCAATCAGCGTATTGATAAACAAAATAGGTATGATCAGCCAAAGTAAGAAGATTGGTCATCCAAATGTGCAATTTTTTACCACATGAAAAGGAGATTGATCTCTCCTCTCATCAAGGGGAGGTTTTCTATAGGTATGTTATATATTTATTAACAAAACATAATACTCAAGGGTAGGACAAATCATCCATCTCTCTTTATTTAGAGATGATGCATGTAGATCACAGGAGAAACTCAAGGAAAATGATAGAAAGCACTCCTCTTCTTTTAGAAGTACTATTCAGCAAGCCACAAGAATACCCCAGGTAGTAACAGCAAAATGTAGCAAAAGATGTAATAACCAGCAAATCGAGATGCAGCACAAAGTCTTCACCTGGATTACTCAAAAGTAAGATACAAAGAACAATGAGAACACAAAGTCTTTTCAAAGTCCTTTACGTAGAAATGAAAAGAAAACACACTGAAAGGCAATTATGGGGACACAAAGTCTCTCCACAGTCAACTCTTCAAGATAGCTTTCTGACTAATTTCACTAATCCTGCTTGTTGAATTAAAAGAATAGAAAATGCATCAAGGAAAAAGACATAAGAACAGTTTCCTTAACCACAAAGATATCACAACACAAAGTCTGAAAAACCATTTGCTTTCTTATTCCAATAACAAAATATGATAAACAAACTGAGCTCAAAGTCTCAGAAGTGCCTTTCAATTTGGGTAGAGGTTCATTCTAATTGTCCAAAAAGATATGCATTTACAATAGAATAAAATCCCTTATATAGCCATTTCAAGGACTCAAGAATAGTAACACATCATGCTGCGTTGGAATTTGTTAAGAAGACAGGCTGGAAATTAGGGGCATTTTACCCATTTGATTTTATCAATGTAGGAAACAATTCGTGCTTATTGAAAATTTTCAACTTTCAATGTCCATCTGGCGATCTAATCTTATCTTCATCGCTCTTACTTTTCTGGTTAATTGAATCGGGTCCTAGATTCGGTTTGTTGTTCTATTCCTTCCTCACTTTCTACTAGTCTTGGTCTTGAATTCTGGGAATGCATTTTGATTTGTGAGTTTAAAGGATCAACAGTTATTTTGTTGTCTTTAATTTGACATTCACACACCCATCACTATGTTTCCAATGGCTAGTTGGCTGTGTTGAATTTGACGTCTTCGAGTGCATCACCCCTTGGTCTTCTTTCAACTTTTTACTACACGCAGGTAACTAAGTTCTTTGAAGCTTCAGATTTCTTGTTTTATATCTTCCTAATAGGAGATTACCCTTTAGCTTCATGAAAATGTCCTTCACTTTGGTGGTCGAGAGTCCCCTGCAAGGGCACCTACACTTTGGGGTCCTTCAGCGATCTTGTCTTTGGTAGTTCCGCGGACAATTTCCCTACTGCATTTCCCTGGGTTTTCTCCCACGCTTTCTCTTGAACATTTCCCCAGGGAAAATTCCTATGGACAAAAAGTCTAGGGAAAATTCCCGCGGACAAAAAATCTGGGGAAAATTTGTTTCGTCAATTTGCTCCTTTGAAAATGTCTTCGGGTTTTTTGCCCGCAAGTTTCTCTGAATTCCTTCAGACAAAAAGTCTGAAGGAATCACTTTTTTGCCTTAGTCCTTTTTAAATCTACCTTAAACAAAAATTTGAAGGAATTTACTTAACTATTTCTCTGAAAATAACCCTTTCAAAGGGTGTTTTGGTTGATTAAGTGTCCTACACAAGGGCACTTGTCCTTTGGGAAGCTTCCTTTTGCATTGAACCACCCTTTGAACTTTTGCAATGAACCATTTTGTTAAACTAAGACATTGAACCAATTGGCTGAACCAAAAATGGTTCAAGCTGATGGTTCAATTGGATGAAACAAGCCGACATACTAAGCATTAAACCAAACATTATGAACTTGCCTTTGAACCAATAGTTGAACTATTTTGTTGAACCAATCAGTTGAACCAAGGCTTTGAACCAAAATGGTTCGAGCTCATGGTTCAATTAAATGAACTAACTAAAAGAACCAAGTGTATGAACTAAGTGAACCAAGTGAGTGAACTGAATGAGTGAACCGCTTGGTTGAACCATGCATTGAACCTTTTCATTGAACCAAGACGTTGAACCAAGTTTTGGTTCAACGATTCAAACAAAGCTTTGAACCGACTGACAAACCCTTCGATTGAACTTGCCATTGAACCTTGAACCCATTAAACCTTTAAACCAAAGTGGTTTAATGGTTCAATAGTTCAATGGTTCAAGCCACCTTGATTTGGCTAAGTGTTTTGAAGCCAATGAACCAATTGAAGCGATTGAACTTTGAACCTTGATGAAACGCTTAACTCTTGCCAAAGAAATTAAACTTATTGAACCTTGAACCCATTAAACGTTTGAACCAAAGTGGTTTAATGGTTCAAGATTCAATAGTTCAAGTCCTTTTTGCTTGAATGTTTGCTGATAGACATTTCTGATTGAACTTAGGCTTTGAACCAATCATTTAAACCAAAAGATGTTGAACCAGAGGATGAACCAAATGTTGAACCTACTGCTGGTGTTCACTGATGGATATTTATGTTTGAACCAAGGCACTAAAATAGTCCCAAAAAATGACTAAGTGTTGAAAAACTGATTCTTTTGACTGAAACCACCTCCAGAAGCCTTTGAACCTAAAAAGGAACCTGCTTGCAGAGTTCATAGATTTTTCATTTCCTACACAGTCTGTAGATTTTTCTTCCTGCTGAGTCCATAGATTTAAGCCTACAGAGTATGTAGATTCAAGCCTGCAGAGTCCGTAGATTTATGAAAAGCTTGAAAACTAAAGAATTTGAATGCCCAAGACAAATTTTGAAAAGAGAAGAGATAATTTTGGTCTGTAAGACCAAAATAGTTTAAATGTTGTCCCAAAAATGAGCTGATATTTTTGGGGAACAACAGTTCCTATTGTCTCTTCTAAGACTATTTTCCTCTCTCATGCTTTATTTCTTGAGATGATATATCCATGGTAGATAGTTTTATTCCTTTTATCAAGCCCCTACTACAGGATGAGATTATGCTAGACCTTAGTTATCTTATTATAGATTCTACATCCATAGCTATGTAGATCATTGCTCTTCCAAAGCCTTCATAGACTTGTATTTCAATAGACTTTATTGATTTCAATGATATTATACACATTGAGAGTGTATACACATAATATTTTCAAAATTTTATCAATTACTGATGCTCTCTATATTATAAGAACCCATCAAGTCTCAATCTCTTTGATTTCACACCCTAAGGGGTGCATCGATAAAGGGGTGGGAAGACCATTAGTGCTTTGTAGGATTGTTGTCCCTTTTACCACTTGTTACCAATCTAACCAAGTCCTTAAAACCATTCCCCTAAGCTTTGTCTCCTCTTTTTCACACTCCTCTATCCTTTCACCACCTTCAGTATCCTTTTTTCTAACCCAAAACCTTTTTTGATAGTTTACATGACTATATCAGATGTGATAACCTTATACTCTTATCGACAAAACTTATTTAGGGTTTAGGTTGGCCCTTGGTTGACCTAGTCCATGACCTAGTGAGTTTTTTTCAATAATAATGCTAGGTTGATTAGGTTGACCTTGTCATCAAAAAATTTAAAAAGGGTTTAGGGTTATATCCACCTATATAAACATAATCATTTCCATCATTTATCACAAAGAGAAGAAGAAGTAAGATATATTATGCATCTGCTTATCCACCATTCTAATTAAGGAGTAAGCTTAAGGTTTCATACTTTATTTAGAGATATGGATCTTGTCATTTGGATAATTCTTTTAGATGTATTGATAGGTTGTATATCCTAGAGCTGATTTATCCTTATCATCCTTATATACCACAACAACCTCTTATGAAGCACCTTGGCCAAGAGAGAGATTGAGGCTTAACATTTTTGTCTTTAAAGGTAAGTATCCGTAACTTTGATCTTCCTTTGGAAGAGTAGATAGATATGAATTTTAGCTCTTCTTCCATGGATTAGGATTTTGTATACATTGATGTGAGTATATGTATTCTATGCATGTTTACTTTTATTTATTACCTCCACTTTGTGCCACAAGCTTTGGTGAGCACTAGATTAGATTTTTAATTTAATTGTTATTAGTATAGTGAATATGAAAACATAGGAATTATTTAGGGTTATTTCATATTTTTGCTTGATTGGAGAGTTCTTTCTGTGTAGGTCTTCATCAAATATAGTTTATTAGAATGAGCAGGTCAACACAATACTCTTATTAAGTTACAGATAGCAGACTATATCTAATAGGTTAAATTAGTCTCTTATTTATCATCCAAAATAACAAATTAAGTCATACAAGTCAACTTAGTATTACAATCAACATCCAAATAAAAAACCAGATCAACTCTGCCATATTAATAGGCTTTAACAAATAGGGAATCATAAAACTAGGTTGACCCAGTCCACATAGTTGGCATAACTTACAAGCAACATTCAAGGCACTTTAACAAAAAAAAATCAACCCTAAGCATATTATAACCCACCAAGGTTCATTTATTTCTCCCTCTTTCAATTTATTTCTTTATTATAGTTCTATTTTGTACAAGTTTGTAGTCTTCAAAACCACAATCTTATAGTAAATGAGGTCGACCTAGTTCTATAGTTTATCTTCTATCTAAAAGACTAAGTCAACCTAGTTGACTTAGTTATTAATGAATATTAATTCTATACTACAATACCAACCTTTTTGACTCTATTCTATAATGTTTACATATAGTGTCATCTGAACTGACTCTATACTATGCTATGCTTAAATTAGGAATTAACAACTATATGTTAAGTGATTAATTCACACATTTATTTTTTGTAGTTTTCATGCTTAGAGTATATCACATAGTATAATTAGGTGGTTTTTCAATATACCATTTAGTTTCAATATTTTTCTCTTTTTTGACACACTACCAGATCACATAATTTCAAAACACATTTAAACATTTGTCTACCTAAGGCCTACCTACTTAGATTTCATCACCAAGGGGGAAGCTGACTTAGTCTTTTGGCCAAGTATAAACATGTGGTTAATGTCATATATTGTCAAAGCACCTGACACCCTTATCACTATGGTATTGTGAATTGAGGGGGTAGGCCCCAATATCAAGCTAGTACCATTGCTAACATACATCGCTTTCATCTTAAACATCCTGAAACCATCCATAGATTGATTTCTAGTTCACTTTTTTTAGCTAACTTCCATACCACACTTAAATAACACTTTATAATAATCTAGAAATGTTCAAGATGACCACATAGTTAGCATTTACTTTTTAGTTGACTACTTGATCTCTACTCATTGAATGTTGTATTACAAAAACATTCATTGGCCAGCATTGGTATAAGGTTTTTTGATGTGTGCCCTAATTGGATCATTCTCATTGATCAAATTATTTATTTTCTTTCTCTTATTTCTTATTTCAATTCCATTACAAAAAATTTCCTTATTTTTAGTATATTGTTATTCTGTTCAACATAGTTTCTTATAGACCATCGTTTTCCCTAACTATAGTACTAAGTTGACCTGATTAACCCAATACTCATTTTTTCCTATTAGGTTATAGTATTAAGTCAACTTGGTTGACTTTGTATCCTTATTAGGTTGTCCTTTGTTGCAAGTTATAGTACAAAGTTAATATGGTTGACTTTGTATCCTTAATGGCTCAGTTTCATACCTTATTTCCATTACTAGGTTGACTTAGTCAACTCTGTACTCTTATATGTATCCTTCCTTTTTTTTACCTTACATTAACTTTGTCTTCCCTAAACTTTCTTCTTCATCATGAAATTATTGTTTGAATACAACATTGAGTTGAAATCAACAAATATGATGAGTCTTACCAACCCTCATAGGTTCTCTCATAAGCAGCTTGTGGTTCCTACCCTAGATGAAATTAATGTGCATGTAGCCACTCACACTATAAACTATGGGACCCCTCCTCATTCCTCTTCACATTTTAATTCTCTCTTCTCATTTGAAGATCAACCTAAATTAGAGTATACACTAGAAATGTTCTTCTTCATCAATGATTTTCGTTAACATAGAGGAAAGGATCTTTCTACTATTTACCATCTCATGATAAATGGTCATGTTGAGGAGCCCCATTCACCTTCTCCCACATTCTCACATGGATTCGAAGATACTAGATTCTTTGATTTTTAACCTATTCCCTCTATTTTGACCCCTTATCATACCATTCCATCTTCCTCTTTGATTTACTCCACTTTCATGCCTAGTATCTCTACTAACATGGCAGTTTCTACTTCTCATGGGCCTCTTCCAAGACCCATTCTTCTCAATTATTCCACTAGTGCATAATTTGATACCAATGGAAATAGTACCTCTAGTGTTTATTCCTCTCATCCCTCTACTATTCCATCTTTTTCCATGCAAGCAAATTATTCCACTAGTGCCTCACTTACTAATAGTTCTTCTCAAGCTCCTACTAACACCCATAGTGGCACCCAAGCCACTCCTACTAACTTTAATGCTTCCCACAATACCAATAATGCAACTCAAACCCATCAAATCTTATTACAAACTATTAATAAAATGAATCCTTTCTAAGCTAACAATGCAAAAAAAATTATGCAAATGCAAAATTGTCTTATCTATCTTCAAACCCACCCTCAATAAATACCATGGGGAACACATAACCAAAATGTTCCCCCACCTCCTCTTTAGGATTCCCATGGTAATTGTTGATGCAGGAAATTGCACTCGAGGTGAGGAGATTGAACTCCTACCTTATCCTCACAACATGGAAACTCCCCTCTCACCTGTGGTACTGGCAAAGATGGAGGGGAGAGTCTCTAGATAAGGGCTAGCTCCCTTTGATGTATCATGTTTATTCTAGCAAGTGCAAATATAGGATATATATATATATATATATATATATATATATATATATATATATATATATATATATATATATATATATATATATATAAAATAAGGGGGGGATGAAAAGGGAAAAGAGAATGTAGGAAATCAAGCCTACTCTAAAGAGGTGATACACCAAAATAAGATGACCTTCTCACATCCACTCTCAAAATCAAAAAAATGCATACATACACTCAGACTTGGCACAAAGTCCAGGCTGCAAGAAAATGATAGGGAGGTTCGTGTGAAAACACAAGAATAGGGACTCACCAAGATGCTATGAAATACATATTGTAAATGACTTCCTCTATTCTATACTTCCAAATAGAGCTCTTCTCCTGTCAGCTGCAAAAAATGGTGCCTTGTAGATAACTAGTGTGTTGGTGTTGAACTTGTGAGAGCATCAAAAGATAATGACTGAACACAAATCAAACACTTAGGACATACACAAAATATCTATCCAAGAATAGGTAAAGAACTACTTTTATTTGATTCAGGTGAAAATTTTAGTAGGGATGTGCCTTGTAAAATTGTGCAAGAAAGATGATTACAAATGACCAATTCGCAATGTTATATGGAAAGTCCAAAAGGCCCATTTGGCACTCCTTCTTTTACAAGTGGCATACACATACCTTCATGAAAGGAAATAAGTTGCTCAAAGCATTAATGAACTGTGCCATTTGTCTATTCAAAATCTACTTTTCTCTTTTAGGTGACTTACATGGTTTATCTACTCATTAATGTGAAACAGAGGAACCAGTTGCATTGCTAGCTGCTTGCATCCCAAATGATCAATTCACTGGCACTATTTCACCTACCAAAGTCAATTCTCAAATTGGCACCACTTGGACTAACTACTTACTCATTCTTTGCTTGTCACTTTGTCTTTTCTCAGTTTTGTCTTATCTAGCGCATTCGACCCCTAAGGCGAATATCTTGGCAGGTCATTATACTCTAAGCTCCTTTTCCATGGTTAGTGATTCCTTTTCTTTTGAAGACAAATGGCCATTTCTCTTTGTTAATTTTGATGTTCGTATGGCCATCATTGGTTTTAAAACCAATGGCTAATCTATTCTTTGAAACTTGACGTCCTTCGAGACGTCACCATCCCCATCACAACACTATCGGGTCCCTTGCTGGCCTTCACCTATTTTCCTACCCTACGTGCACCCTTTTGCTTTTGAAAGTACCCTTTGTATTTGGGCTAGAAGTCCCCCACAAGGGCATCTACCCTTCGGGGTCCTTCGATGGGTCCCTTTGGTTTATGCGAACATCTCTCGGGTTCTTATGGGCTTATGTCCGTGGACAATTTCCCTGGGTAAATTTCCTGAGGTCTACCTTTGCCTTGCTTTGTTTTCCATAGAATTTTGTCTACAGACATTTTCCCATAGACAAAAGTCCATGGAAATTTTGTTTGCTTTGAACCAAGACCGTTGAACCAAAATGGTTCAACGGTTCAATGGTTCAATGGTTCAACCATTGAATGCCGATGAACCTTCGAACCAATTGAAATAAATAGCCTTGAACTAAGAGATCGAACCATGGCCATTGAACCAATTGAACCAAGCCATGAACTGAATTCATTGAACTTACTAAAACCAAAAAATATTGTCATTAAAACAACAGCGGAAGAGGGTGACCCAAATTTTGCTTGTGGTCAAAATTGGTCAACAGATTGGTGACTCACAGGAGAAGCATGCCTGCTATGCTTAAAGACCAGCTGCCTTGAAAATCCATTGGGCATGGAGTCAGATTGTAACTTTAAAAACATCAATAGCCCCCAATTAATTTAGAACCAATCACATAGATCCACCTCCAAGGAAATGAAAACATACACAAGACTAAAAAAACTACTACCTGTGCAATAACACTTAGGGAAAACAAGAAAGAAAACAAAGGAAAATATGTACAGGTGAACTAAAAAATTAGTGTCAATGCTTCAAATGTATCCCATTAACTGGGATATGTAATTCTTCACCATCCAACCTGGAGAGTTAGAATGCATTATGATGCTTGCACTCAGTGATCACGTAAGGGCTGCTCCATAGAGCATCAAATTTTGTATGCTTTCCAGGCTTAGCTCGATCTTCATCCCATTTTAGGACAATGTCTCCTTCAGAGAAATCTCTTGGCAAAGATTTCTTGTCGAAGTGTCTTTTAACTTGTTGTCGACTGGTCATAGAAGCCATAGCCTAGTCCCTTATCTCTTGGAGCTCCATTAGCTCACACAGCCTAACCTCCATGCTGGTTCCTTCTTCTAACTGTAGCTGGCAGGTGAGATCTAATGCTGGAAATTCAAGTGAGATGGAAAGCCTAGATTCCCTTCCATATACAAGCATATATGGACAATTTTTGATTGCCCTTTTTGGAGTGACTCGATCAGCCCATAGAGCTATCTTCAGCTTGGCATACCAAGTCCTCTGATTTTCTTCCATGGTCCTCTTTATGATTTTGATCAATTTTTTGTTGGTGGACTTAGCCAGCCCATTCCCTTGTGGATAATAATTTGATGAAGTGCTGAGATATATCCCATACCTTATCACCCATTCACTTGTTTTGGTTCACAGAAAAGCCAAGGCGTTATCTGAGATTATGGTGGCTGGGACCCCAAATCTTATTACCAGGTCCTCATAAAACTCTAGGACTGCACTTTCATTTGCTTCTTTCATAGCGATGGCCTCCACCCACCTTGTGAAATAATCTGTGGCAATCAGAACCCACTTGTGCCCAGCACTGGAAGGAGGATTCATCATCCCTATGAAATCTAGGCCCCACTGCATGAATGGTTGCTCAACTTGAATGGGCTGTAGAGGCATGATAGCCAATCATTGTTTTCCATCAAAACATGCACACTTTTGGTACTTTCTTACCCAGGCATGGGTGTCATTGAAAAGAGTAGGCTAAAAATATCTATCTCTCATTATCCTTGCTACAGTAGCTCTAGGAGTGAAATGACCACCTGTCGACCCATCATGAAACTCAACCAATACCTTATCAGCCTAGTTTTGGTCAATGCACCTTAGAAGGACCCCAGAGAGATCCCTCCTAAACAATCCTTCACCAACCAAGACATAAGGGAGAGACTAGAGTTTGAAATACCTTCTTCCAATTTTATCAAGACCCTATGGGCATTCCCCAGTGATAAGGAAATGCCTCAGGTCCAACATCTAATCCTTTATGACAGCTAACTCTTCTATTATGGTTGCATTATAAATTAACAAGCTCTCCTCCCCTTTTTGCTTTAAGTCTACAGCAAGTTGTTTGCATAGGCCGCTTCCCCTCACCAACTTGGTGATCTTGATGTCTATGTCATATTCCATTACTTTGGTAATCCACCCTACCCTCTTCTCATTCAGGTCTTGATTGGTCAAGAAATCCTTGATGCTAGGGTGTGGGACCATGAGTTGAATCCTATTGTTAGACAACATATGCCTAAATTTCTTTAGGCTTCACACTACTGCCAGGACTTGCTTCTCTACATATGTGTACCTAACTTCAAAATATTCTAATCCTTGGCTAAAAAAAGCTAGTGGTTGTTCAAGGTCCTCACCATTTGCTTGGGTAAGCATGGCAGATATCACCTCTTCATTATTGAAAGGCTAGAGGTTGAAGTCTTTGTTGAAGTTAAGGCTGATCAAAATGGGAGCCCAGGTTATGGCCTACTTGATGGCTTCAAAGTTGTCTTTCCTTTGAGCTATCCATTTAAACTCTTTACCCTTCCTTAGCATAGGGGTGAGTGCTTGACTATCTCTACAAAATTCAGAATGAACCTCCAAATGAAGTTTATCCTACCAAAGAAACTCTGCGGGCCTTTCTTGTGCTTTGGGAGGGACATCTCCAAGATAGAGTGAACTCTCTTAGGGTCAATGTATAAGCCCTCCTTGGACATGATGTGGCTAAGGAGTTTCCCTTCATGAACAACAAACATGCACTTCTTTGGATTAATAGAGATGCCAAACTCCCTACACCTTTCAAAAATCTACTTGAGGTGTTCTATGTGTTGGCTCGCTTCCTTGGAGAATTTGGTCACATCATCGAGGTAGACCAGCATGTTGTTGTTTATCAAGCCTCCAAAATCCATATCCATGGCTTACTAAAAAGTGGCACCAGCATTAGATAGCCCAAAATTCATCTTCTTGTAGGCAAATGTTTCTCATTTAGTAGTGAAGGTTGTTTTGTACTGATCACAACCTTGCACTAGAATCTGATTATACCCTGAATAACCATCTAGGAGGGAGAAGTGCTCGCTACCTATTACCTTCTAAAGGATCTGCTCTATGCTCAGAAGGGGATAATGATCTTTTAAAGAGACCTTATTAAGTTCTCTAAAGTCGACACACAGCCTAATCTCCCCATTCTTCTTTGTAACAGGAACAAGGTTGGCTAGCCAAGAGGAATGCTTGATTGGAAATATAATTCTAAACTCAATCAATTTGGCCAGTTCCCTCTGCATGAGGGGCTCAATTATCAGATTAACAGGTCTTTGCTTCTATATGATTGGCTTAGTGCCTTCTTCTAATATAATGGTGTGCTAGGCAACCCTTGGGTCAAAGCCCTTCAAGTCACTGTAATCCCATGCAAAAACATCTATGAATTCTTGACACAGCAAAATGAAAGCTCACCTTTCTTGAATTGTGCAAACTTTTCCAAGTGTAAGTAGCTTGTCATTGAATATCTCAACCCTTTCATAATTCTCCCCTTTGGTTGTGATGCATGCCTTGTCATTTCTTAATTGGTCATCTCCATTGAAGATGCTTTCAATCATGACTAGACCTTTAGGGAGTTTATTGTTCTTCAACTGAACAATCTGATTGTCATATTGCTACTGTAACTTTGCTTGATTCTATGTTGTGAACTTAGCTTCCTCCTGTAGGAAGAAATCAATTTGATGGTCGCTTTTGAAAACTTGACAATTTGTTATGTTGTCCAGGATAGAAGGCCAAACCACCACTTTCAAGTGGCGTGAACCATAGTGTCGACTTATTTCCTTTAAAATGTCAAATTGAGCACCAATTTCTGCCAACCTATCAAGTTGTTTGTTTTACTCTTTGGGAATGGAGGTGATATTGAAATCAAGAATGTCTTCCACCAAGTCCCAGACTCTATGCTTGTAAGACTTCAGCAAGGGATTCTTGGTCAGATTCAGGCCTCTCACCTGATTTACAATCAGCTTGTTATCTCCCAAAACTTGCAATTCCTTAATCCCCTTTTTTCTTGCCCATTCAAGACCATGGATAAGGGACTCATATTCTAAAACATTACTTGTGCAAGAGAAATGGAAATGGAAAGATAAAAAGTACCTATCTTTTGAAGGGGAGACCAGCATCACCCCACCTCCAGCACCCAGCTTACTTCTAGAACTGTCAAAATACAGCTACCATAGGCCAAGGTCATCCTAGCTTGCCTTCATTAAATTTGGCATGAAGGTTCTCTCTTCGTGCATGCAATAGAATCCAAGGTCTGTCTCCTCAATGAACTTGTATGGATCATGTTAAAAGTTATCATTTCCCTACTCATCCAAGAGTAGGTCTGCGACTCCTTCAAGAGCAAAGGACAGAGATTGGTCTATTTGGGACTCTTCTGGGTCGATGATGGTGTAACTGACATTAGCTACCTTGGGCGTGTATAGTTATAGATGGTACTTGTAGAGTGGCTTAGACTCAATTTTTACCTTGGTCCCATATTTGGTTCTAAAAACCATATATGACCAATTTGCTGCTAGATAGCCACCTATCTTTGATGTGGTCTCTGGACAAGCAAATTGCGAAATAAAGAGGAACATCCACTACCACTATATCATGGGGAATTGAGAAGGTTAGGAAAGCATGCAATGTCAAGCTTAAACCCTTCAAAATTCTAACTATTTTTGCAGGCATCCCATCTGACTGCAGGACTCCCTTGTTCATCTCTTCATACTTCAGTCCCATCTTGTCAGTAATACACTTGGGCATCATTGAGGTACTAGCCCCACTATCAATTATGCAGTTGTGTACCAAGAAATCCCCTATGACCAAGGATACATAGAAAGGAGGATTTTTCTCTTCCTTCTTTACCTATCCTAAAGTGGAAAGTTGTCCATTCATCATTAAGACATTATCGGTGCTTGTTGGGACAACCTGCTGATCCAGGTCATGCAATTCCTTCTTCAATACGTCCTTCTAGCCTGGTAGAGACAATGAATCCCATAAAGAGATGTTCACATGCAACTTCTTCATTTGGTCCACTATATTGATTTGGGGATTGCATCCCTTCAAGTTTTCCTTGGGGTTGATTCCAAGCTGAACTACAGGTTGAGGGGCTAAAGGTATAAATGATTACTTAAAGTTTGGGGCCTTTGAATTAGAGTGCAATGGAGGAGGTGTAGATGCTACTTGAGTGGTAGCCTGGGCTTCTCCCATTTCCCTTCTCTTAAATCTCATTTTGGTTGCAACACAATCAAATTTATTGTCTATAGTGCCCACATAATTCACTGAATAAAATTCCCCTTCCAAATGATTCATTAGGGTAGAATCACATTGGGCCTAACCGTTGTTTGTGTTGGGTTACATGGAAGGCTCAAAAACTTGAGATTGAGTGGCTATTTGGTTGTATGCATTCTTAAAATAGTTCATCATCTCATTTGTGTAGATAGCCTGTTCTTGACCATATCCCATGGTCAAACAGCTTGGCTGCTCTTGTACTAGATTGTTTAGAACTAGCACCATGACTTTAGATGATGAAAGGGGGTCTGAGTTGTAATTTTGAAACGGTCTAGTTTGAGTGAGTTGACCATGTCCTTCATTATAGTTTTGGAAATGGGGTCTATGAGCTTGACCATAATGCTGGTATCCCTGATTTGGTCTGTTGTTTTGAGTTTGTTGCCTTTTAATAGCTACAAGTTCATTTGACATGTTTTGCAACAGAATTTTAACCTCATGAAGCTCATTAGATGGAATGACAGCTGGCTTCTCAATGGTAGGTAAAGGGGCCTATGTTGGAGCAATAGTTTGAATTGGAGGCAACATTTTTGGGAAAAGTGGCATGTGATGCCTAGGGGCTGATTTCCCAGCCTGAACCAAGCAATTTTACACTTCTATGGATATGTCATAAGCAGTAGGCAATATATTCCCTCCCATAGATTAGATCATCACAGCAACATCACTGTTTAATTCCTTTAAATAGTACAAGAAAGTGTAGCTTGGAGTCAGTCTTACCAGGATGGAAATTCTATCCCAAGTCTTTTGAAAATGTGTGTTGAAGTCTTGCATATACTCATGCAGAGCTCTCTTTATGGTTGTCAGCTACTCAGCAAGCGAGAGGCCATCACTCTTCTCCCCAAAATGATCTATCAACTGAGTCCCCAATTCATTCCAAGAATCTATTGAATTCATAAGCAAGGTCCCGTACCAGTCAAGAGCCTTGCCTTTGAGAGACAGCGCCAGCAATCTAATGGTAATATTTTCTTCTGTTACATTGTGAATATTGCAGAGGTTGGAAATATTCCTAATATGCTTGATGGTTGTAATAGGTCCTACTCCATCAAAAGAAGGCACACTCTTGAGAGATGTTCCCAAAATTGGATCATAGCGTGGGAGGTTCAAGGGGCTCTCACCACGAAAAGCCACAAAAGGTAATGCCATAGCTGGGATTGGCTATAACTGGGGTTTTGCTGCAATTGTGTCTCTTATAATAGGCCTAGGAGGATTGATTGTTGGATAAGGATGGGTCCTCTCAAATCATAGTATTTTAGTAGAGTTTAAAGGTAATTCAATGAATTCAAAAGGAACCCCTTTTGAAGCAGACCTTATGGTGACTTTAGGCATAGAAAGTTAAGCAACTAGTCTTAATTAGAGGACTGAAGCTCTTACCAGTGGAGTCACCAGATGATGTAAAACTTGAAAATGATGTGATAGGACCAGCATCAATCCTAAAACCTCACTAAGCTATCAAATTGTGTGTCCCACTAGGCGTGCCAAAACTATTGATGTAGGAAATTGCACCTGGGACAAGGAGGTTGAAATCCTGTCTTCTCCTCGCAACATGGAAACTCCCCTCTTGCCTATTGATGTATCATGTTTATTCTAGCAAGTGCAAATATATATATATATATATATATATATATATATATATAAATAATAAGGGGGGATGAAAAGGGAAAAGAGAATGTAGGAAAACAAGCCTAATCTAAAGAGGTGATACACCAGAATAAGATGACCTTCTCACATCCACTCTCAAAATCAAACAAATGCATACATACACTCAGACTTGGCAGAAAGGCCAGGCTACAAGAAAATGATAGGGAGGTTCTTATGAAAACACAGGAATAGGGACTCACCAAGATGTTGTGAAATACATACTGTAAATGACTTCCTCTATTCTATACTTCCAAATAAAGCTCTTCTCTTGTCAGCTACAAAAAATGGCGCCTTGTAGATAACTGGTGTGTTGGTGCTAAACCTGTGAGAGCATCAAAAGACAATGACTGAACACAAATCAAACACTTAGGACATACACAAAATATCTATCTAAGAAGAGGTAAAGAACTACTTTTATTTGATTCAGGCGAAAATTTTAGCAGGGTTGTGCCTTGTAAAATTGTGAAAGAAAGATGATTACAAATGACCAAATCACAATGTTATATGGAAAGTCCAAGAGGCCCATTTGGTGCTCCTTATTTTACAAGTGGCATATGCATCCCTTCATGAAAGGAAACAAGTTGCTCAAAGCATTAATGAACTGTTCCCTTTGTCTGTTTTAAATTTGCTTCTCTATTTTAGGTGACTTACACGGTTTATCTACTCATTAATGTGAAACAGAGGAACCAGTTACACTACTAGCTGCTTGCATCCCAAATGATCAATTCACTAGAACTATTTCACCTACCAAAGTCACTTCTCAAATTGGTACCACTTGGACTAACTACTTACTCATTCCTTGCTTGTCACTTTGTCTTTTCTCAATTTTGTCTTATCTGGCTCATTCAGCCCCTGGGGCGAACATCTTGGCAGGTCACTATACTCTGAGCTCCTTTTCCATAGTTAGTACTTCCTTTGATTTTGAAGACAAGTGGCCATTTCTCTTTTTTAATTTTGACATTCGTATGGCTGTCATTGGTTTGAAAACCAACAACTAATCTATTCTTTTAAACTTGATGTCCTTCGAGATGTCCCTGTCCCCGTCACAACACTATCAAGTCCCTTGCTAGCCTTCACCTATTTTCCTTCCCTGTGGGAACCCTTTTGATTTTTAAATTACCCTTTATATTTGGGTTATAAGTCCCCCACAAGGGCATCTACCCTTTGGGGTCCTTCGGCGGGTCCCTTTGGTTTATGCGAACATCTCTCGGGTTCCCACAGGCTTTATGTCTGCGGACAATTTCCCCTGGTAAATTTCCTCGGGTCTACCTTTACCTTTCTTTATTTTTTGCAAACTTTTTTCCATAGACAAAAGTCCATGGAAATTATGTCTGCCTTTGCTCAAAGCTTAGATGTATGCAGCCTGAATTCCTTCAAACTTTTTGTCTGAAGGAATTCCTTCAGACAAAAGTTCTAAGGAATTGGGACTTAGCCAATTTCGATCAAGACTTGGGCTTAAAATTTGAACTTGAACTTACCCTTGCCTGAGTCCCTTTCCTTTGAAGTTCCACCCCTTTGGAAGGGTACTGAACCTTTTTGACTGCCCTTTGGCCAAGGACATACCCTTGAACCAAGCTGTTGAACCAAAATGGTTCAACGGTTCAACCAAGCACGCCGATTTCTTAATGAACCAAACTGACGAACCTTTCCATTAAACTTTTCCATTGAACTGAACATGTTGAACCAAAATGGTTCAATTTTTCAACCATTGCATGCCAATTTTTTGTTGAACCGAAGCTGATGAACCTTTACTTTGAACCAAGACCGTTGAACCAAAATGGTTTAACGATTCAATGGTTCAATGGTTTAACCATTAAATGCCGATGAACCTTCAAACCAATTGAAACAAGCTACCTTGAACTAAGAGATCAAACTAAGGCTATTGAACCAAAGGCTGTTGAACCAATTGAACCAGGCCATGAACTAAATTCATCAAACTTGCTGAAACTGAAAAAAACTGTCATTAAAACAGTAGGGGAAGAGGGTGACCAAAATTTTGCCTGTGGGCAAAATTGGTCAACAATAATCTTATCCCTCAACCTCCTATTGTTAATAAAACAATAAATAATCTTCAAAATGAACCTCTTACATCTCAAATTTCTAATAAACATATAAGAGGCATCACCCCTAAAATTACTTATAATGGGTCAACCAATCCTACTCTTCACTCAAAAACATTTGGAAATATATATAAAGACTAGGTTAATTTAAATACCTTTACCACTACCAAGATATTAGTAAAAACCCTCATGAGTGATGCTTTATATTGATACAACCAACTCAAATATCATTTCATTACTAGTTTGGAAGACTTAGTCAATTCTCTAGTCCAAGAGTTTCAAACTAGTGATTTCCCTGAGAATACCTTAACCCATTTTATCAATTGGAAGCAACTTGAGACTGAAACTTCATAATATTTTATCAAATCATGGAATACCTTGTCTAATAAATGTGAACATAATATTGTAGATGATAACATCTTCCATCTATTTACTAATTCTCTTTTTCCCAAGTTGTAATATCTAGTCCTCTCTCTCTCTCTCTCTCTCTCTCTCTCTCTCTCTCTCTCTCTCTCTCTCTCTCTCTCTCTCTCTCTCTCTCTCTCTCTCTCTCTCTCTCTCTCTCTCCATGTACTTTGGAAGAGGACATTGACCAAGCAAAGCATCAAGATTTCCTTATGCATAAATTTGATCCATCCTAACCTTTTATGGGTATTCACATGTTAATTAATAATAAGAATCATCATGCTAAAAATGATGGTGTCACTTACTCTTATGATACCATTCATATTATTCAAGCTCTTGTTCCTAACTAGACTCTGAAATAAGCTTACCCTCCTAACAACGTCGGTAACCCTCATTTATCCTCAACCAATACCATCAATATTCATAAACCTTTATCCTTAGTATAATTACAAAAATGTCTACCAAGGCCTCTCCCATGAGAACTTGATCCCACTCATCCCATGAAATCCTAGTATGATCCTAATAATTTTTGTTGGTTTCATGCTAGTTGGGGTCATTCTCTTGAGACTTGTAGAAAACTTCATATTTTGGCTATGTATTTCCTTCTTATTTCCAATTTTGACCATTATTATATCATTCATAAATTCCAACAAGACTATGACATTGCCTTCAAAACCCATGAGACACAAACTAAATCTCAAGATTTAAACAAGGCTAATGCTCATTTGGCCATCTATAAAGATCCTCTTCCAAATAACCAACATACCAAAGAAAAGCCTACCCATTCTACCAATAACATTGATAGTCTTCTTAACCCAAATCCTGAGGAGAATGTAGTCAATATGAATAATATGAGAAGGGTGATTTCTTTCATTGATCCTCAACCCATCTATACACCTCAATTATCTTACATATTTTGTGCAATCTAAGATTCTTCTCCAACTCAATTAATTCAGTTGGGGAAGGAAGACCTTATATATTTTGATGAGTGGGATCTTATCACAAAACTTACTAGTCTCTCATATCAAATCCCATTTCTTGAACTTATGTGGAAGTCTCCATAACATCATAACCATCTTATGAAGCTTTTGTTTGAAATGAACATCCCTCATCCTTCCTTAGCAGGATGTGAAGTTACCTTATCTGGATTAGAAGATAGCATTTTACAACCATGAAAAGAGATGTCCATTTATGTGGATGAAATAATTTACACTTATCTTTAACTTAAATTCCCCATTACTTATATGATCCTCGATGAGATTATGCTGTGTGGATGATCCTCCTCTTTTTATCACTATCCAAATCGATGATATCCAAGTCAAATGTGCCTTGACTGAATAAGGTTATGGCACTTGTGTTGCCTCTCAATTTTATCAAAATAATTGGATATTCTAAATATAATATTAAACCCACATGAAACACATGTTAAGGATATGACCAAAGGCAAACACCTCCTTTAGGTTATGTGTGGCTCCCAGTTACCATTCCACCTACCACCATTTGAGTAAAGGTGATGATCTTCAATTTTCTTCTATCTTATAACATTCTTCTTGGTAGGCCATGGACTCATCACATGAGATTAGTTTCCTCTTTCACTTACCAATGTGTCAATTTTCCTCATAATGGAGCCATCTATAGGATTCAGGGTGACACTAATCCTTATAATTTCAAACAATTCTAATACCATGGTTTATTAAAGATTCCTACCCTTGAACCTTTGTCAATAATTCCATTTCATGAATCTCAATTATTTAAATTTCCTATCAATTACACTCAAGATTATAATGGTCACCTTGATTCATTAGGAATATAACCCTAAACTCATAGATTATGATGATGATGACCTTGCTGAGATCAATTTCAAGATTAAAACCTCAAATATCTCACCTCATCTCATCTCTCAGCTTTTTCCTTCTTTACAACCTTGTTCCCACCAACCATCTTGTGATGATATACCTATTATCTTAACTAAGACTCAACATTCCATTCATTACACCACATCAGATGACAAGGTCATCCCTACCTGAACTATCAATCTTCATACAACTGATTATGATAATGGTTATAACCTTAGATGATCCATTCTTAGGGGGTATTTTACTAGAATGAGATGCTTAGATTATTCATTATCATTCCTCTTTGCTTAAATATTTTTGTGTATCTTATAACATTTCATCTTATATCATTCTTAATTTTATCATTTTTCCTCTTGATCACAGGTTAAAGATGGTGCACACACCTCAAGTTTTTGAATAACCTCATAAGATTTTGCTTATGGATCATGTTATGATTGATCCCTATCACTTTACTATACCCCTATAGCTACCTTACCTTTTATATGCTTGTGATTGTCCTTCAGCCTTCTATGCATCTTATTCTTCCCTCAGCAGAGCCCAGTTTAGATCCCATCCCAATCCCTCTATAGCTAAATCTCTTCCTATTTATGATCATATTTCTCCTTCAATAGAGACTTATCTAGCCTCTCCACCAAACTCACCTTCTCTTGGTGATGGTTTTATCCCTTTACCATAGCTAACTCCTTCACCTACCATATGAGTTGATCAGCCTTATTGTGACATTTATAAAGTTATCAGTCACTGGACTAGAGAATGTTCATTATATCAATCTTTCTCAGCTTCTATTTCCACTCCTCATATGAGTACACCTACCAAGTCTACTCACAAGTGTATCTATTGCTTCCATGGCACATTCAATCATTCATCCACGCATTGTTATAAGTTGTGATAATATATTGACACCTTACATCCCACCACTCCTTAGTCCAAATCTAAGGCTATACATCCCCTAAAAATATTACCTAAATATCTTCCTAAATATGGAGAGGTGTATTATCTCTGGCAGTAATGTGGTACACATCACACTGATCATTATTGCATCCTTTAGAAGCATCTTAATGATCATCTCTTAACCATTATTTCACCTTATACCCTTCCTCCCATAGGTCATTCTCACAATAAGGCTCCCCATTCTTCCCTTGTGGTTCCACCACCTATGGTCCCTTCTCCACCTACTATTTCTTCACCCTTTATTCCCTCACTTATGGATCCTCCTTCACCTATGGCCCATTCTCCATCATTGACCCCTTCATATTCCATAGATACCACTTTCATTCCTTCTCCTGATAATCCCCTGAATGATATCCCTCATTATCATGATCCTTTAAGCATTCCTACATTTTCTATTGAAGATATTCGATGTGAATTATTTTCTCAACTTTCCTTGAATATCGATGAGACTTTGGTTGCAGTTCATATTTAACTTCATAGTGAACTATTAGATATTATGGATAATGTGTTTGGATAAATATATCAATACTTATGAACATAAGCATGGTGTTCTACATTTATTTCCTCATTTTGTTTGGATGTGTGCTTTGATTTTACACTTATCTATTTTATATCATTTGATATTGTGTCAAATTATTATCTATCTTACATGGTGACTTTTGTTTTGCACTTTATGTTGCTTATGATGTTATTATTTTATCTTATGGATTATTTTTCATAATTCCATTCTTGTTCTTATTGAATTTATTCCATTATTCTTTGTTCTTTTTAATGATTATTTGTTATCTTATCTCTATAAACATAAATAAGTATTATTGTGACATGGTTATACAAACCTTAATCCCTTTAGTCACTCCTCATTTACCATGTGATTATTTAGAAAAAAATTCATCTCATTACAATCTCCTTTTACCGGTCCACTTTGGATCTCCCTTTATTCCCCTTTATTCACTTTTTAAAACTAAGCATACACATGGTTGACACTTGAGATAACATGTTGGTTCATAGTTAAGCCTAAGTGTTCTAGTCAATCATGTATTCCTTTAGCCAAAGCCTAAAGCTCATTCATGTGTATCCCTCTATCTCTCATGATTAGTCATTCTAAGTCCATATGGAGGAGGAATCTTAAAATCCATAAAAACATTCAAAAGCCAAATCATTTAACAAAAGGTAATGATAAAAAAGGTGACATTTAAAAATTTTAAAAGTCAAATCACACTAAAAGATGTGATTTTGAACACATCTTTTTTCTAATCAAAGCTCAAACTCCATAGTTGGCCTCACAATAGAGCTGAGGTCCATTGGGGTGTGGTAGGCTAGTAGATTAAAAAAGGAGAATAAAAAACCATCTTAGTGCTACCTACTTCCTCATGTAAGTACCCAATCTTTGCAGTAGACCGATAACTCTATAAGGGGTCCTAAGGAATGGGGAACATGTTGTGGGAAGGTAGGTCTATTTTTTTTCTTGTTCAAAACCTCAAACATGAGTTGATCTTAGTACCACACTTATTTTCCTACAATCTTTATGCTTATAGTGAACAAGCATCCTCTATATATTGATGGTCACTAGTCACTTAATGTCTTCTCATGTCCTTAGTGTGCTTCATGTCTCCTAAGGTATTCTCACAAGATGACCACATTATGATTCTTACATTGCCTTCTTAACTCCTTACAACCCTAATATTTCCCCTTGAGAAATATTGTTTTATTCACTAATCACTCCCCTAGGGATTCCATTTGTGATTTACATTATAAAACCATGGATAGGACCTGGCCTTCCTCACAAATTACCAAATTTTCACATTACCATTCCAAACATCCTCTTTTAACATATTTTCACACTATTTCCACCCCAAATGTGTTCCCTTTGTGAGTTATAGTGTAAGATCATGGATAGGACCTGGCCTTCCTCACAAAATTTTCCAATATCCAAGTCACAATAAAATTACATGTGTCAAATATGAGATAAGATGTGATTGATTATGAGTTACATGTCATTAACATGCTTCCCATCTTGATTTATTATGTTTTATGCTTACATCATTAATCTTTCACATTTATCTTCTTATTTTCCAATTGCATGTAAGAATCCAACCACTTTTTCTTAAGTTTTTCATACTTCCCAACTTAAATTAGTATGATTAATTTAAGACCACTTTACCAATTTCAGTTTTCTTTTATACTTCCCAATGTGATTTAGTATGATTGATTGACTTAATTGATTTGTTTTTTATACCATTGGTCTTTCACGTGCTTTGAATTTTATTACATTATTTTCATACTTCCTAATGTGATTTAGTGTGATTTTATTTATTTTAATTTGGTGCCACTCTTTTTCATGGTTTAAAAAAAAAATTTATCCTCTTGTTTACCACATTCTTGGTTTATTATACTTAGTAATCTCTTATTATTACACATTTTCCATCGTGATATAGTGTGTAATGCATTTTTTTTAATTATACTTTTCCAAGTCTTTTCAACTATTTCTTTTTTATCATGCATGTGTACTACATAATGATAGAAAAGAAAATGCCACACATATATTTCCTATAACATATCCAACAAAACCAAAATACATGTGCTAGAAAGAAATATATTCATGCATCCACAACCAAAACCAAAATATAACACATAACATCAAAATACAACTATAAAAATAGAATATCTTTGTATATATCATGTGTTTTAATACAAAGTACAAAAATACATAACTCTAACTCTAAAGTTAGGCTCCATCATGTCTATCTCATGGCCTATCCATGCTCCCCATAAATGCCTAGGACTATCCCCTCTAAATAGTACACTATAAAGAGACTGTCTAAGATCTCAATCCTACTACCTATCCCTATAGGTTGGCCACTTAGGCCTATATCTATCATAGGTTAGCCACTTGGGCCTATATCTATCATAGGTTAGCCACTTGGGCCTATACCTATCCTAACTAGATAGTGGTATCCAAATGTGTGGCCGTCTCTTTAGCCAAGGCCTTCCATGTGTATACCTCTCTTGATCCCACACCTTATGGTGGTGACGTCCCATCTCCACATGCCTATAATGCCTTATGACCTCCCCTACTAGTCTGAACTAGCCTACTTGAGCTTGGGTAGATGGTAATATGGGATCATCTAATGAAGTAGGGTCATATGGTGCAAGCACCCCATCTAGAATAACATGGTGTGATTACATCACTAAGGATCCCCATATGACCTCCTCCTCATCCACAAGATCTATAAAATTCAAACTATAAAAATATTAGATCACATATACATATCAAAATCTATCTATACAACTAGTATTCTATATAAAAGACTAAAAATTATAGCATTTATTAAATGTCCTAGTATCACCTATCACCATCTCTCCATCTATTCATTAATCGATCATGATCTCTCCATCAGATTATCCCCAAAATACCTCATCCTTAGGATGCCTCCCAATCAAATCAAACCCTAGAGTCACCACCCATACATGTCTCAAGCCTCTCTTTAATGGTGCCTCTCTAGACTAGCTCTACCCTAGGCCAACTAATGGGTCATCCTAGATTACCACCCTCTTTACTCTCTCTCACCATTGGCATATCCATTGGGGGTGCAATCAAGGTGGTCACCACTCCTCTTTATATGGTGTTATATATGGTAACTATAGAACCCATATATCCACATCCATGCCCTTTCTAACTACCAACTATCATGCTCAACTAGTCCATAGTCTCACATGCCACACTCTGATGTCTAATATCTCAACTTGCACTCCTCTTACTCCTCTTCCCCTTGGCTCTCTCACATACCAATCCTAAAATGTAGGCACCACTATAGGATCCATTAGGTGATGGAGTTTTAATTGTCTTGAAAAATGTGCCACTAGATATGGCTCTACTCACCAGGTGTAGTGGCTCATGATCCACACTCATGTTAACCTTAGTATTACCATCACCCAACTTGGCCAAATAGTCATAATATGCACATAAGGTTGCCACATAATTTATCTTCATGTGATCATATATATCACTGGCATGTAGGGCATGACCCACACCACCTAATCTTATCTTCATCTCAAAACCCAAGGTAACTGATCATCGACCACATGGGGAAACCCAGTTGATTAATACATCAAAAACCTCTCATATATTTAGGTACTTAGTAGTACCACTATTCCCATGATCTTATGACCTTTAGATAACATCCCATACATATCATGCATGAGCTAAACCTAGATGACAAAACCCAAGTCATAGAGTGCCCCATGATCCAATATAGACTAACACAAGGCAATCACATACATTGGTACCTTATCATCTAACTTGTGACATAATACTCATGATGTCATAATTTATATCATAGCCTTATAAATATATATAATATGTGTAATATAGACATCAAATAAACTCACCCTCAGTCCCAAGTAAACATTATCTAAGCCCATCACCTATTAGGCTAATGCTCATCTCTCCTGTTAATCATCTAGTATCCTCGTGATAATTGGCTTCCCCCTATAGGTAGTCCAAAAAACACATGGACATCCTATAAAGTGATACCAACCTCTATGGTATCCCTATCCACAACCCATCTAAATGTGTTGGCCAAATATTCCTAAGCTCCCAAGAACATGACCATAAGATCAGCACTCAATAAGATCCATCGCATGTCCATGATACCTCTCAAGCCCAACGTAACTAATCTAGATCTATCTACATCCATCAGGCACTCCAATAGATCCATTAGCCATGACACATCTACCAATCACCAAAATCTCTATCATCTATACAAAATATCAAACAACAAAAGATGTATTAAACCTCCATGTCACTCACAATTAAAATACATTCTTTTAAATTTCACAAAAATCAACTAAATTGATCTAATTTATTCATTTCACACTTAAATTTACTTATTTTTAACTAAATCAACCCTTTAAATACTAAGTCAACCACCTTGTGGCTTAATAATACTATATCATCCACTTAGCAAATAACTATGTCAACCCTATAGTACTATGTCAGCCCCTTAGACTTCACAAACTAAGTTAGCCTTTCTTTTCCCTCAGTAGTATTACATTAGCCACTTAGAAAACATTATAAATCATCCATGTTTAACTATGTCAACCCATTTTCCCAACACACTAAGGCAGCCATGACCTACTAGGTTAGCCCTTTCAAAAAACAATCTACCAACTAAGTCGACTGGGTTGACCTTGTTATTTCAATGTGATGACTTTTTAACCAATTCTAAGAAATTCCGTAGGCATTTATTACTCTGACCCCTTCTTATCTAGTACCCCATTTTACCCCTAGTGTCACTAAAAATTTCTTAGGGTTTATTTTGCTCTCTAAATTTGCCCTAATAGATAAATTCTTATAAAAACACTTAATTTCAAATAAAAAATACTCAAAATTTTGAAATTCTCTATTTTTTACCTATGTTACACTCATTACAACCATTATGCATCTTCCTCATCTTAGTTGTCATCTCCTCACCATCCTAGCTCTTTAAGCTCTCATTAGGTATCTCAAAGCTCTATTTTTTAAAGAATAGTCAATAATAGAAAATGAATTCTTTTTCACCCTATTTATATTTATTATGACAAAAATATTTACACTTAAAATATTTACCATCACATTCCTTATTTTGATCATATATTTATTCTACTAACTCATTTTTTGAATTGTAAAGAGTTCTGGAATGTTGATTTCATAGAGAATTTTTATAACTATTATATGCATAGGTTGAAAAAAAAAAAAATTGTCTTTTATGCTAATCTATATATGTTCACCTAATTTTACTCATATTGGATGCCTTCACATCTCTCATGTCTCCTTCTTTATCTACAGTACTAAGGCATGTAAAGGTATGTGTTTGTTTTTAATTTTATCCTTTCATTTATCTCATTTTATCCTTACTACAATTTATTTAGCATCAAAATTATGTGTCATCATGTTCTTTTCTTGAAGCACTATCCCCTATTGCACCTATGTGACACATGATGAGCTTCGAGTGGGGCATATATATATACACATAATATTTTCAAAGTTTTATCAATTACTAATGCTCTCTATCTTGCAGGAACCTTTCGACTCTCAATCTCTTTCAGTACACACCTTAAAGAGTGCACTGGGGAAAGCGGTGGGTAGAACATTGGTGCTTCACAAGATTGTTATCCATTTTTCAACTTGTTACTAATACAACCATCTCTTAAAAACCATTCCCCTAAGCCTTGTCTATTTTATTGGACACTCCTCTAGCCTTTTACCACCTTCAGTACCCTTTTTAGATTCTAAAACCCTTTTGATAGTTTACATGACTATGTCAGCTATGTCTACCTTGTAATCTTATTGACAAAACTTATTTAGGGTCTAGATCAGCCCCTGGTCAACCTAGTCCATGACCTAGTGACTTTTTGTTAATAATGATACTTGGTTGATTGGGTCGACCCTATCATCCAAAACTTTTGGAAGGGTTTAGGGTTAGATCTACCTATATATACATAATAATTTCCATCATTTATCATGAATAAAAGAAAAATTAAGATATGTTGTGCATCTACTTATCCACCACTATACTTGAGGATCAATATTAGGGTTTCATACTTTTTTTTGTAGATATAGATCATGTCTTATGGAGAAGTCTTTTGGATGCATTGATAGGTTGTGTAGCCCAGAGCTGATTTATCCTTATCATCATTACATACCACAACAACCTCTTATGATTCACCTTGTCCAAGGGAGAGATTGAGGCTTGGTGGGTTCATCTTCACAGGTAAGTATTCCTAAATTTGTTCACCCTTTGTAAGAGTAGATAGATATGCATTTGCACTTCTCTTCCATGCATTAGGATTGTGTATACATTGACATGAATATATGTCTTATATTCATGTTTACTTTTGTTTTTTATTACCCCCACTTTGTTCTACAAGCTTTGGTGAGTACTAGATTAGATTTTTACTTTAATTGTTTTTAGTATAGTGAATATGAAAAAATAGGACTTAGTTATGGTTATTGCATAATTTTACTTGATTGGAGGCTTTAGAACCCTCCCTAGTGATATTATTATGGTAAGAGATCCCCTTATTAAGTCTAGAGGATCCATATTGGTCATGACCTCAATTATCTAATGTATCCCCAATTGAAAGTGTAAGTACGATATATCTTCTCTAAGTTAGGATTGATTTGTAGATTTGATGCATTTATTCTTGCATACAAATAACATTGATGACTCATATGTCATTATGGGCATTGAACTTGTAAATCTGAGTGCTTCATTTGTAGAATAGTCTTTAGTTTTGATGTATGTTGATCCTTGCTCTCCTCTTCCCATGGATATTTTTTCAATGAATGTTCCATGTCTATCTTCTTCTCTAGATGTAATGAGGGTACTTATAAACCCTCTTTTTCTCTCTCCTTCATTGTATTCTTATTCATTTCCTTCTTCTATAATTAGTCTTATGATACTTAATCAAACTTTGGCACATTGAAGCATTAGTATGGAGACATTTGAGCATTTTTCAAAGATAAACATCTTGATTCCTACCTATATTCCATTTGAGTTAGAATTCATCCATTTGATAACTTATGGTTTATTTCTCCCAAAAGGAAGAGACAACATTTATTGTATATGGACCTACTACAACATTCACCATGTAACATTTTGCACTTACCTTCTCTCTCTTCTTTATGGAGGAATACATCCTTCATATTTTTTAGGAGATTGGTGATAATCTCTATGTACTTGGAGTTTTGATTACTTTAGCACCATCTTCTAAGGGGTAATTTAGTCTCCTCTTCTTATTTTCTCTTATCTGGGGGGGTAGTTTTTTCCCATTGGGTTCTCTCCTTTTACTCCACCTTTTTAGAGTTGCATTGTACTTGGGTACCTGATCAAGCCTAACTGTTAGGACCCAATTCTACTACCCACATAAGTTATGCTTAAGGGTGTTGTTGGTGTAGGTTTTATACCATTGCATGTGTTTTTACTACCCTTATGTTATTCACCTTGCTTAGGTAGATATTATGTCCTTATAGATATTTATGAGGTCATTATGACATCATCATGATGTCATTATGTACTTATGAGTGTATGGCGTCACATAGGGATCGGATGGGGTCATCCATTCCACTTGATACCCTTAGTGCCTAGTCAACTTATGTCACTTTTTCACTATGGTCCCTCAATGCTCTCTTAACCCATAGTGAAGGAGCACATCCACGCACCTTGAATGGCTGAGTCATCCTCCACTCAACCTACCTATTTAAGGACATGTCATCCTTTGTATTTTGTGATGTAATATGGTGTAATATGATGGATATTTTTTATTGCATAATTTTTAATATTATCTCATATTGATTTTATTTACTTTCATCAACCTTACGCATTTGCTTGTCTTACATTTGGTGAACTGGTGCATTCAATTGTTCTAGTGATCTTGGCAAACACTGTGACACTATTATGTTATTGGGTGATATAATTTTTTATATGCCTATATGGTAATATATGTATTATTGGAATTATATTATTATATGGAATTCACCTGACATTCTATTATTTTCTTATTTTTTATGGCTTTATGTATTTTATAGATGTGTATGTGTGTGGTCACATTTCTTAGTGATCATATTTTTGCATACAATTTGGCTCATATTATTATTTCAAAAATAAATATGATTGTTTTATGGAAATATTTATATATGATCATCTTTAATATTTTCTTCATGTAATTTATTAAAACTAACTTACAATATTTCAATATGTGTTGCAATTAAAACTATATGGGAGAAATAGTATAATGTTTTAGATAGAGTCATATATTACCATGAAGTTCCTCACATGATTGGGATACACCATTTTCACTACACAAATTATCATTATTCTAATGTGGATACCCTTATTACACTAGTTTAATATCATTTGGGACTTGATATTTAGGTTTTTTATTCATTGAATTTATAGACATACCTCATTTCTATTATAAGTACAATTGAAAAAAATAATGGAATACTCATTTTGCATACCTTGTTTGGATGCCCTTATACATTTCACTTGTGCAAGTTTGATGAAGTGGTTATGTTTTACCTCCTCCTTTGGGATGTTTTATCTTTATAAATGATTTAGATTCTTGTTTCCTACTTTCACCTTTATTGAAAGGTTGTCTTCTTCTTAGAGTTAACTTGCATTCACCCATGTAATCATGAAGTGATGTTATGATATATACTTCTCCATAGAGTTATTGCACTTATTTTAGATACTCTTATTTATCCCTTTGAAGTAGTACAAGATTTTAATTCTCATGTCTATTGAGGCCTTGGAATATTTTTGTGGTTATAGTTATTTTGTTTCACTTCATAAACTTTGGTTTATCCCTCTCCATTGCACTTAGCTTAGCCATTTCCTCTCTTAATATCATATATATACTCAACACACACTTTATACACATAATATTTTCAAACTTTTATCATTTACTAACACTTTTTATCTTGCAGGAACCCATCGAATCTCAATCTCTTTAAGTGCATGCCTTAAGGGGCACATCGAGAAAGGAGTGGGAAGACCATTGGTGCTTCGTAGTATTGTTGTCCCTTTTTCCACTTGTTATCTACACACTTGTCTCTTAAAACCATTAACCCTAAGCTTGTTCTTTTTTGTACCTATTCTAACAATTTTCCACATTTTATCTTCCTTTTCCTTATCTTATTCCCTTTTGGTTAGTCCAATATACTAGGTTGATTCGGTTGACCCTGTATAGTTTCAGGATATTTTTCACTTTGGATCTTGTTATCCTTTCACTCACCTAGCTCAGGAACTATTGAATTATTGACCAAAATTATACAGGGTTGACTAGTTCAACCCTATCAATCAACATTTGTGGAAGGATTTAGGGTAATAAATACATATATATACAAGTGCATTTCCTATCATTTATGAAGAAGAAGAAGTGAGATAAGAATAAGTGCAAATAAATATCTACTTATTGACCATTTTACTTAAGTAAAGCTTAGGGTTCCATATATTTTTTGGAGATATGGATCTTGTCTTGTGGATAAGTCTTTTGGATGCATAGATAGGTTGTGTATCCTAGATATGATTTGTCTTTGTCATCCTTACATACCACAACAACCTCTTGCATAGCACCTTGGCCAAGGGATAGATTGAGGCTTGATGGGTTCATCTTCAAAGGTAAATATTCCTAACATTATTTCTCTTTTATAAGAGTAAATAGATAATGTGGTTATACTTCTTCCATGCATTAATATTTTGTATACATTGACATGAGTATATGTCTTCTATCCATATTTAGTTTTATTATTTCTAACCCCAAATTTGTGCCACAAGATTTTTTGAGTACTAGATTAGATTTACTTTACTTTTTTATTAGAATAAAGTGAAAAATCAAACCTAGGACTGTTTTAGGGTTATTTCATGATTTGTGTTAGACTATACACTTTGGAACCCTTCCTAGCATAGTGTATATTATGATAAGTGATCCCCTAATCAGGTCTAGCAGATCCCTATATTGGTCATGCTCCTACTTAACAAATGTGTTTCCAATTGGAAGTGTAGGTATGATCTATCTTATTTGAGCCAAGCCTTATCTATAGACACGATGCATTTTTGATTGCATATATTTGGGTCAACACGATGTGAATTTAACCCTTGCAGGTTTCCTTTAAATTATTTATTTATTTTATCATTTGTATTATCATATACTCACATCACTAGGTTAATTGTATTAACCTAATTCTAAATTTTGTGCATAGATTTAATGAAGAGTCACATCCATATGATTATATTCTTTTTGTGTAGGTTCTCAGACATCTAACTCAGATGACTAAGTCAACCCAGTCGACCCTATATATTTTCAAGCATCTTGTTTAGAATACTAAGTCGACCTAGTTGACCTTGTTAAAAAGCTTTACAAGTATATATCAAGGTTATTGAATATCAATCTTTATTCTTTGCATCTCTGATCAACTAAGGTTCCTTTCTATCTCTTTCCTTATAGTCTTTATTTTCACACTTTGTAGTATTTAAAACTACCCTTCTATAGTCAACTGGATCGACCCTATCAACCTAATTATGTATTTTATATGCTATGTGGATAACTATATCGACTCTATTGACCCTATTCATTCTCAAACTTGTTTTTGTAGTACATAGGTAACACTATCAACCCTATTTTATATTTTGTGCATACACTATCATTACAAATGACATTGTATCATGTTTCAAAGTTAGAATTGACCCTTATATTCTAGTAATTATCTCACACTTTCATTTCTTATTGTTTGCATGCTTAGAATAGATTGCATAGTCTAATTAGGTGGTTTTCAATATACCATTTAGTTTTAATATTTTTTATTTCATGCACACACTACCAAATCACAAAATCTTAAAAGCATTTTAACAATTGTCTACCCAAGATCAAACTACTTGGATTTCATCACCAAGGGGGAAGCTGACTTGATATTCTGATCAAGTATAAACTGTGGTTACTAGTATTTTTTGGCTAAGCACCTGACACCCTTATCACTATGGTGTTTGAAGTAAGTGGGTAAGACCCAATACCAAGCCTATATCATTCCCAATATAGATCCCTTTCATCCCAAACTTCCTGAAACCATCCTTAGATTGCTTTCTATTTCCTTATTTACATCCAAATTCCTCTCACATTTAAAATAATAATCTAATAATATAATAACACTTAGGTTGACCATATAGTTAGCTTGTACTTTCTAAGTTGATTGCATTCTCTTTGTTTGATTGTATTTTGTATTGAAAAAACTTGCATTGGCTAGTGTTGGTGAAATATTTTGTGTTGTGTGCCTCAATTAGATTAGCCAACATTGATCTAATTAATTTTTTATTTCCCTTCAGTTATTAATTTTCTAAATACTTACAAAATTATTCTTATTTTAGTACATAGTCTATTTAGGCTATCTAATTTTCCCTATCTATTATGCTAGGTCAACCCAGTTGACCCTATACACTTTTTCAACCTTTCTTCATTGTGATGGATCGACCCAGTTAACCCGATATAGTTTTTAGTCCCTATTTTATATGTTAAATTGACCCAGTTGACCCTGTACAGTTTTTGTAATTTCCTTCTTAATTGATTTTTCATTTCTCTTGCCTTGTTTAGTCCTCTTCCTTCATCTTGAACTTTATGTTTGATGACAACACTAACTTGCAGTCAATAGACATGATGAATTTTACAAATTATTATAGGGTATCCCATAATCAGAGTATGGATTCTCTCTTAGATGAAAGTAATGTTCATATATCCACTCACATAATGAACTATGGGACTCCTCCTAATACCTATTTGTAGCGTAATCCTCTCTTTTCCTTAGAATACTAACCTGAATTAGAGTATACCCTTTAAATTCTCTTATTTATGTTTGAATTTCCAAAATAGAAAAAATATCCCTCTACAATATAACATCTTATGATTAGTGGTCAATTCAAATAACCTCATTCACCTACTGCCACATTCTCAAATGGATTTGGGGGTATTACTTTCTTTAATTCTTAGCCTTTTCCCTTGATTATGACCCTTTCTCATACTATGACCTCTTCTTATTTGACTTCTTTTACCTCCATGCCTAATATCTCCACTAACATGGTAGGTTTTACATTTAGTGGGCCTCTTATAATATCCACTATCTTTAATACATCCACTAGTGCATTGTTTGCTACCTAAGATAATCATGCCTCTATTTATTCTTCTTCTCATCCCTTCACTAGTCCATCATTTTCTACACAAACAAATGTTGCCACTAGTACCTCACATTCTAATAGTTCCTCTCATGTTCCTACCAACACCAATATTGGTACCCAAGACACTAATACCAACATTAATACTAACACTAACACCAACTTTAATGCTTTAAATAATGCTAATAATGTCAATAAAACACACAAACTCTTGTTACAAACACTTAACCAAATGAATACCTTTCAAGATCATAATACAAATCAGATGATGAGAATGTAAAATCACCTTCTCCATCTTCAATCTCATCCTCAACCAATGGATTAGGGCATGCATAATCAAAATGTTACCCCTCCTCCTCTTAAATATTCCCAAGGCATTCTCATCCCTTAACCTCTTTTGATCAAAAAAACCATTAATCATTTCTAGAATGAACCTCTTACTACTAAATTGCTAATATTGACATAGGAGGTATCACTTCTACAACTTATTATAATGGATCAACTGATCCTACCCTTCATATCAAAACATTTGGAAATATGTATAAGGATTGGGTCAAATTGAACACCTTTGTTTCTACCAAGTTCTTAGCCAAAACCCTCATGGGTGATGCCTTGGATTGCTGAAACCAACTTAAAACCCATTCTATTACTAGTTTGGAAGATATGGTGAATGCTTTAGTGAAATATTTCCAACCTAATGATCTTTTCAAAAAAACTTTGACCCATTTCATAAATTAAAAACAACTCAAAAGTGAAACTACCCAAGATTTTGTTAAAATATGGAAAACTTTGTCAAACAAATTTGAACATAACATGGTCAATAACAATATTTTCCATCTCTTTACTAATGTTCTCTTTCCCAAGGTACAATATCGGGTCTACACTCTCTGTCTCCACATACTTTGGAGGAGGGTATTGACCAAGCTAAATGTCAAGATTTATTTATGTGTCAATTTGAGCCACCCCAACCTTTTATGGTCCCTCATCTCTTAAAAACAAGAATTATAAGGTTACAAATTACCATGTCACATATTCTTATGATATCATTCACAATATTTAGGCTATCATTCCTAACCAATCTTCATAAATACCTCCCTCTTCTCAATAATATACCAACCCTCATTTATCATCACCAAATAACATTAATTTTCAAAAACCTCTATCCTTATCTAAATTAATTAAATGTTTATTTAGGCCTCTACCAAGAGAACTTGACCCTAACCATCCTATTAAATCCTAGTATGATCCTAACAAAATTTTTTGGTTTCGTACTAGTTGGGGTCATTCTCATGAGACCTGTAGGTAGCTAGGTAATTTAGATATGGATTTTCTTCATGGTCTTAATTTTGATCATGATTCCATCATTTGAAAGCATAAACAAGCCTATGGCATTAATTTTAATGATTATAAATTGCATTATAAGTCTCAAGCATTAAGTCAAGATAATTCCCATTTAGATATCTACAAAGATCATCTTCCTAATAGCCAACCTAATCAAGATAACCAAGATAAGCCCACCCTTACACAAACAATGTAGAAAGTCTTGTTGAACCCACTCTTGAATAAAATGTGTTTAATATGAATAATATACGAATGGCAGTTACCTTTATTGATTATCAACCTATCTACACTCCTCAATCATCTAAAATATTCTATGTTATCCAAGATTCTTTTCTAACTCATTTAAATGAGTTGGGGAAAGATGATATTATAAATTTTGATTATCCAACTCCAACTCCTCCTTTGTATAACACTTCCCATTATATTTATACCACTCTTTCATCATCTTCTAACATCAATGATAATCAAGTTTATATTAACATTTCTTCTACCGATTCTCAATATTAATCTAAACCAACTACTTCATCTTTGCAACATAATTTACAACCTTGTTCTAAACCTTTCCCTTGTTATCAAAAGAAATTCCAATGCACTTTAATTCCTTCTTATAAGGACCTTCTTAATCATTATTCTCCTATTTATAACAACATTCTTATGGGGTATGATGAGTGGGATTCCATTGCATAACTCACTAATCTCCCATACCAAATTCCAAATTCCATTTCTTGAGCTTATGAGGACTTCTCCACATTATATAAACCATCTTATGAAACTATTGTTTGAAATTAATGTATTTTGGCCTCCCCTAGTAGGATGTGAAGCAACCTTATCTGGTTTTAAGTATATCATATTACAATAATGTCAAGAAGTGTCCATCCATGTTGATGACATAATGGGAACTTCTCTTTCCTTAAAATTTCCTATTACTTATATGATTCTCAATGATATTTTTATTCATGTGGATGATCATCCTTTATTCATTAGTATCCAAATAGGTGATATCAAAGTCAATCATGCATTGATTGATGAGGGTTTTGACACTTATGTCACCTCTCTCAACTTTATCAAAACCCTTGGATATTTTAAATGAAACTTCAAATCCACATGCAGCACATGCCAAGGATATGATCAAAATCAAATGTCTCCTTTAGGTTATGTCTAGCTTCCCATTACTATCCCACCTATCACCATTCATATGAAAGTGATGATATTTAACTTTCCCCTTTCTTATAACATCTTGCTTGGTAGGCCATGGACTCACCGTATAAGAGCACTTGCTTCTTCTACCTGCTAATGCATTAAATTCCCTCATAATAGAGCTATTTATAGGATTCAAGGTGACAATAACCCTTAGAATTTTGAATAATTATAAGACCGTAGTGTCTTCAAGATTCATAATCTTAAACATTTGCTTAGTGTTCCATTATGTGAGTCTCAACAATTCAATTTCCCTATTAATTCAACTCGAGGTTACAATGGTCATCCTAAACTCATTGAGAATATTATTCCTAACCTCTTAGATTTTGATGATGATGAGCCGAATTAGATTAAACTCAAGATTAAAACTTTTTATCTCCTACCTCATCTCATATTATATCTTTCAGCTTCTTTGCAACCTCATTCTCGTAAACCTCCTTAAAATGATATTCTCATTATCTTGATTAAGACTTAGAATTTTATCCATCATAATTCATCTAAAGACAAAGTCATCCATACTTGAATCATTGATCTTCACACACCCAATTATGATGATATTTATTTAAATGATCCATTCTTAGGTGGTCTTGTTTAGGCTTGTGATGATGAGATTATCCATTATTGTTATTCTTTATTTGAGTTTTTTTTATATCTTCCCATCTTACTTCATTTATAGTTCCTAATTTTAGTATTTTTACTCTTTAATGTAGGGTAGATATGGTTCCAACACCTCTAGTTTCTAAGGAATCCCATCGGAGTATGTTCATGGATCATGTTATAATTGGGCCTTACCACATTGCTAGGTATCCTGACCACTATAGTTGGTTTATCCTTGAGATGCATTCTACCCTTATTTGACCTTTTATAGACCTTGGCCCTCCCTTATTAGAGCCCTCATCAGAGCCTATTATTTCTCCTATTATATTTGAGCTTGGTTTTTCACCCATTGTTGTTGAGTCTGTTCTTACTTCTAATCCCATTGCTCCTTCTATTAAGCCTAATACCATTCCTCCTCCACCAGCTTCTCTTGGTGATGGTTTTCTTCCTTTGCCTCAAATATATCTATTTCCCACTAAATGGGTCAATGATTACTCTCCATCTCCTTCCACTCCTATTACACCTCCTCCTTTGAGTGCTTATCATAAGACCATTCACAAACTTATATGTTTCTTATATGGGATAGATAATCATTCTTCTACCCATTATCACAAGTTGTGATAATATATCATACTTTACATCCTTCTTCCCCTTAGTATTTAGACAAATCCGTACCTCCCTCAAAATTATTACCTAAGTATATACCCAAGTATGGAGAGGTTTATTATCTTTGTCATCAATGTGGCACCCATCACACTAATCATTGTCACATCCTTAAGAAACACCTTAAGGATCATTTTATATATATTCCCAAACCTTCTTTCATTCCTCCCATAGTTCATTCTCACAAGAAGGTTCCCCCTTATTCTCCCATGGTTCCACCTCATGTGGTCCCATCACCTCTTGTGGTCTTTTCATGACATTTTATGCCTCCACCCATGACTCCTTCACCATAGACCCTCCCTCACCTATGGATCCTTCTCCACCTATGAGTTTATCACCTGTGGATCCTTTCCCATCAGTGATCCCTTCTTCTCCCATAGAGCATGCTCCCATGAATTATTTTGAGCATCCTTTGCTTAAATTTCCCTCCTCAGCATGATCCATCTAACATTCCTACTTTTTGAGTTGAGGAGATTAGACAAGATATTTTCCCAATTTTCATTGAAGATAGATGAGACATTAGTAGCAATTTGTATCCAACTTCATAGAGGTCTATCAAATGTTTTGGATAATGTGTGTGGGCATATTTATCATTATTTATAAACACATGCATGTTGATTTTACATTTTCATTTGGATTTTATGTGTGCTCCAATCTTATCATTATCTATTTTTTATATCATTTGACATTATGTGAAATTCTTATTTATCTTATATGGTGGCTTTACTTTTACACTCTATATTATTTATATTGTCATTTATGTTCACTTATGCATGTTTTATTTATCATTATTTTCTCTCTTTCTCTTGAGTTTTTTCTATAAACTCCATTCTTTTATCTTTATGATTATTTTCTTTTTTCTCTATTTCTCATGGATGATTTTGATTGTGACTTGGTCATACAAACCTGGTTCCCTTTTAGTCATTTCCCATTACCATGTGATCAATTAGCAAACAAGGCATCTCATTATACTCTCCTTTCATCGATACATATTTGGATATCCTTTATCTCTTTATTTCCTTTTTGAAAACTAAGCATATAGATGGTTGAGACTTGAGATCACATGTTGGTTCATTGTTAAGCCTAAGTGTCTTAGTTAATCTTGTCTTTGGTTACTTAGATTATTTTAACCTCAGCCTATAACTCATTCATGTGTATCACTTTATCTCTCATGATTAGTCATTCCAAGTTTATATAGAAGAGGAATCTTAAAAAATACTTCAAAACATTTAAAATCCAAATCATTTAAGAAAAGTCAATGATACAAAAGGCAAAAAAATAAAAATAAAATTAAAAGTCTAATCACACTAAAAGATGTGATTCAAAACACATCTCCTTCTAGTCAAAGCTCAAAATCCATGGTTGGCCTCATGATAAAGATGAGGTCCATTGGGTTATAGTAGGCTAATATATTAGAAAATGAAAATTAAAAAAACCTTTTGGTGCTACCTAATTTCTCACATAAGTACCCAATCTTTGTAGTAGATTGATGGATCTGTAAGGGGTCCTAAGGAACAGGGAACATGTTGTGAGGAGGTAGGTAAATTTTTATTTTATTTTACCAATCTACCTTATTGAGTTTATCTTAGTAGCACTCTTATCTTCCTACAAATCTTTGTGACTATAGTGAATAGGTTTCCTTTGTACATTTTTGGTCACTAGTCACTTAGTGTCTTCTCATGTCCTTATTATGCCTTTTGTTTCCTAAGGTTTTCTCATAAGATGCCTAAGTTATGATTTTTACATTCTCTTTTTCATTCCCTATATCCTTCATATTTCTTCTTGAGAAATATTTTTTTGACTACTGATCACTCCCTTTGGGATTTCATTTGTGAGTTACTTTGTAAGACTATGCATAGGACCCAACATTACTCATAAATTACCATTGATACCTTCCTATTATTGACATCCTTTATTACCCAATTTTATTATTTATTCCACCCTAGTGTTGTTCTCTTTATGATGTTATAGTGTAAGACCATGGATAGGACCTGGTCATCCTCATAAAAATTTTCAATAATTCAAGTCACAATCAAAATTACATGTGTCAAATATGAGATAAGATGTGATCCATCATGAAGTTACATGTCATTGACATGTTTCCCAACTTGATTTAGTATGTTTTATGCTTACTTCATTTCCCTTTCACTTTTATCTTATTATTTTATGAGTGAATTTAATAATTTAACCATTTCTTGAATTTCTCATACTTCCTATCTTGAATTAGTGTGATAAATTTAAGACCAAGTTTTTGCCAATTTTTTTTCTCTTATACTTCCCAACATGATTTAAAATGATTAATTAAATTAATTGATTTTTTTTTAATACCATTCATTCTTTTTCTTGACTTCCATTTTATTACATTATTTTCATACTTCCAAATGTAATTTAGTGTGATTTTACTTGTTTTAATTTGGTACTTACCTTTTACTTGGTTTAAAACAAATTTATTTTTACCATCTTTTGGTTCTTTATACTTAGTCATTTTCATGTTATTACACATTTCCCAACTTGAAATAGTGTGTAGTACATTTTTATTGATTATATTTTACCAAGTCCCCTTTGAATTTTTATTTTTAATCATGCATGTGTTCTACATAATGCTAGAAAAGAAACCACACCTCATATATTTCCTATATCATAGATAATAACAACTAAATACATGTGCTAGAAAGAAATATATCCAAAGCATCAACAACCACAACTATAATAATAACATCTAAAATCAAAATTCATAAGAAAAAATAATCCATATATATAATCTCATTAGTTTTGATATGATATATAACCATATACAATGCTCAACCTCTATGGTTGGGGCCTATCTTGCCTATCTCATGGCCTAGCCACATTCCTTGTAGATGCCTCAATCTAACCCCTCTGAATAGAATATTTTAAAGAGGTTATCTGAGATCTCAATCCTGACACCTATCCTTGTAAATGAGCCACCTGAGCCTACACCTGTGACAACGTGTCACTCTTTCTTTCTCCTATACCTATATCATATGGGTTAAGGTTATTATATGTATCTACATTATCTATGTCAATATCACTAGATGTGAAGATATTTCCTCAATCAAGGCATACCATGCCCATATTTTTCATGCACCCATCTCTATTGGTGGCTTCATCCCCTCTTTGTATACTCATATCTACCTCATAACTCTCTAGTTAGTCTCAACTAGCTCGCCTGAGCTAGGGTAGATGGTACACTAAGATATTTTAGTGTAGTGGGGTCATATGGCATTAGTTCATCATTAAAGACATCATGGAGTGATTCCCTCACCAAGGACCCCCCATCTGATCTCCTCATCCTTGGCATCACATATACAAATCACACTAGATAGATATTAGATCATTGATATATCTTAAAATATATCTATCTATAGTATATTTCAAGTAAAAAATTAATCACAATTTAATCATATTTTATACCTATTTATGTGTTGGCCAAAACTATCTTTCCATTGCATGATCGATGAGCATAGTTTCCCTACCTACAAGGCCTCTGACAACCTCCTCTATAAGATGTATCCTAAAACCAAATCCCATAATCATAACTTGAGTATGCCTCAGCCTATGCCTGAGTAGCCTCTCTATCTTCCAACTCTCCCCTAGCTCATCTACTAGGTTACTTGAGATGGTGATAGTCTCATCTCTCTCCTAATCTTGTTGCCTTTGTCAATGTCATGATCATAGTGGTTGTTACTCCTCCTATTATAGAGTTGGTGGTGGTGTTGGAAATAATTTCATTGATGTCAAAGGTCTAGTATTAGTGATAAAGGCTCCATTGCATTTAATAGTGTTTTTAATATTCATTTCTTGGATAATGTGTGTTAATATTTATTTAATATTAATGAATATATTTTTGGTTGTATATAAGTCAAAAGAGGGCCCATGGATAAGTCAAAGAGTCACAGGGTAAAGATAAAAGAGGAATGGGATGCATTTTCTCATGAAGAGTCATCTTAAGGAATTTCAAGAGTCACCATGTGAAGACAAAAGAGGCTATGGTGCATTTTTATATGAAGGGACACTTTGAATAATAAAAAAAGTCACCAAGATAAAGACAAAAGAGGAAAGGATGCATTTGCTTATGAAGGGTCACCATGTGACTTTTCAAATGCAAGGATATGAAGGGTCACACAAGTTTGGTACCATTTTCCATGAGGATTGAAGGGTCACAAAGGGTGAATGACAAAGGTCATTTGGAAAGATATAAATAAAGGCTTGAGAAGCCATTTGTAATATGAAAGAGAGTGCATGGTTTGTATTTATTTTAGAGGAGAGAAAAGCAGGAGATATTATAGAGTTCTATCATTTGTTGAGTAAGCAACACTGAGAGATAGTTGTGTTTTATACACAAGAGGGATTGGTGCTCCTAGGGGTTGGTGGTCAAACTATAATATCCCCAATTTCCACTCAAATCTAAAACTAGATATTTTCCTGACTATCTTTCTGTATTTTGCTTATTAGATATTTTGCATGCGTAAAGATGCTATTTTGCAAGATAAATTCAAATAAACAAATAAACCACAGTAAATCTCTTAACTGGAAAATCAGTGCTCTTATTATTCTTCAGAATGATTACAATAATGAATCTCTAGCATGCATATAAAAGAATACAAATATCATCTCAAAACCTGATCTTTTACAAATCTGGAATGGCTCTAATACAGAAGATCTTTATCTCTGCAATATCTGAATCAATACCCTGAATCAAAAACTTAATAAAATAAATCCCCGTAATACCTGTGATAACTTCTATGTGAAGTTATCTCTCAAACCTGTAAACCTCTATGATAACTTCTGTATGAAGCTATCTCTCAAATTGGCAATAGATCGGCTGATCTCTCACAACCTCTGAATCGCACACAATGAAGAGTGGATGTTCTTCAATGCAAATGGAATCCTGGAACCCTTGGCTCAATCTTCATAGAAGAATTCTTAACAAGAATCAATATCAATAATCAATCATGAATACAAACTCTCTCCCATGAGAAACCCTTATACCCTCCAAAGGTGTGCTTGCTAAAATTAGATTTCCTCAAATTAGAACTTGGGTTTCTTAAATTAGAATTTGGGTCTTAAAATTAGACCAATTCTTAAATTAGAATTAGGGTCATAAAATTAGACCAAATAATTAATAATTAATTAAAATTAGACCAAATAATTAATATTTGATTAAATCAATCAAATATTAATATCTCCCTTAATACATGTCGGATCCTCGAACTGTCTAAAGATGGTGAACCAGGGAGTGATTCTACACATGATCATGCCATAATAGGGATGGTCCGTTGAGTTCCAAATATCCCTAAATAATAGGAGCTCAAGAAAACGTGTCCAAAAGAGCCTGAATGAAAGCCAACTATAGGAATTCTACTAATTGAAGCCACATCGAGCTCCATCAAGACCCTCTATCCATCCTCTCAGCCTACGAGGGTCGCATAATAGGCTGATCATCAAGTCTGATTATGTCCACTAAAAAAGGGGACATGACACAAACAATATTTACAAGGGGTTAGTGCTCATGTGGTTTGGTGCTCAAAAATAGTTGTTGTGTTGGTACTCAAGTAAGTTGGTGTTTATGAACTTTGTAATTTGAGATAGTGCTCATTCATATACTTGAGATTGTTCTTTATGGTTTTTCCCACTTTAGATTTCCATGTAAAAATTGGGTCTCTCTCTCTCTCTCTCTCTCTCTCTCTCTCTCTCTCTCTCTCTCATGTGGTGCATATTATTGTTTCAATTTTATTTCATATCTTAAATGTGTGAGTAAGTAGTTAAAGAAAATAAATCAGATTAAGTAAAAGATATATAATAGACTGATTCACCCTCCCTCGTAGTATATTTTGTGCTTAGCAATTTGTATCAAAGTAGATTCCTTTTGGAAAATTTTTACAGCTTGAAGGTAGATCGAGGAAAGCACGATGGCTAGATCACATAAAGTTTTTTCTAAAAATAAGGCACCTTTTTTTGATGGGACAAATTATGCTTTTTGGAGCATAAGGATGAGGACTTCTTTAATGTCCCTTGGATTCAACATTTGGAAAGCAATGGTGGAGGAATATGAAGAGCCACAGACAATTATAACTACTTCAGTAGAAAATAAGGTAAGTGAAAATAATGCTAAAGATTTAAATATTATTTTATATGGTTTATGTGAATCAGAATTTATTAAATTTATGTAATTTAAATCTATTCATGAAACTTGGGTAAAACTTGAGAATATTTACAAGGGTGATGGAAAGTTTCAACAAGCTGAGCTTCATAATTTTAGATGATAGTTTGAGATTTTGAAGATGGAAGAGGAAGAAAATATAGCAAGTTACCTTTTATGGGTTGATGAAATAGTTAATCAAATTCAAGGTCTTAGAGAAAATTAGAAGAATCAATTATGGTATAAAAAGTTTTGATATCTCTACCATTGAGATATGATGCAAAAGTTTTGGCAATTGAAGAGATGAAGAATTTAGCCAAGCTAAAGATGGATGAGCTACATGGTATTCTTACGACATATGAGATATGGACCAAAGAAGAGAAACCCTCAAAGAGAGAAGCTAATTTCAAGACATCAAAGAAAGAGAAGGATAAGATTCAAGAATCAAGTGACAGTTCTAGCGATGATGAAGATGACAATGGAGCTCTATTCATTTGTAAGCCAAAAAAGGGCACAAATAAATATCAAGGAAAATTACCTTTTAAATTTTTTAATTATGGAAATATTAGAACTTTTTCAGGTAAGTGCCTAGATAAGGGTAATGGTGACAATGAGTAAGGAAAGTCTACATATAAGAAGAATTTTAAAGGAAAATTCAAGAAGGGATTTATGAAGAAGAGTTTGTATTCTAAAGATCCTAGCTCAACCAAAGATAGTGAAGTCAGTGATTTGTAATAAGAAGAGATTATATTCATGGCCATACATGAAGATGCCTCCATAAGCAAAAGTATATATGATCAAGAAGAACAACAGGATGAAGTCGAAGTGAATCTAAAATGAGAACTCATTTATGCCTTAGAAGAGTTAAAAGCTCTTGAGAAGAAAAATCAAATATTAAAGCTCTAAATCAATAAAAATTAAAATGAGTCAAAGGAAATAATTGAATCTACAAGCACACTTTGAAGAAGCCAAGAAGAATGAAAAAAATCTAATGGTATAATTGTAAAAAGTAAGTAAAGAATGTGAAAGGTATGTTATTGAAATTGATTCTTTAAAAGTAAATCTTGAGAAAACAAATAAATCAATCAATGTTAGAGCATCCAATGATTCAAAATTTGAGAATAACACTAATATGTTGAATAAGATATTATAAAGTCAAAGATCAATGTCAGATAAGACAGGTATCAAATTTAAAAAATAGAAAGAGGAGGCCACTAATTTTATAGACAAGGTTAACACAGAAAAAAGAAAGAGCTATGTTGAGTCTCTTACAAAAGAGGAAATAAAAAGGTAAGAAGTTAAGAATATAGAAGACATCTCAAACAAAGAAGGATGGAAAGAACAGATCTACAAAAGGCAATCAGGTTAGAGATATATAAATAGATCCTATTTTTATAGTTACTATTTTTATTGTAATGGATATGTTCATAATAAAATATAATGTTTAAAAAGGGCTAACAATTTTAAAAATAAAGAGAAGGAAACTCATCCAAATCCAAGCAAAAGCCATAACTCTGTCGCTCCTCTATCAAGATTTAATGAAGAGGCCATAATATGTTACAAGTGCAACAACTTCAGACACATAGCCTAGTAATGTAGAAGCATGTTTGAGTTAGTTAAGAAGGACTAAAGTTTCAAGGCTCCATTCATCAAGAAGAAAGTTTAGACAAGTTCATGGTAGAAGAAACAACCTAAAAAATCTATGCTGGTATAGATAGCTTTGCATGCAAGAAATGAAGAAAAGCCATGGTTCATTGATAGTGGATGTTCGAGGCACATGATAGGAGACAAGAGCAAGTTCATAACCTTGAATAAGATCAATGGTGGCACAGTGAAATTCATAGATAATACTACTACCAAAATTGTTGAAAAAGGTACATTAAGGTTGGATAATAGTAGAAATAAAATTGAAAATGTTTTGTATGTAGAAGGTCTTAAGCATAATCTTTTGAGTGTAAGTCAAATGTGTGATCAGGGGCACACACTAAATTTTTATGTAGAAGGTTGCGAAATTAGGATAAAATATTTAGATGTGTTGGTCGTAGATACTCAGAGAACATGTAATAGTTTGTATATGTTATTAGACATCAAAGGTCAAAGATGTTGTTTGAGTCAGATTGAATAAAATTGGGTATGGCACAGGTGAATGAGACACATAAATTTTGAAAATATTATCAACATCAACAAGAAGCAAGAAGTCAAAAATATTTCAAATATTACAAAGCTATCCAACACACTTTGTAAACCTTGTCAGCATAGGAAGCAGGCCAGAAGGTGGTTCAAAACAAAAGAGTACTCAACCACTTAGATATTAGAGCTTGTTCACATTGATTTGTGTGAACCTATCAGAACTCAAAGCACTTGAGGTGAGAAATATTTCATATTTATTATTGATGATTTTTCACGTATGACTTGGGTAATGTTTTAAAAAAAAATTCAAAAGCTTTCAGACATTTCAAAGCATTCAAAGCATTAGTTGAGAATGAAATTGGTTTGAAGATTAAGTGCCTAAGATCAAATCAAGGAAGGGAATTCATGTCAAATTAATTTATTGAGGTTTTTATATACCATGGAATAAAAATATATTATTCAGCAACCAGAACTCTATAGCAAAATGTAGTTAAATAGAAAAATAAAATAGTTCAAGAGATGGCAAGGATAATGTTAAATGAATCCAAGATAATAGATAAATATTAGAGAGACGTAGTTGCTACAACAGTGCATATTTATAATACAACATTATTGAGAGTCAACAATGACAAGACTCTTTATGAGCTATGGAAAGAGAAACCACAACAATTGATTATTTTAGAGTTTTCGATAGTAGATGCCTCATAAAGAGAAATGATGAAAACCTAAGTAAGTTTGAATCTAGAGTAGATGAAGCTATATTTCTTGGTTATTCTTTTAAAAGTAAAGCTTATAAATTTTATAACAAAATAACTAGGAAAATAGTTGAAAGTGCAAGTGTCAGGATAGAAGAAGAAGGAACACAGAGAATCAATGATCCAATAGACATTCCTGAAATCATTGAAGAGGAAGATTTTGAAGAATTAGATGAAGATGAGAAGGAGAAAAAGACACCAAAACCCCATCCAAATATGTTGAGAGAAATCATAATGAAAGTGACATCATTGGGGAAATAAATGAAGGAATTTGCATTATAAGAATGATGGTAAGTGAATCTAAGCAAGTTAATTTCTCTTTGTTATCCAAAATTTAGCCTAGAATTTTTTTAAAAGCTAGATATGATAAGCATTAGGTTAAAGCAATGGATGAAGAATAAATTAGATAAAAAAGAATGATACTTGGGAATTAGTGCCTAGACCAAAAGATCATAATGTGATAAGAACAAAATGGGTTTATAGAAATAAGTTGAATGAAAATGGAAAAGTGACTAGGAATAAAGAAAGATTAGTATGCAAAGAATATGCTCAAATTGAGGGAATAGATTTTGAATAAACTTTTGCATCAATGGCAAGGCTAGACGATATTAGAATGTCTCTTGCATATATAGTGTTTAAAATTTTCAAAGTGTTTCAGATGGATGTCAAATCTGCCTTCCTAAATGGGAATCTAGAAGAAGAGGTCTACATTAAGTAGCCCAATAGATTTATTCTCCCAAATATTAGTAGCAATGTATACAGATTAAAGAAAGCACTATATGGATTGAAATAAGCTCTTAGAGCTTGGTATGTAAGACTTGATAAGTACCTACAGGATCAAGGTTTCAAGAGAGGATTTGCTGATAGTAATCTCTACATCAAAACAGCAGGTGGGCATCAATTGATTTTTGTGGTATATGTTGATGACATCATTTTTGAAGGAAACATTGAAAAGATGACAAAAGAATTTTTTGATAATATGCAAAAACAATTTGAGATGTCTATTCTTTGAGAATTATCATTTTTCTTAGGGTTACAAATATTTCAATTAGATAAAGGAATTTTCATATCTCAAAGTAAATATGCCACTAAAATGTTGAAAAAAATTGGTTTTGAAGATTGTGCACCAGTTGGCACACCAATGAGTACTGGAAATAAAGTGAGCAAGGATGAAGATTCACCTATTGTAGATCAATCTTTGTATAGATCTATGATTGGTAGTCTTTTATCAACATCGAGACTAGACATCATGCATGCAGTAGGTATGGTTTCAAGATATCAGTCGTCTACAAAAGATAGTCATGTTTAGTTGGTGAAGTGAATATTTAGATATATCAAGAGAAAATTGGATTATGGATTGTGGTATCCCACAGGTAGAGATTTCACTTTGGTTGCTTATACAGATTTAGATTGGGTAGGTTGCTTGGACGATAGAAAGATTACAATTGAAGGAGATTTATTTCTTGATGATAGCTTGTATCATGGCTAACCAAAAATTAGAATTCAGTATCACTTTCTATAGCTGAAGTAGAATATATTGCAGCGGTATTGTGTTGTACTCTAGTGCTTTGGATGAAGCAAACTTTGGAAGATATCAAGCTAAAATATGATGAACCTATTTCTATTTTTTTTGACAACACAAGTGTTATTAATATTTTGAAAAATCCAATGATGCATTCAAGAACAAAACATATTCCCCTTAAATATCACTTCTTGAGAGAATAGGTTACAGATCAATAGGTTAAGATGGAATATATCAATACTACAGAGTAGATTATAGATATTTTCATAAAAGCACTACCAAAAGACACATTTGAGTATCTATGGGAGAATATGGGAGTAATTTATTTTACTTCTTTCCATTGAGGATCAGCATCAATTGAGGGGGAGCTAAGTGTTAGCTCCAGGATAGGTCCTTTACCATTGATGTCAAAGGGGGAGAAGAGTAGAAATAAGTACATGTATATGTATATAAATAGGTGTAGAAATTGAGAACAAGTACAGGTTGTTATAGTAAGGGGGAGTTATTGTATGTTTTTTAGATGGTAGTATGTGTAGTGCAGGTTTCAAGATGTGGTAGTTTCAATTTGAGGTTGCCATCAATGACAGAAGGGGAGATTATTGGAAATATAATCATTGATGTCAAAGGTATAGTATTATTAATAAAGGCCCCATTACATTTAATTATATTTTTAATATTCATATCTTGGATAATGTGTGTTAATGTTTATTTAATATTAATGAATATGTTTGTGGTTGCATATAAGTCAAAAGAGGGCCCATGGAGAAATCAAAGAGTCATGGGGTAAAGACAAAAGAGGAATGGGATGCATTTTATCATGAAGAGTCATCTTGAGGAATTCCAAGAGTCACCATGTGAAGACAAAAGAGGCTATGGCATATTTTTCCATGAAGGGACACTTTGAGGAATATGAAAAGTCACCAAGATAAAGACAAAAGAGGAAAGGATATATTTTCTTATGAAGGGTCACCATGTGAATTTTCAAATGCAAGGATATGAAGGGTCATGAAATTTTGGTGCCATTTTTCATCAGGATTGAAGGGTCAAAAAGGGTGAATGCCAAAGGTCATTTGGAAATCTATAAATAAAGGCTTGAGAAGCCATTTGTAATATGAAAGAGAGTGCATGGTTTTTATTTGTTTTAGAGGAGATAAAATCAAGAGATATTGTAGAGTTCTATCATTTCTTGAGTAAGAAACATTGAGAGATAGTTGTGTTTTATACACAAGAGGGGTTGGTGATCTTGTGGGTTGGTGCTCACAAATCTTTGTAAGGGGTTGGTGCTCTTATGGTTTGGTTCTCACAAATAGTTATTGTGTTGGTGCTCAGCAAAGGGCTTGGTGCTCCTACAAGTTTGTGCTTGAAAACTTTATAATTTGAGTTAGTGCTCATTCATATACTTGAGATTATTCTCTATGGTTTTTCCCACTTTGGTTTTCCACCTAAAAATATGGTCTCTCTCTCTCTCTCTCTCTCTCTCTCTCTCTCTCTCTCTCTCTCTCGTGGTGCATATTATTCTTTCAATTTTATTTCACATCTTAAATGTGTGATTCAGTGGTTAAAGAAAAGAAATCATATTAAGTAAAAGATATATAATATATTGATTCACCACCCTCTTAGTATATTTCATGCTTAACAGGTGGTCATTTTTGTGTTACTACCTCTGCATCCATCTCCTCCTACTCCACTACCTATCAAGCATGATCAGTCCAAGGTCTCTCATGAATGGTCTAATCATCGACCTCACAACTAGTGGCCCTAGTCCTCTCCACCCCTATGCCTCTCTCACATATCAAGCCTAAAACTCAAGCACCACTATCAAAACCATTGGGTGAGGCAAGCCCATCTAACCTAGTACTCATGCCACCATATATGTCTCCATCTACTAGGTGTAGTGTCCTATTACCTCTGTCTATGCTAAATTTGGTGCAACTATGTCCCAACTAAGCCATGTAGTCATAATGTGTCCATAAAACTACCTATATCTATCCATCTCAATATCTATAGTAATAGCACATGGGGCATGACCCATGCTACTTGGTCCTATCTCCATCTTTACACTCAAGGTGACCTATCATCGATCACATGGGGCAACCCAATCAGTTGATACATGGGAAACCTCTCATAGATCCATGATATTAGTAGTATAATAGATCATATAGACTTATACCCTCTAGACAACACTCCATACATATCATGTATGATCTGTACCTAGATGATAGACCTTAGATTATATATCACCCTCTCCTCTAGTATCATCTAGCTCAAGTCTATCACAAAGAGTGGTACCTTATCATCTAACTTGTGACACAACACTCATGTTGTCACAAGTCCTATCACAATATTTTGGATGTCTAGAACCTATGATGTATACACATCAAACATACTCACTCTCTAGCCTAAGTATATCATCTCTGACCTTGTAGCCCATATATATAAGGCTCTCTTATCTGCATCACTATTTGGTATTCCCATAGTCATAGGTGTCCCTACTATCAGTAGTCCCAAGATGAAACGTATATCTTCGATATCCACCTCTATATTATCCCGCTCCACATTCCACCTGAATGTGTTAGTCAACCATTCCTAATATCCCAAGAACATGACTAACAGATCCATTCTCAATGGTATCCCACACATCTCATCTATCCCTCCTAAACCTATAGAGACTAGGCTTGCCCTATCTCCTATCGATAAGTGATCTATTAGATCCATTAGGCATGATGCATCTACCAATCACCAGAATCTAGGTCACCCTTACAACCAAGAAATAATAAAATATGTATTATATTCTCCATGTTATGTATAGTCAAAATACATTTCTTACAATTTTAATTAAAAAATAAGCCTAATTTCTTTAATCTAGTCATTTTTATTCATTTTAACCTATGTTTAGCCTACTCAATCCTTTTTACCCTCACTCAGTCATTTTGGACCATTCTAGCCCCCTCTTTCATCCATTTACATGATTTTCATGCTATTTTAGTTCTTTGGTCAACACTAGTTTAACTATTTTTTTCCTATTTTTGACCTAGTTGACTTAAAAGTATTATTCAACTCTCTTATTTCCCCCTTAGTAATGTGTTATCATACTAGAATTTTTTTACTCAATTGGCAAACTGTACTAGGTTGGTAGTCTATAAAATATATAGGGTCAGTACACACCTACTAGGTCATTAGTGTGGATTTTGCCAATTTTCAACCTATTGGGTTGACCCAGTTGTTTTTCCCTACTAAACCCTTTTATCTTTTGAAATAAGTGCCTTTTGGTAGTTATTCCCTGATCCCTTAAAACCCATTTCTCTAATTGATTTTATTATCCTTATAATTTTATTTGGTTTCATTCTAACATCTAGAAATGCCTAAAAATAAAATTTTCTAAAAATACACTTAAATCACTAAAATACTCAAAAATTGGCTTAAGATTCTTAGTTGCATACCTGTAGTGCACCTATTTCCACCTCTAAGAATCCCTCTCATCTATCCTATTATTTCCTCACCATCCTAGCTCATTTGGTCTTTTAGAGCTCTTTTTCTCTCATTCACAAGTCAAAAATAAAAAAAATGATTTCTCTTTCACCCTATTTAAAATCATTTTACGAAATTCAAATCTTTCAATTATTTTTCGGTAGATTCCTTGTTTTGTCTCTATGTTTATGTTTACTAATTCATTTTTTGAACCATAAAATGTTCTTAAATCATGATGACGTAGAGAATAATTTCCATTACTATATGTTAATACTCCAAAAATTTTGATTTTTGGGTATTTTTTACACTAACTTCTATAGGTTCGCTTAATGTTCTTTACATTGGATGCCTTCACTTCTTTTGCAGTCTACTTATTTATCTACAACACTAAGGTAAGTAAAGGTATGTGTATCTCAATTTTTTCCTTTCCTTTATCTTAGTTATTTCTTATTGCCTTTTACTTAGCATTAGTATTATGTGTTATCATGTTCTATTCTCAAAGCACCATTTTGTGTTACACTCATATGACACATAATGAGCTTTAATTGGGGTATATGTATAACATAATATTTTCAAACTTTTTTAATTTATTGACACTTTATATATTGCAGGAACCCATAGAGTCTCAATCTCTCTAAGTGCATGCCTTAAGGGGTGCATCAGGAAATGGTTGGGCAAACTATTGGTGATTTGTAAGATTGTTGTCCCTTTTTCCACTTGTTATCTACACACTTGTCTCCTAAAACCATTAAACCTAAGATTTTTTTCTCTATTATACCTATTCCAATTATTTGACACATTTTATCCTCCTTTTTCCTTATTTTATTCCCTTTCAGTCAGTCACCTATACTAGGTTGATTGGGTTGACCCTGTATTATTTCAAGATATTTTTCACTTTGGAGCTTGTTAGCCTTTGGCCGACCTAACTCAGGACCTAGTGAATTAGTGATCAGAATTGTATAGGATCGATTAAGTTAACCCTATTGGCTGAAATTTATGGAAGGATTTAGAGTAATATCTACCTATATATACAAGTTCATTTCCCATCATTTGAGAATAAGAAGAAGCGATATAAGAATAAGTGCAAATGAACATTTACTTATTAACCATTCTACTTGAAAAGTAAAGCTTAGAGTTCCATAATTTATTTAGAGATATGGATCTTGTCTTGTGGATACATCTTTTAGATGCATAGATAGGTTATGTAGCCTAGATCTAATTTATCTTTGTTATCCTTACATACCACAACAACCTCTTGAGAAGAACCTTGGCCAAGGGACAGATTGAGTCTCGATGGGTCCATCTTCAAAGGTAAATATTCCAAAATTTATTTCTCCTTTGTAAGAGTAGAGAGATAATGCAGTTGTACTTCTTCTTCCATGTATTAGGATTTTATATACATTGACATGAGTATGTGTCTTCTATGCATGTTTAGTTTTATTGTTTTTAACCCCCACTTTGTGCCATAATCTTTGGTGAGCACTAGATTAGATTTAATTTATTTATTTATTATATTAGAGTGAAATATCAAACCTGGGACTATTTTAGGGTTATTGTATGATTTATGTTAGACTTTAAGATTTATAACCCTTCCTATCATAGTTTATTGTGATAAGTGATCCCCTAATCGGGTCTAGTGGATCCCCATATTGGTCATGCTCCCACTTAACAAATGTGTTCCCAATCAGAAGGGTAGGTATTATTTATCTTCTTTGATCTAGGATTGATTTATAAACATGATGCATTCATGATTTCACACACACACACACACATTTACATTTTCACCATGGAGCATGACTATGTAACCTTTAATACTAATTTATATGGCACAAGTTATAGTAACATATCCTAAAAAGCAACGTTTTACAATGAAGAGATAAGTTCTTGATCTCCAAATAGATTTATACCTATAGGACATACAGGTGAAAATCCATCACTTTGATAAAATATATATATGAAAAATACATGTACTCACATGACCTCAACATCCAAATCCATCTGGAAGCATGTTTTCACTACTGTTCAGGAGTACAAAAACATTGACAACAAATCTTGTCAATGTTAAAGTGTTAGTTGGATAACTCCACTTCTAGTGCTTCATGGTTGGAAAATAGTGATTCCAACATGTGTATGGTGGTATATAATGTATATTAATATGTTTCTTACCTCTTATCATGTTCGATCGAGAGACCCACCACCCATTACATCCTCAAGAACATCCTTTTCAATAAAAAAAGTGTAGTTTTTTAGCCTAACTTCATATATGCATAAAATAAAAATTATAAGTCCTTTGTATGAACCAAAATAAAATTAGTGTGTGTTTAAAATACCTCTAATTCCACCCTAGATCATGTTTAAGTAACTTTCAATACAAATCTATAGCACAATTTACAATAATGAGTCCTAAAATGTAACTTATTGATAATAAAGAGACAAGTTCTTGAGCTCTAATTGGCATTTATGCCTTTGGGACCTCTAGGTAAAAATAAATCACTTCAATAATGTATATATATTTAAATTACATGTTATCACATGACCTCGATGTCCAAATCCACCTATAAGTGTGTATTCATTATTATTTAGGAGCGTAGAAACACTGATAAGAAATGTTGTCAAAGTTGAAGCAACTGTTGGAGAACTCTACTTATGGTGCTTTGTGGCTAGAAAATGGAATTTAAAACATTTATAGTGTGGTATATAACATCCAAGACCAATTTATTTTCCTCTGATCATGCCTAGTTAAGAGACTCATGACCTATTCTAGCCTTAAGAATGCCCTTCCCAATACAATAAAAATGTAGTTTTTAACCTAATTTAAAACATATGTAAAACAAAAACTATAATTCATTTTGATGAATTTAAATAATATTCATGTTCATATTTAATCCCTTTAATTTAATTATATATAACATCAAGGTAACCCTAAAAACCAATTTGTGACACAAGTTACAGTAATGGGTCTTAAAATGCAACTTTTTTATAGTGAAAAGTTAAGTTCTTGAACTCCAACTAGAATTTATGCCTTTAAGAAATCAAAGTGTAAATACATAACTTTTATACATATATATAGTAAAATTACACATTATCCCATGACATCAAAATTTAAATCTACTCGAAATCATGTTTTCACTACTATTTAGGAGCGTGAAAACACTAATAATAAATGTTGTCAAAGTAGAAGTGGTAGTTGGAGAACTCCACTTTTGGTGATACATGGATATAAAATAGAATTATAAACACATTCAAGGTGGTGGATAAGATCCAAGACCAAATTCTTGGCTTTTTATCATGGCCATTTGAGAGACCCATCACCCATTCTAACCTCAAAAATGCCCTTCCAAATATAAGAAAAATGTAATATTTTAGCCTAACTTCAAATGTGCATAAAATGGAAATTGAAAGTAGTTTGGATGAACCAAAATAATAATCATGTGAATTTTTAAGACATATAATTTCATCCCAAATCATTTCAATGTAACCTTCAATACCAATATATGGCATAATTTGTAGTAACGAGTCCGAAAATTTATTTTTTTTATAGTTAAGAGACAAGTTCTTGAGATCCAACTACAATTTATGCCTCAATGACCTTCAGGTGTAAATATATAACTTTTATCATGTCTATATAGGTAAATTACATGTGTTCCCATGACCTAGACATCTAAATCCATCCAGAAGTGTGTTTTCACTATTGTTAAGGAGTGAGAAAACACTGACAACAAATGTTGTCAAAGTTAAAGTGGTAGTTGTAGAGCTTCACTTATGATGCTTCATGGATAGAAAATAGAATTAAAAACATGTCTGATATGGCATATAATGTCTAGTACTAGGTTCTTATCCTCTAATCATGCCTAGTGGAAAGACCCGCCACCTATTCTATCCTCAAGAAAGCCCTTGCCAATACAAGAAAATTATAGTTTTTTAGCCTAACTATAGATGTACATAAAATAAAAACTATAATTCATTTGGATAAATATAAAGAAACCTCATGTGAATTTTAAATCTTTGTAATATTACTCCAGATCATGTCGATGGAACCTTCAATACCAATACGTGTCACAAATTATAGTAATGGGTCCTAAAATGTAACTTTTTATAGTGAAAAGACAAGTTCTTGATCTCCAATTGGCATTTATGCCTCTAAGAACTCCAAGTGATAATATATCACTTTAATCATCTATATATAGGAAAATTAAACATGATCCTACAACCAATACATCTAAATCCATCCAGATGCATGTTTTCACAACTATTCATGAGTTTGGAAACATTGACAACAAATGTTGTCAAAATTAAAGCGACAATTGTAGAACTCCATGTTAGGTACTTCATGGAAGTAAATTGGCATTGCCAACATGTTTGGGGTGGTATATTATTGCAAGGTCCAACTTATTAACCTCCCATCACACTTGGTCAAGAAACCCACTTCCCATTTTAGTCTCAATAATGCCTTAAATCTATAATAACTAAGTAATTTTATTAATCTTCTCTTAGCTTCAAAAATATTAAATTATTTACTAATAGTGTCAACTACATAAAGTTGGAAGCTTATTTGGCATCACTAACCTAAAAAACAATTATTAATCAGTAATTAAAAATAAAATTTACATGTACTACCTACAAAATCAAAAATGTTTGATAGAATTGATTACATCTACATTTGACATGTCAACCTACCTTTGAATTTCAATCCAACGAACCAATAGGGTATGTTCTAATCTTGATAGTATAAATAATAGCTTCATGGTTTAACTCATGAAGTTTCCATAGATTCATGTTTAATGGCCTCCCATGATATTTGACAATTAAATATTTGTTGCAAGAACCAAATTTGAATAGTGAAGATTCTTATAATGCATTTCAAAGTCTTAAAAAAACCATACATTTGAATTTTTTATAGGATATTATTGAATCCAAGTTATAATGACTATCACAAACCCAATAGGATAGTCAATGTTTTCTCCATCTATGATAGGGGAAGTCAAATTTTTATTTTCCTCTACACACCAATATAAGTAGTAATTTGTTCCCTCTTTATTGTCCTCATCTACAATAATTTCAAAAACATGCCCTGTATAAAAAAACATTTTTTTATGAAACTAGAAAGATAGATAATGATAGTCAATAATCTTAATGATTAATCTTCTACCTGATTACACTAGATCAGATACATAATCAAAGGCATGTGATGATGTCATATCTATATGTTATAATATTTGTGGAACCTAATATCTGTTGATTTGAATTAGAGGTTTTAAGCTCAATTAATCCACCCACTCTTATGACTTACACTCATTCCAAATCATGTCCATGTATGTAAAACAAAAACATGCCAAGTGTCTCATATGAATAGTCCAAAAACTTGCATTTGAGTTATGAAATGAATGGAGCTCACTTGATCCTATTGTAGTCATACAATCTTCATGCTTTGCCAAGCGTTCTTCCTCTATCAACAAAAAATGTTTATGAACAAGAGAATTTTATTGAGAACCATGGCACATGTTCTCATTACACCATTCAATAATGAGTTTTCCATCATCCAAAATAACACCATCTGCAAATTTCAACTCATCTCTTGTAATGACTCTTTTTACACATGATTCGACACCATCGTGATCCCCTTTTCCATGACCAACATCAGTGAAACTTCAAATATGTTCTATGCTATTGTTAACGTGCATCCTTCTCAACTATTAAAACATCTATCTATTTTTGAATTATGATGTTTAATTATCTATCCAAATGCAATGTTGACTAAAATTAATGTTCCTCTCATTCAACTTTTCATAGAACATTTCAAAACAACCTTACACATACTCTATACAATGTGATTGGTCATCAATAACATAGAAATGGTGTTCCCTTGATATTTTTTGATCTAACTCTATACTATCATACGCATGCATGAATGTTATATGCATTAATTTGGTAACCTGTATTGAGTTGTAATACTATGATTGAACTTCCAAATTTGGTTTGAATGTATAATTATTTACAAATTTGAATATGAAAATAATATAACCAAGTGTAAATGTGTCCCTAATTAGCTTTAAATGTTCATCCAACAATCTTTCCTGTGTGTGCCTTTCATATTGATAAACAATTCCCTCCCTAAATTTGACCATAAATTTTGAAACAGGGATCTATTTTATAATAATCTCACACTTTTTAGATTATTTACCATATTTTAGTTGCTAATTCATATATTTTTATTTGCACAAACCAACTAATTTCACTTGTACTCTCCTCATGGATATAACTTTTTAATTTTGGCAATCCATTAAAAATGTTGCAATTTCTATCCAAACATGTTTCATTATAAAAGAATTGTCTATCTAGTCTTTCATAAAAATGGTTGGAATAAATTCCCTAGATGAATTTTGTGGAACCTCTATGCCACAATCCTAAAAAAAGTTGTTAGTATGTAAACTACAATATATATGGATAAAAACATCATACTGCATTGAAAATTCAACATGTTGCCTATAACAAGTGGTATGTGTGTGATTTATTTTTACATAAAATGGTTTATCCATCTCAAAATATATTTGACTAATAAATTTTTTTGAATATTTTTATAAAAATTTAGAGTACATTTGTGTTTGGGTCATATCAAAAAATTGTTTTTTGTGTGGTTCATGATTACGATAACCAACTCTTATTTTCACTACATTTCTTGTATTGCATGAAACACTTATAATGGCTTTCCAAAACTATGTAAATATATATTTAAGAGAATTGGCTATAGCCTTGTCCTTTTATGGAAGTCTATTAGAGAATGTATGGAGCTCAGTGGTATCAGCATCATTAAGTTTGGCATCTTCCAATTGCTTTCATTAATGTTTTTATATTTATATCCAATAGTTGGATAGTTTTTGAAATCAATTATTTTTTCCTTTTTTGACCACTTATTGCACAATTTTTAATTATATTGGGCATCATTGATTTTGGGCCTACAATATGATATGCATCATGTATATTTTAAACAATTTCATTATTTTCATCATCCATAATAGATGTTATTAGCCCTAGGGTTTACATTTTAGGTCTCATCTTAATCAATTTCATTAATGAAACAAATAATTAACATTTTTGACTATCAAAATATAGTTTATCAAACAAATTATCCCAAAACATTTCAGCTAGTCTTCTTGAATGGTGGTCAGATATTTTGGTAATAATTGGTTTCAAAATGTTTTCATCAACTTCAATTAAGTACTTGAATTTTCTATGCACAATCCTTGGAGGTGTTGTTAATGTTGTAATTTTTTAAGAGGGTGTTTCTAAATCGTTATGTTCACTACTAGTTTCTTCATTGTTAGTTTCATTGTTTATTTGTGGGATGGCATTTTCTTCATTGTTACTTTCAAAATTATTTGTTGCTATGAAATTGCCTTCATTTATAGGGATAAATCATCATGAGTAAACTCATCATCAAAAAAATTATACTTTGAATGTGGACTTCAAACATAATTTAGACTTATAGGTAAATATTCATCATCATTATTCAATTCATTATTGTCAATTTCATCGTTATCTATGACATTTGACCCATTATGGATAGTGTTTTTACCTTGTCTATGAAATGTTTACATGCATACCTTTTATTTTTCTCTCAACTATTTTAATTGATCTAGTGTTTTTTGCTTTAACTTCTTCCTCTTCTTTGAATGAGTTCTGTCACCCATGACTAGACAAAGAATAATTTGATTCCTTTTGATGGTGGGGACCCAATGAATAATTTTATTCCTTTTTATGTTGGGGGACCCAAAGAACAATTTTATTCCTCTTTTCTTCACCATGGAAAATGCATAATGATGCAAAGAATGTTTTTGGGGTCAAATTTTAAAAATACCCTAAAATAAATGTTGGACAAATACTTGTCTATTGAGATGATAACATATATGTGTTATATATATTATGTCTATGTGATCATATTTCGTATTGTTATGATATATGATTATATTATGTGATGCAAACCTATGTTATATTATTATTTTATATGATTATGTGATGCAATCCAAACAATGCAATATTATTATGTCAATCAATCATATATAATTACCTCCATATTTACATTTTTGATACAATTCTAGGGTCAATTTACCCATATGTTGCATTCTATACAATCGATTGAGCCATAATTTAGATTTATGGTGCTCAATTTGGCCCAAATTAAATGTTTAAATACACAAATTGACTAATTATATTAATTCATGGTTAATTTAGGTTAAAATAACATCTCTAATTACACTAATAGACTAATTGGATCAATTCATGACTAATTTATCCCCAAATCATGTCCTAATCTTGTCTAATTAGGTTGAAAGGGCTCTAATTGGCCTCAATTTCCTTCTTGATTATTTGGTGGAATTTCTATTTTATTTTATTATGATATTAGGGTAAATTGACCCTTAAATTAATTCCATATAGTCAAAATTAGGTTCACAGGTTCAATTTCATCCAACTTGAATCAATAATTGTAATAATGGACTAATTGGGTAAATATGTCACGAAATATGAGCTAATTTATCCCCTGAATCACATCACAGACTCACAGTTAAGTTCAAAGGGTTCATATTGGCCCTAATTACCTTCATGTTTGTATTTATAATAAAATTAGGGTTTATTAATCCATATGTTACATCATATACAATCAATTGACCCATAACTTAGGTCTACATGGCTTAATTTTCCCCAAATCACATCCCTAATTAAACCCATTGACTAATTTGATCAATTTATGATAGAATCAAACCTAATTTAGCCCAAAATCACATCCTTCTCTTATAGTTAGGTTGAAGGGGCTCAAATTGGTCCCAAGTTCTTTTATCATTGAATTAGTGTACTAATTTATTTCTTTTATTATGATATTGTGGTCGATTGACCCCCCAAATTACATATTATATAAGCAAAATCAAGTTCAAGGGATTCAATTCCATCTAACTTGCATCGCTAATTCCAACAATCAACTAATTAGCTCAAAATGTTAGGAAATATGAGATAACTTATCCCCAAATTACATCCTATACTCATGGTTAGGTTAAATGGGTTCAGATTAGACCTATTTACCTTTATGTTTACATTTGTGATAATATTAGGGTTTAGGGTTTAGGTAATGATTCTAGTTCAAATTTACATACTTGCAACATCGAATGATCCAAATAATATTCTACTATTTGATATTGTATTAAAGATGTCTCTAAAAGAGAGAGTGTTACAAATATATAGCATAATGAACTCCTACAAACAAGGAGTCAAGGCTATCTTGAATCCCAACAATATCTTCACGTATAAAATATCAATCAAATATTATCCCATCTACAACCAACTATGAGTTGTTACTAATAACTTATTTATCTCACACTAATATATTATTTATTCATATAACAATATACCACATGTAAAATTAGACATAGATAAAGCTTATGATAGATTACATTGGATTTTTTTAGATAGAATCTAAGAGGATCCTCCTGCAATAATTAATAAAAATGCACAAAATAACAAGAATTAGCAGCACAAATTAACAGATTTAGATAATTAGCAGAATACTTGAAAAGATTGAATTGATCGTAGGCCATTTCAAGGGGGCAACCTCATTTGATCAAGATCAATATAATAAATTCATAGATGCCTTCCTTGGACTCAACACTTACTTATATACTAAGTCTAATATAAGCAACTACTACTTCCCCTGAATGTGGGATAAAACAAAATGCTCACGGGATGACTTACAAAGCATATGTGTCCATAGCAACTATTACAATAAAAAAAATAAAGAGAAGGGGTAGTATGAGTTCCTAACATCCCCTCCCTCTTATAAAAATCTTTGTCCTCAAAGCTCAGACATGGGAATTGATGTTGAATCTAAAATAGTGGTTCTCATGTTGCATCCTCTGGTTGCATTTTGTGTCACTAAATTAAAACCTCTGCGATGGAGTGGAAGTAAAGTTAGTGTGTTCACCTATCTAGGATGGCCTCTAGTTTGATAAGGATAGACCCTTCATTATAATTTTTTGGTAAAATAGTCTACACTTTGATGTTTGTGTCAAGAACTTTCTTCAAACAAGAGACATGAAATACTAGGTGAACTTAGGAAGAAGGTGGTAGTTTCAATTTATAAGTAACCCACCCAATATTTTGGAGAACCTTATAGGGCCCATAAAACTTGGGAGCTATCTTATGATACCATTTGAGTTTTAGGAAGTATTATTTGTATAGTTGTAGGTGAAGAAAAACCTTATCACCTACTTGAAAAGAACACTCAGAATGGTGTTGATCAACCTATTGTTTCATTAAATTTTATGCCATATAAATATTCTCCTACAAGGTATTAAGGATCTAATTCCAGGTGTAGATAATCATGTTGACCACTTGAACTGATGAACTACTAGGGTGTACAGTAGGAGCACTGGTGGTTTTTGACCATAAATTGCTTCACATGGACTCATTTTTGTTGAAGTGTGATAAGAGTTATTGTACCACCATTAAGTGGGGGGGAGCCACTTGGCCCACTGATGTTTTTATTTTGAGGTGAAGAAATGAATAAAAGTTTCCAATCATTTACTAATAATTTTAGTCTTCCCATTTGTTTTGGGATGATACCCAAAACTCATCTTCAGTTGGGTATTAGTGTGGTGAAATAGTTCTATCCAAAAATGGCTAGTGAAAGTTGCATCACGATCTGAGATAATGGATGAAGGAATGCTATAAAGATGTAAAATCTAGTCCAATAAAATTTGTACAACTGTGGAGTCGGTATAAAGATGGTTGAGGGCACAAAAATGAATATTTAGAGAGGAGATCAACCATAACCAAGATCATTGTTTTCCCTCTAGATATAGGGAGCCCCTCAATAAAATCCATATAAATATCAGTCCAAATATTGGTAAGGATGGGAAAGGGTTAGATCAACCTAGGGATGAGTGTTGTTTCACCCTTGTTGTGTTAACAAGTATCACATTCAACCACCATCTATCGAATTACCTTTTTCATTCCCTTCCAAAAGAAGTTGTGTCATGCCCACTCATAAGTTTTGAGGAACCCTAAGTTCCCTATTGATGAAGAATCATGGAGTTCATAGAATATAGTCTTTTGAAGATATGTGCTTTGGGAGAGAACTAGATGACCCTTATATCACAAAGAAGCACTATTCTAAGAATAATGCAATATAGCAAAAGGTTTAGTGACCAACTATTGAATGATTTGAGATAATGAGGAGTCATTGACATACCCATGTTTTATAGTGTCCAACCAATTTAGAATAGGCATGGAAAGAACTAAAAGGGAGGTTTGGTCTGCAAATATTCAAGACAAAGCATTAGCCACAATATTATCCTTATCTTTCTTATAAGTGATCTCATAGTTATAACCCATGAGTTTACTAACCTATTTTTTTTGTGATGGGGTGGAGACCCATTTTTATAGGAAATATTTTAGACTCTAGTGATCAATTTTGATGTAAAAATGATTCCCTAGTAGATATGGCCACCACTTTTATACTACATATAAAATAGCCATCATTTCCTTCTCATAAGTAAAGATTCCTAAATTCTTACTAGAAAAGGCTTTGCTAATGAATGCAATGGGGAATCCTTCTTGAAGGAGAATAGTACCAAGTCCATTTCCATAAGCATCACTCTTGATAGTAAAGGCCTTGGTAAAATCTGGCATAGCTAGAATAGGTGTAGTATACATAGCTTGTTTCAATTTTACAAATGCATACTCAGCCACTTGTGTCCATGTAAAAGCATCATTTTTCAACATAGCTGTCAGTGGAGCTGCAATATTCCTATAATCCATGAAAAACTTACAATAATATCTATTCAACCCCAAAAAACCATGGAGGCTCTTGAGTGTTTGAGGATGAGGCTAATTTGTCATGGCAGTTATTTTTCTAGGATCCACCTAAACCCCTTGGGATGAAACAATATGCTTGAAATACTTCACTTCATCCTAGCCAAAAGTACATTTGGGCTATTTTGCACAAAGACGATGGTTAGAGAGAAGTAGTGTGAGTTCCAAATGTCAAAGATGCTCAGACCATGTTTTACTATAGATGAGGATATCATCGAAGAAGACCAAAATGAATTTTTGTAGGTAGGGCTGGAATATTTTATTCATCAATGCTTGAAATATTGAAGGAGAATTAGTGAGGCCAAAGGTCATGACCAAAAACTCATAGTGGCTATCATACATGTGAAAATCTTTCTGAGGGATATCATCCTCATGAAGCTTGATCTGGTGATATCCAGAATAGAGATCCAACTTGGATAAAAAATGATCACCATGAAGCTCATTAAGAAGATCATAAATAACAAGGATTGGGAACTTATCCTTGATTACAAGGTGGTTAAGTACATGAAAATCAATGCAGAGGTGCCATGACCCATCTTTTTTATGAACAAGGAGAACTAGTGAAGAATATGGGTTGGTATTGGGTTAAATAATACCTTACTTCAATAAGTCTTGAATGAGCATCTCGATCTCAATCTTTTGCTAAAATGGGTAGCAATAGGGCCTAATGTTGGGAGGAATGCTTCTAGGAAGGATTTGAATATGATGGTCCTCTGGCTATTAAGGTGGCAATCCCACTAGCTCAACAAAGACATGTGCATACCTCTGTAGAATGGTTGTATTTAAATGGAATAGATATAGTTAATGACACCATGTGAATTATTTTTAAGATGATTTTACATGTGATGTGAACTTATGATGCGAAGAGATCCTAGTTGTAAGCCTTTCAATGTGTGCTTTTGCCCATTGTCTGAAAACTACATTCAAAATTTAACAAATCTCATAAGATGGGTCCAAATGTGCGTAACCATTGGGATCCAAAAATAACATCACATCCACCTAATGGCAAAGAAAACATTATAGAGTGTGAGTTATAATATCCAATATAGATATAGATATTGTGACACTTCCTTTTGTAAGGTAATGTGCCCCCATTGGCAATCATGACTTCAAAGTTGGAGCAAGGATGGATAAAACAATCATCCTATTTAGCAATGTGAGGATCAATGAAGTTATGACTGCTACTCGAATCAATGAGTATTATGAGAAGGAGCTTCTTGAATTAAACCCTGATCTGTATGGTTTGTGGGGTAATGACTCTTCCTAAGGTATAGAGAGAGATCTCTAATTGGTCTTCCTAAAAACTAGGTTCCACAATCAGTTGAGCTTCTTCCAGATCATTTGTTGTATCCTAAACATCTTCCTAATCTTTAGTTTTGGGTGGAGAATCCACATCCAATAGGTATAGATTTTACTCAACACATCAATGTCTCTGAGTGAAACTATCATCATAGTTGTAATAGTCATTTTTATCTATAAGCTTGCATCTCTGCTTCATTCAAATGATTGATAGGAGTGGTTCTAGGGTCTAACATTATTTAAGATCATTGTGGAGCTATATTTTTGAATGGAGAAAAATTGGATTTGAATCATTGCTGAGTTGTGATCTTGTCCTCTGCCAGCTTAGCCAATCCTATGTATTTTATCATCGTATTGGGTCAAAAAATTTGACCTCAGATCGAATTGTATCCTTCAGTCCATTGAAAAAGCAACTCTTAAAGAATTTTTTAGATAATCCCTCTATATGATTGGCTAGTTTTTCAAATTCTATTTGATATTCCTTCATGGTTCCTATTTGGCAAAGTTTAGTGAGTGCTCCAATGAAGTCATCAAAAGTAGCAGGGTCAAACCATTGCAAAATTAGGGTGAAAAAAGAGCCTTGGTATACCAATGATACCATTGAAGGGCTTTAATTTCTAAGTCAAAGGATGCAAGTGGACCTTGTTGGCATCAAAAGTATTATGTAGACTAAAATATTGTTCTACTTGATTAATCCATCTAGTGGGATCATCACCATTAATCAAGAAAAATTAAGCTTTGGCCAACGATAATTGCTAGAAGAAAAAAACCCAGTGTCTGAAGAAGACTCTAAATGGCATTTGTTGTTCATGGTGGTATGTTGAAGATTGAGGCTAGGAATTTTTTCATCAAGATCTTTGATGTGGGTCTTGAGGGTGGAAATTTTGTCCTCCATATTTTTTACTTATGTTTGGGTTACTACCATGACCCGAATAATAGATTTTATTTTTTTTGCACTGGATAGTAAAACTAGAGTTCAGACACGTTTACTATGGACAATTTTGAATTTGGGTGAAATTGGAAGGGGTAAAGAGGTTTTTAATTATTTTTTTGCATAGTGGGAGTATGATTGATGAAAGCAAGGGCAATTTTAGGAGTAAAAATGGAAAAATGGAAAAATTATCAAAGAGGGATAAAGGAGTAGAATGAGATGATGAACATAGTGAAATTTTTTTGCGGCAAACAGACAAAAATAGTTATGATAAAACTCAAAAAAAAGGAAAATTGAGATTTATGAGAATTAGGCATGGAATTGGGATATGGGATCTCAAAGAATGAAATGTAGGGAATGAAATTTCAGGTGTCTAGGTAAAGTTTGTGGATCAATGGGGATACAGATGGAGAGATATTGAAAAAATGAAGAAAAAAATTATTGCATGGTAGTAAGTTCTCAGAGAGTCTACTGATACTCTATATATGGTTCATAGATTTTGGTTCTTGTCAAATATCCACCTATAATTCCTCTGACAGTCTTCAAATACTCTACTAAATGATTTTTTTGAGTCTGCTAGAAATATTTTGAAATTGATAGAAGTGGCCCCTAATTTTCAATGGTTGTCTAAGGGTTTTAAAAATATCACTCTGGCCACTAATACCATCTAAGCGAGTACCACTCTCCAAAAAAAATTGGCCACATATTTACCTCTTATTGATAGCTCTTGGTTTTCCTCATGGATGGGAACTACTCAATCAAGAAGGGGCCATTGCCCATTTTGTTGGTGGGTCCTCTTAATGGGCCAGCTACTTTTGGGTTCTTTTGATACTCCTCATGATGATTTTTAAGGCTTTCACCCAAGCACATTCCACAATTAAGTGTTCAAGTTTTTACCCTGATCCAAAATAGATTATAGAAAATTACTTAATGGAGTTATGCAGCAAAGTAGAGTTAATATTTTCTAAAAAAATTACTGAAATGAAGTATGTAGTAAAATAGATTTATGAATTTCTAAAGAAGAAAAAAATGTGTGGCCCTAAAAAGTGCTCTAATACTAAATGAGAGGATCCTCCTATAATAATTAAATAAAAATACACAAAATAACAAAAATTAGCAGCATGAATTAATAGATTTAGATAATTAGCAGAATGCTTGAAAAGATTGAATTGATCATAGGCCACTTCGAGGGGGCAACCTCCTTTGAGAAAGTTTAGTACAATAAATTCGTGGATGCCCTCCTTGACCTCAACACTTACTTATATACTAAGTCTAATATAAGCAACTACTACTTCCCTTGAATGTGGGATAAAAAAAATGCTCATGGGATGACTTACAAGTATATGAGTCCATAGCAACTATTAAACTAACAAAATAAAGAGAAGGGGTAGTAGAGGTTCCTAAAAGAATCATGAGCCAATTTGGTTTACAAGACAAATTCAAAAAAATTATAAGGTCTTATATTTCTACTTACATGTTTCAATTCTTGTGAATGGTATGGCTCAAGGCTTTTTCAAATGTGGTAAAGGCATGAGATAAGGGGATCAATTATCCCCTTTTTTATTCATCATTATGGTTGAGTCTTTGAATAGATTTATTTCTAATGTAGTGATAATTAGAGAGCTAAAATATTTTAAACTAGCTAGGAATGTGGACCTGGTATCACATCAACAATTTGATGATGATACCATTCTTATGGCAGAGTTGTCCATTTAGGAAGCAAAATTTTTAAAACAATTTTTAATTATGTATGAACAAGCTTTAAATCAAAAGGTAAATTTCATAAGAGTTTAGTTTTATTTTCCAATATGCCTTTGGGTAGACAAACCAGAATTGCTCAAATCTTGGGCCACCAAATCAAAAAAACCCTTTCATCCTATATGGGCATGCTTCTCTTTAGCAACAACCTTCCAATCACAATTTGTAATCCTTTGGTGGAAATATTTCAAAGAAAGTTAGTTGGATGGAAAAGGAAGCTTCTAACTCAGGAACGCAAACTATTGCTTATCAAAAGTGTCTTTCAGAGTCCCCCAATCTATCTTCTTTCTCTTTTTAGTCTACCTAAGAGCATAGAAAATAAGCTTATTAAAATACAAATAAACTTTTTATAGACAGGTATGGAAGAGAGAAATAGAATTCATTTGGTGGCTTGACAAAAAGTTTGCATAGCCAAAAAACGGAGGTTTAGGAATTCAAAGATTAAATTAGATGAACAAAGTTATTCTCTCCAAATTTGTCGGTAGATTTCTCAAAATCAACAACACTTGGGCTACGATTTTAAGATTTAAATACTTAGATGGAAGAAATCCTATGTGCATATTTGAAGATGAACATTTTATTTGGGGATCTCACTTATATAATTTTTTAAATTCGAATAAATATGTTATCTCCTTAGGTTTAAAATGGCAACTAGGAAATGGTATGTATGCCAATTTCTAAAAAGATTCTTGGATTTTAGATTAGCCTCTAAATTCATTAGAACCATGGTAGTGCATATAAAATCACATTCAAAATAAATATGGAAGTAAGGTCCAATATTATTGATAGATTATAGAAGATGCTAGAAGCTGGAAAAGATTGAGTATTGATAATTTAAATAAGGAAAATAATACTATTGTATCTAGCCTGAATAATTTGTTGACAACCTATCATATGTCAAAAACTATTAATGAATATCACTTGGTTTGAAAAGAATATTTTGATGGACAATATCAAGTTAAATCTAGGTTTAATTTAGTGGCTAATCTTATAATAAATGATGTGAAGTGGGATAGTTATGGGACAAGTACCTGATCCCCAAAGTTAACTTTTTTATGTGGGTGGCTATTTAGAATAAAGTCTTATCTATGGATAATTTAAGGAAAAGAGGTTTCATTCCAATCAACAGGTGCCCTATGTGTGAAAATGACAATGAAATAATTTTCCATATAATAGTGGACTATAATTTACTAATGAGGTTTGGAGCTTCTTCCTTAAGAAATTCAACATCCTTTGGGTACTTATTGGTTTTGTATTTGACTTCTGATAGTCTTAAGAGTGTCCTTTTCAAAATGATCTTCTAAAAAAAATCTATAAGCTCACATTTCCTCATGTCATTTGGGGTGAAATAAATAAAATAATTTTTAGGAATAAAAAGTGCACAACTTTGACTTTAGATAATAAGATTTTTTAGGCTATTGTGGAAAATTTTAGTGTTATGTCTATTGAGAAAGGCAAAAAGCTTACAAATATTGAAAAATAACTTAATTTAAATTGGTAAATTGATTCTTTAGTCATTAATAAGATTGATCATATAAATGAAATTATAAAGAGGACTAAATTTAAACCTCCACCTATTGGTTAGTTAAAGCTCAACTTTGATGGGGCTTCCAAACAAAATCTAAGACCCTTAAGAGGAGGAGAGATTTTCAGAGATCACTAAGTGAGGTTTGTGGCTGCTTATGATGGTGATATGGGTATCAAAATGAATCATTAGGCAGATGATCTTGCTTCCCTTTGGAAAACAATTGGGTTTTCAATTGAGGTTGTTGATTGGTTCACCAACAAGGGAGTCAACTCTTCTGGTTTTTCTAGTTGGACTGTGAGAGAAGAATTACCTTGGGATATTTTCCAGAGGATTGATAAGGAACTTATTATTATTGTTCAAAATGGTTGATAATGTGAGGGTCTTCTCCACTTGTAAAAATAAAGTTTGTTGTAACTTTATGGTTATGTCTCTATGGTTTTTTATGTTTTTTTATTTAATATTACTTCATTTTCCCTCTCTAAAGTACCTAGAGAGAAGCTTTTAGATCTGATTGGTAGAAGACAGCATTGGTGTAAGACTTTTCAAAATTATAAGCACTTTAATAAAGGCTTTGAGTGGGCTAACATGATATGGTTAAGGATAACTATCATTTAAAATTTGGGGAGCCCAAAAACACCCTATTTTAGTTGGAAGTGTTATAGTTAAATCATATTTTTCTCCTTGGGGCTTCCGAACATAATAGAACCTAAAATCCCTGAGCAGGTAAAAAATAATGTAGAAGTGTGGGATATCCTCCATAAAGAGGGAATTTCAAACTTTATGCAGAGAATAGAAGGTCATGACAAACATGTCTCGAACTTATTTTTGGAATCCTCTGATAATAGAACTTTGAACATCAATGGAGTTTTTTAATATCTCTAAAAAGTTGATTGATCATGTCACTGGTCTAGAGATGGAAGTGATGAAAGTGTAAAAAATGGGTAGATTTTATAAGGAGAAAAAAAACTTCCTATTAGAAGGAGAAACTCTAGAGGTATTACATAATGGGTTTGATTGTGAATCCCTATCGATACCACTTCGAGGTGTGGTTTTCCGTCTCATGCAGTATATAAATCTAGAAGGTACATTTAATGTTGTTCACTAGTCTTTGTTTGTTTTTCTAGATTATTTTAGGCATATTATACCCTTGAATCTCCCATTCTATATTCTAATCTCTATGGAAACCTCCATTGAAAAAGTCAAAAAGGGTAAATACACAATTCCTATGCATGGAGTATTTTTTCTCATTCATATATATTTCAAAGGGATGAATCAAATTACCCCTAAAATTCTAAAACCCCATAAAATCAAAGAAGAAGTTAAGAAATAACAAAGTTATAAAAGTGCAAAATATTTGGATTAATATCCTACAAGTAATACTTCAAATGATAAAGAACAGAGCTCGGCCAAGAACCCACCAAATTATCAAGGTTTAGGTATTAAGACCCGACTGAGAAGTGTTGCTAACTACCCCTATGCTTCAAGTAATGAGGTTAAAAACACAAGAAAAATAAGGCAATGATATATAAACTCTATCATGGTTGAGGATGAGGCTATATATAAAGAAGACACCAATACACAGAAGATGTCTGAAAGGGAGAACATCAATTCTCCAACTAAGAAAATAGACATAGGAAAGAGGAAAATGAGGGATGGATCTAAAGAGAAAGAGGTGGAAGATCCAGATACCCATTCCTATTATCCAAATGAAAATTTGAATTTCATGGTTGACTCTCTTAAAGGTAAGTAAAGTATTGATAAAATTGAAGAAGAAGTCGACTTACAAAAATTGATAATGAGGAGGTTTATGAGGGAATTGTCTGAACTTAAAGGAAAAGTGAAAATACTATAGTAGGATAATGAAATATTTATACAGAAAGACTTTGATAATGATCACAACTTGAAAATTCAAGGGCTCATAGATAAGTATAGTGTTCTTGAGTCTAAAAATGATAAACTTAAAAACAACATCAATTTTTTGGTTAATTGCACTAAGACGGCTATGCATGAAGGAATTCAGATTGTGGAGAATCTTAGAGCATACAAGGGGGAATTGCTTGATATGAAGACCTATTTCAAGTGCAATGGAAATCACATTCAATATATTAAATGCTTCAAAGACATTGATAAGGAAAATTTACTTCTCCATATTGACTCAAACCTAAAATGCATGTAAAGTTGTTGGGAGGATGTTGCAAGAAACTTGGATATGTAAAAGGATTTTTGTTATGTTCTAGCTATTTTTTTATTTTTGGCATTCCTTTTACTGATTTGGGGCTATATTTTGGCAGTATTTTATATGTTATATATCTATTTTACTTTATTTATCATGAGGACTTTGTTAGTTCTTTTGTTCTCCTTTTTTTGTACTCTTTCTAGGGATTGGGGTCCCTAGTCAAAAAAAAATTCCACCTTTAACATTAATAAAAAAATACCACATGTATAATTAATTTCCTAGCATTCCCCCCTTAGTGTGAATGTAGGAAAAATATTATCTTATAATGAAATTTCCACCTTTGCTTGTTCATGATTTGGATAGTTTTCTTTTTCATGAAATCTAACAACCTCTGAAATAGTTTTACAAGTGATTTACCAATAACCACAATAAATTATTTTACAAGTGACTAACCAACAACTACACTAGGATGGTTTTTGAATTGACTTACCAACAACCATACTACCACATGATGGTTTTCCAAATGGTTTAACAATAACCATACTACCACATGATGGTTTTACAAGGACAACCAACCTAAATATCATGATTCTATAATATGTTATTATCTCTCATCATTTTCTTACATCAGGGTAAAATACAAAGAAATTATACTTACTCATTACATCATATGAACATGGATATATCTATTTTCATTCACTAACACACCATAGTATAAAAATAAACACACAACTAAAAATATGCCATAATACAATTTCTCACCCCCTCACTTGTTGCTGATGAGAGGACACTAAAAGTCATCCTTCCTCTATTGCCTCCATCCTCCTATTGGATGACACTCAGTATAAAAGAATTATGAATTATAACCACTATCTTCATTTTTTGTTTCTTCCTCAGTACCTAGTTCATCTTCTATTATTAAATTAGCCTCATTTGTTTTAAGATTCCCTTTGAGAAAATCATTAACTTGAATCTTACAATTCATGGATGTATGCCATTTTTTCTTGCAATAGAAACATTCAATTTCATCCTTGTTTTTACATAATTTTGATAGTTCTTTTTCAAGTACAATGTAGTTTCTTCTTCATCATCTTCTTTATTTCTTTTCTATTTAGCTAAAAGAACTGAAATCATATCCTCTAGAGCTTGAGAAGGCATCTGGCCAAGGGTAAAAACAACATTATTGTATTTGGGTGGCAAGCTATTCAACAATATGGTTTTTGTATCGTTATCTTCTACTAAAGATTTGACTTCTGTTAGTTGTCTCAAAAGAGATATCATATCATTGATGTGGCTAGACATGGTGACCCCTTCATTCATTTTTAATCTGAATAATTGAATTTTTAGAGAAACTTTGCATTCACAACTTTTGCTCCAAACAATTTTTTTAAGTTTTCCCACATTTCCTTTGATGTTTTCTCAAGATCTACGTGATACAACACTGAATGTAAAATAGCCACACCAATAATGGCTTTGACATATCATCCCTACTTTGCCATTCTATGAGCATGTTTGGATTTATTGATGTTGTCTATGATCCTTCTACTATCCTCCACAAATTCTTGTTCATTAGTTGCATCTGAATTTTAACTTTCCATGTGTGAAAATTAAGACCAGTAAATTTTTCCAGTGGAATGTCCATTTTGAGAAATGAACCAGGTAATGACTCTGGATGTCAATTTCTATAAAAAAATGCATCCTTACAAAAATAAATTTGAAGCTTAATTTTAGTATGCCCCCCACAAGAAGGACATTGCATTCAAGAAAAAATGTGTCCAATTTACAATATGACTTGGATTAAATGAAAATGTTAAAAATATATTGAACTTATAAACTCTAATTGTTTCAATACAAATTAATCTTTAGCAAATCCTAATTAGACCCTTATAATCAATTAATAATTAAGCTAACTTAAATTATATAAAACTTTTGATCATAAACATAATTATAAATTCCTAAGTTAATAAAAAAACATAATAAATCCCACAAAATAAATATTGACCTAAATGAATTATGACTAAAATACCACCTAAGGGAAGAAGAGTACCATGGTTTTGGTGGTAATATTTTGAAACCAAATCAATTAGAGGATGCTATAATGTGTAGGCAATGATCATTCCTACAAAGGATGTTTTGAATAAAACAATTGATCTTTGAAATTTTCATGCTGCACTAGATTCATGTTGGTCCTTTGATATTTGCTTAGATTTTGATGCTCTTCAAAATGGATTTAGGATTTCTTATGAAGTATAACATAGTAGTCGATTATGGTAGTTTAAAGTAGGTTGATTAGAACATACAAATTGCCAAACTAGAATTTTCAATGATCTTTCACCAATAATTTAAAAAATATGGCAATTTGGAGGGCAACAACATCACCTATTGTGGATCACCATAGCTCTGATACCAAATAATGATTATGATTCAGATTTACACATTTACAACATTGAATAATATAAATAATAATCTACTAATTAATATTTTATTTGAGATGTCTTCAAGAGAGAGAGTGTTAAAAATTTATATCACAATGAACTCCTACAAATGAGGAGTTAAGGCTATTCTAAATCCTAATAATCTCCTCACATATAAACTATCAATCAAATATTATCCCAAATAAAGCCAACTATGAGTTGTTACTAACAACTCATTTACATCAAACTAATATATTATTTATTCCCATGATAATAAACATGTAACACTAATATCCTAACATTAGGGTTGTAACATAGATTAATTGGCTCAATATGTTAGTAACTATGAGCTAATATAGCCCCAAATCACATCCTAGACTCATAGTTAGGTTCAATGAGTTCACATTGGCCCCACTTACCTTCATTTAAATGCATTTGTGATAAAGTTAGGGTTTAGGGTCTAGGATTTGTATTTGTGATAAAATTAGGGTTTAGATTAAATTAGGGTTTAGGTTTTAGGGTTATCATGTTAGAAAACATGAGCTAATTTATCCCCTTAAATCACATCTTAGATTTTCAGTTAAGTTCAATAGGTTCATATTGGCCCCAATTTCTTTCATGTTTGCATTTATGATAAAATTAGGGTCAATTAAACCATAAATTAGGATCACTAGACTTAATTTAGTCCAAATCATGTCTCTAATTGCACCTATTGACTAATTAGATTAATTCATGATGGAATTAAAGATAATTTAGCCCCAAATCAAATCTTGCTCTTGTAGTTAGGCTAAAGGGGCTCAAATTGGCCTTAAATTCTTCTTTGATTGAATGAATCAACTATTTGGTTCATTATAGATGACATTAGGGTCAATTTCACCCCAAATTACATTATATACAATTGAAAATAGGTTCATGTGGCTCAAATTTTTAAAAATTATATCATTGATTGTACCATTTGACTAATTGGCTCAATCTATGATGAAATCAAAGCTAATTTAGCCTTAAATCACATTGTATAATCATAAATAGGTTCAAGGGCCTCATGTTCACCGTATTTACCTCCATAATTAACCAATCAAATATTTCGTTGATTATATGATGACATTCGAGTTTATTGAGCCCAAAACCACATCCTATACATGTCAAACTTGCATATGTCATTGAACCAAATGATTATTTGCTTCATTCTATGATGAAATTAGAGCTAATCAGACCCTAAATCACATTTATAGTCATGCACTTAGGTTAAAGGGGCTCAAATTACCTCCAATTTCTTTCATATTCAACCATTGGACTATTTGTCTTATTTAGTTATGGCATTGGGATTAACAAGACCAAATTAAATTATTTATAGTTAAAATTAGGTTCATTGGGCTAAATTTTGCTCAAATTGTATCATTGATTGCATCAATTCACTCAATATAAGATAATTTAGCCTTAAATCACATCACATACATGTAGTTATGTTCAAGGGGTTCAACTTGATCATAATTTCCTCCACCATTAAAATAATTGACTCATTCGTTCATTTTGTAATGGAACTGGCCCTGATTAAACCCTACATCATGCTCTATATATAGTCAAAATTATGATTACGCATGCAAACTCACCGAAATTGCATCTCTTTATCAATGATGTCCTTTTTATGGTAGTGTATATCATGACACACTCCACTTTAATGTGTGTGTGTGTGTGTGTGTGTGTGTGTGCGTGTGTGTGTGTGTGTGTGTGTGTGTGTGTGTGTGTGTGTGTGTGTGTGTGTGTGTGTGTGTGTGTGTGTGTGTGTGTGTGTGTGTGTGTGTGTGTGTGTGTGTTTTGTGTGTGTGTGTGTGTGTGTGTGTGTGTGTGTGTGAACCTCGTGGAAATAGTTAAGGCATTGATATGATCGATGGAAGTGATGTGATATGCAACTTTGTTGACATATTTTATGTCATATTTTCACATATTTTAATGCTAAAACATAAAACACAATATACGTTTTATCATAAATTATATAAAAACACAATAAATGTTTTATCCAAAAATTGTTTGTTAATTTAATACGGATTGTGGAATCCTTCACCATAAATAATTAATTTACTTGAGTCTTCAAATGAAAAAATCTTAAATAATTTATGGGTTGAAATAGAGTTTACATCTTTTTTATATAAATAAATAATATATTTTAAGTTTTTTTTAAGGATTGATTTTTTTAATGGTTTGTTTATTAAGATTTAAGAGATTTTTAATCACAATAAAAATAAAAATAAAAAGTATCGTGATGTAGTTTTACTATTTACTTGTGGGAATAAGCAAATATTTTCATAGAGAATGGAAATGACTTAAAAGAGTAATTAACAATTGGATAGGTAATTAAATATCCATTTTTGTTACACGCATTCAAAATTTTGATTTTATTAATGTGCAAGAAATAATGGCCATCATATATATTGGTGCAATTCATGTTAAAAGTAAATTGTAGTTTTTTTTTTCATTATCATGGAGAATACTGTAGACTATGGCATTCTAGTAGAAAATTATTATGTTTATGCGGTTAGGCAATTATCTGGTGGTAGGGTGGTTTAGCTTCTAAGTGGCATAGTGCAATAGCAAGGTAGAATTGTGTAGCTATTTAGGAGGGTTTGGGGATCCTTTTGAATCCCCCTGCCAATTGATCCGCTGAAAGATATCCCATTATTTGATTTGTTCTTTTGAATTGATAAAGAAGAATTATTTTCTAGTTTTGTTGCATTGATGGTAAGAGATTCTAGAGACGAAACTAATGTTTACATTAATCAACATGGAGAGCTAACCAATGATCACCAGTTTTTGGTGGAACCCATTAGAAGCATATGTTGAGTCTTGAAAAGACGTTAACCAAATAAGTATTGTCGATGCGTGATGAGGATGAGGCAAGGTTTGTTTTAAAAGGGAAAACCAACCCCAAAAAAAAATTAACCTGTGAATTTCACAATATAAGACCCCAAAAAATTAAAACCCTGTCAAATAATTTATCTGAAAGTAAAAGCAAACAAACATAAACTAATGTTTACATTAATCAACATGGAGAGCTTACCAATGATCACCAATTTTTGGTGGAACCCATTAGAAGCATATGTTGAGTCTTGAAAAGACGTTAACCAAATAAGTATTGTCGATGCATGACGAGGATGAGGCAGGGTTTGTTTCAGAAGGGAAAACCAACCCCAAAAAAAAATAACCTGTGAATTTCACAATATAAGACCCAAAAAAATTAAAACCCTGTCAAATAATTTATTTGAAAGTAAAAGCAAACAAACATTCCAATAAGTTTCACAATATCAAACCCTAAAAAAACCAATGCCCTCAATTTTTCAAACTCCCAGTGCACTACGTTGCATACCTTAACTATAGTGCTCAAAAGCTTATTTGAAAACTCTGGCAAGATTTTATTATGTTATGGTACATCTATAGGTAAACCTCAATTTGACTAGTTTGTTGGTTTTTAACACCCACAGATTTGCCATTAAAGGTAGTCGAATTTATACCTGCACACGCTAGCATCACTAATCGCATGCATTTGTTATTGTCTATTATCTGTAGATTCTTATTGAAGACACATCTCCCATCTGCTTGCATTAAATGTCAACCATGTTTACGCAGCTGCTAAAGGGCTCGTTATAAAAATAAATCAAAGAAAACCATATCATTAACCGCATGTCAGAAGAACTATTCCGTCATTACCAACAATGAAAACAATAATAAAATATTAATATCCCTTTACAGGCATTCGAAGAAAGAAGTGAAGTCGACACAATGCCATCGAAGAGACCTCCTACTTCTGCCCATGGTAAGCATCAATAATGTTTATGCTTCTCATAAAACACTCTACTGCAAATAACTGAAATGCAATCATTTGATTGGCCGTAAGCCATACCATTCTGTAAACATTGTAAACATTTGGTTAATGATAACTAGAAAAATAATAGTTTATTGGCAACATTCTGTAAACATTGTAAAATCGATTGGATTTATAACTCAGACGACTTTTGATTAACAATCAGTAGATATTAAAAAAAATTAATATGCAGAGACTTTTACAATAATACCAAAGAAGTACTAACAAACGTTTCCACAGTTTATATGAAATATGGTAAGAAATACTTCTTTTTATTTTCATCCCTATTTTATTGTTTTATTTATCTTTATCTTTTTTATTGATACATAGACATGTTATAATTGTATAAAAATTATATAAAAGCTTTTGAAACTCAAATTTTATTTTTTTAATTAAATTTTCATTTTTTTTTTTCTTTTGTTGAGCAGATAATTATTGTAATCGATTTTTTTTTTATGTTTTATTAATATTTGTTGAGCAGATAATTATTGTAATCGATTTTAACAATTAATTTACATTGAATAATGTGAAATTAATAATATCAAAAATGAATTTCTATTGAATAATGTAAAGTCAATAATATCAAATTTTGACATTTGAAGTTAAAACATTGGCTTTTTTATTTAAATAGTTTTTAAAAAAAAAAAAAAAAAATCAATTATTTAAATGTTCATTGATATACTGGTCTGAGGTGACAATTTTCTTAGAGAAATCTAGAAATAATTGATTAGAAATATTTGCATTTATGTACAGTGGTGGAAACTTTATAGCAACATTTTCAGAAAAAATTAAAAATTTGATTATGCAGGGTGAAATTAAATACCCAGGTAAATTATCGACTTAATATTTATTGCTGCATTTTAATCTTTTTCTCTTAGTCAATGGTTGCCGGTCGAAGCTTCACAATTGCTGGAGAAACAAGTGTGTACTCAGCTTCACAGTTCTCTGTAACTCTACGCCATTTCGCGAGAATCCTGTATAAATACATTGGACAATTGCTAAAGAAACAAGTGTGTACTCCGCAAGAAACTTTGCCCAAATTAGATTTTGTAGCTTTCACCATTTATTGAACAGATAAAAAAATTATTGAATAAATAAGTGATTATAGTACCTGCTAAGAGTAATATTCTTATGGTACCATAAGAATTGATGTGTTGCAGAGAATATTTAAACTTTTGTTTAATCACTTATTAATATGTAATCTACTAACGCCAATAGCAAGCAAATTTTCTACGTATTTACGCTGCCTATTAAAAACAAAAAATTATTTAGAATTTTAAATACACCTTTAACACAAACTATTTAAAGTAAAATATAATTCATTAAGCATGCATAGAACTGGAAGTAAACCGTAGCAGATTATGTGTATGGATGATGGAGCCCATAGGCACCAAAAACTGTAATCCAATCTCTGTGCTATGTGAAAGAATGGGAACTTCTGTTTGAAACGGCCAATCTACTTAAGCATTAAAATGAACGTATGCACTTAAAAATTCACCCTATAAACTAATGGAACTCGGTCTGTAGGTGAAAGGCAAAGCCATGGGGCAAGGCCTTGGGGCCGAGCGCAATTCAGCATAGTAGGGTAGTCCCAGTTTCATTGAAACCTTAGAGTCTTCATGGTTATACAGAGTGATACATCTATGTCTGGGTAGGTCTGGTCACGCTTGAGCAAGAACTACTATCATAAAACCATTAGTGAGAGTAAAAGATTATCAAGTACCTTCAAAGAAAAGATGAGTTGAGATAATTCTGTTTGACAGAACCCAGTAATCAAGACAGTGGACTGAGCCTGAAAGACTATATTCTTGGCCATTGGAGGTCAAGCAAAGGATGAGAGTGCATAACTTATTAGGAAATATTCGATCTGCAGAGACTATCATTGGCAGTTGAAGGTCGAATGGGAGACAAATGTGGTCGACTGAGAGCATGGACTTTCCTCGGTTAAAATGGATGAAAGCATTCAAAAGACATGGGGTGGCCCTTGTCCTCAGAATTGAATTCTTAGCAGCTACTTTTGACAGGCAAGACATGGCCTCCTCTTGAAACTTGGAATTTTGAATTGAGATCTCCTCTCCTATATGTAGGAGTTCGAAGGCCTTTCTAAAGGTTGGCTCTTTGTGAATTGTAAGAGAGACGTAGAGAACCAGACACTTTTTATGATTCTTTACAGCGTTTTAGATTAGGTTTGCTTCTTTGCTTTTTCCAAGTTTTGTTGTTGTAAAGGTGAAATCAGTAGTTGGATGATTTTATGGGCCCTAAACTTTGTTAATCAATAGGAAAACCCTAATATTTTAAGACTGTAGAGACTATGTGGTCATTTCCTATGCATATGGTATGTTGGGTATATTTTTGACTTCTCACAGTCAACCTTCAGACTCTTCTACCATTTTTTGCTAGAGTTGTGATAGGTCTAGCTCAATTAAAGATTGGTTTGACAAAGCTTATTCAATCATGCACATCAGATTCATTTTCATGACAACAAGCTTTGTTTTATCTCTTTATCTCTACTCTTTTGTATAATCTTTGTAATTGGGTTAGTTTAGGAATAAAAGCAGATTCATTTTCATGACAACAAGCTTTGTTTTATCTCTTTATCTCTACTCTTTTGTATAATCTTTGTAATTGGGTTAGTTTAGGAATAAAAGCAACCTAAAAATGTATACTTCATCTTGGTTGTTGAATCTCTCCCATTATTGTTGAAGTAATGTTATATATGTTAAGATAAGGTAATTAGTTTATTACCTATTTATGTAGTGTTAGATGAATGTATATGATAAATATATTTCAAAATCAGCTGCTTAATTATTTTGGACATCTCATGAGTTATATTTCATTAAAAGTAAAGTGTTATGCAAGTTTATGCAAGTCTGCCTATTAAAGCCTCTATAGGAGAGGCCACTAAAAACCTACAATCTCACTCAAAAGTTATTAAAGTTTGAGCTAAGTTTCAATCTTAGTTTGTAAAATAGGTTCCTTGTTAGGAATGGTCCACATCAACCAACTTTAAGATCAACATAACAAGATGTAGTACATTTAAACCTTGGAGAAACATTTTCTTCGTGAGATCTCCTTCCTTTCAGGAGAGGAAGGGCATAGTAACCCCTCCCTATTTTTTATGTGCTAAAATGAAAATCAATATATTTGGTGCTAAAAGGAGGGCCGTGAACCATAAGTTAAGCACATCCAAAGCTCAAACTAAGACATTTTGAAAACCTTCGATTCCACTGAGCCAAACCATCCCTTAAGATGAAAAACCAAAGAATAAACACTCGATCCAAGTCTGGTGGAGATAACTTTGAGATCTTAAAGCATATTAATCATAAAATATTAAAATAAAGAGCTAACAAAGGAAAATAAAAGGCTAAGCCCATTTAGTCAAATAGTAATTCACCAACAGCTGTAAATAGTAATTTTATCAATCCATTTGTTGTCCCCCATCCATTACCAATGACTAATTGCATAGCCTATATTGGGCAAGGAGGTTATTATCGTGTGGTTGTCGCAAGCATACCTCATAATCTGTACAAAAATCTAAACAATTTCTCCCCAAATTCATAATTGGGGGCATATAAATAGCAGAGGAACATATTCAAGCCTTTAAGGATGTATTAATCAGAATATGGGTTCAACTTGAGGATATTGCTTGCAGGTTGTTCCCTTATTCTCTAGTATAAACTATGTATGCCTAGTACTTTGGGTTATCCCATGGGTTGATTACTTCTTGGGAAAAGGTAGAGATAGTGTTTGTGAACCATTTCAGACTTCCCATTGACCTTATTGTCTTATATGACCATTTTATTATCACAAGGAAGGGGTACAATAAGCCAATGAGCATGTTCAATACTTGGTTCCATAATTTATACCAAAGAATCAAAGCACCTTACATATTATCATAAGGTCCTATAATCAAAACATATTTGAGTGATCTTCATCTATTGACTTCAATGTTTTTTAGAACTCCAGCTACACTTGCCACTTTCTCTCTACCTATAACAAAATGGTGAATATAGATCAGTAAATGGTTCCATAAGGGTTTAGTGCAGGAGATCTAATGTGCTTAGGACAACTAGGGGAATATAATCATATCTCTATGTTAAATCAGGCCATTACACAAATCACCCCACTCATGAATTCCATCCTAGGTGCTATGGTAGCCCTGACCTAGTGTATGATCCAACTCTAATGATTACATGCCTAATGTTTTGCCTTATATTCCTCTTAATCATGTAGTACCCTAAGAAAACAATCAATAGTTGTTCCCAATGGCATACAATAACATTAATTCCATGCCAATCATAGGTGGGTATTCTACATTCAACAACACTCAGCAAGCAGTTCTATCCTATTTGAATCTCTAGACACCTAGAAGCAATGCTCACAACTATGCTCCCACTATTATGCCTACATTCTTGAATACAAATGTACATATGACAAATCCACGACCTCAAGCAACAAGCCAACTTAGCACTAGCATAAACCTAGAAATAGGCAATTTGAAATAAATGATTCAAAATCTATCCAATGATGTGGTCAATTTATGAAGGCAAGGACCTAATAATGCAAATAACCCATCTCATGGTAAAAATTTAAATTTTAAAAGGTTTATTAGGAAATGGAATACAAGACCTAATAATGGGAATGTGGTTAGTCCTCTTGACAATAGTGATTGAAATGACAATAGTACCTCCCATACTATGAACTTAGTAGACTTGGATTTAAACGTTTGGTGTAGAGTACATAACACAGTTGACCATGTAGGGACAAACTATGTTGAATTCATAGTTTCTTCTAACATCTTCCAAAAATATATGGACAACATGGAAATAGTGCGTACCCCTGATGAGAGTGATGAGAGTCAGAGCAAAGATGGAGAGAACTAAAGCACAACTTTAGTATTCGAAACATATGAATTTCCTCTTGAGGATGATAATGAACCCAAAGATAACCTTGATGAGATCCATGCTTTTAGGTAGTTACAAAGAGGGAACAATTACCAGCTGAGAAGTAAATCAACCAACCCCCTTAACCACATCTACTCCAAACAACACTCAAGTCCCACTTGATGTGAATTCTAATAATAATCCTCCTCATCCTAAAGGACATCCTACTTCTTATCGACCAAAGAGCCATACAATGCCTACCCTAGATGATAAACAATAATAAAAGGTTAAATTCACATATGATATTGTTGAAGATCTCAAAAAGACTAAAGCTAATATAACTATGTTTGACCTACTTTAGATTTATAATAAAATAGAGTTGTTGCTTAAAGATTTTTCTAATAATAAAGGGAAAGAATCTAACAAAACTTATGATGCTTGGGTTTCTCTATATAAGTAAAAAATAGAGACTCTACATTTTCTTCTAAGGATCAAAATCTTTGAGAAAAACTTACATAATTACTTGGCTGATTTAGGTGCCTCTGGGAACGTCATGCCTTATTTTTTTCCAATAGTTAGACCTTACACCTATAAATTCAAATTAAAAGGTTGTCCAATTAGATAAAATAGAGGTGAAAGTAGTGGGGGAACTAAATCATATACACATGCAATTGGCCTTAGGGCCAATGATTCAACAATTCACTAAAATCTAATTGGTGGATATCTCAAATGCTTATGGCATGTTGCTAAGATAATACTAGTCAAAAAAACTAAAAGGTTTCATGGAAAATGACTTTAACCACATGTGGCTACCATGTCATGGTTTGCCTAACCAGATCAGAATTCAATAAGAACCAAATATGACACATATTATCATGGAGTATAACCAATAAAATGAGATCCTCTATGAAGAATAAAAAATGAGGGCTTACTCACTTGATAATTAGAGACACACATCAGCCTCTCTATAAACATTCTTAGTGTACAACAAAATATAAAATTAAAGGAATTAAACTAGTTAGAAAAGGAGGATTTATTTTGTGCCTCAAAGATGGTCTCATTTCAAGTGCAACATTACCATGTAAAAATTTGGATCTTGATGATATAAATAGGAGTGAATATTCTACAAGCTCTTCCCAAGATGAGACAACCAAGGTCGATAACTCCACCTCAACTTCTCCTATAGAATAATTTCCCACAGCGTTTTCATCGACTGAAAGACTTAGTGTGTGCTCAATGAGAAATGAATCCAAGAAAAGGGGCTGCTGAAATTTGAATAAAATTTCTGGTTTAGGCTCCTCTAATGGTGAAACTACATATCTAAATACACTTAAGCCTACTCTTGATATTAAATATCTAGCTTAGAGACTCTCACTAATTAATAAATAGAATTATGTTCTAATTAAAGATAGATGAGATGCATCCTCTACTAGTGGTAATGTAATTAATATAGACTTTGTATTGGCTTCTGATATTATTAACCATTGAAATTTACAATCACCCCCAATGGGAAAATAAAGTAAATATGTGTGTAGCCTCAAAAAAACACACCAAGAGATGACCATTACAGCATTACTTCCCTTACAAAGGCCACCAGTGTGCACAACTTAATCTAACCTATGGACATTAATGTTTGATAAATCCAAGTCTAAAGTTTGATGTGGCACTAGAGTTGAATTAATTAATCCAAGAGGGAAATTTTACATGGTTGTATACCCCTACGATTCACTTGTACCAATAATGTGGCAAAGTATGAAGCATTGGTCCATAGACTTCAGTTTTCCCTAAGGAAGAAAGTGAAGAATATCATAGTGCTAGGCGACTTCTAATTGGTGGTTAGATAAGTGAGGAGTCTCTATACATGAAATTATAATGTGATGTCCCCAACCAGTAGGGATATGCAAGCACAAGAAGCTCTGATACCACTGTAATGTCCCTTACTTAGGGGCTCATTCTACTAAGCAAAAGCTCTGATACCACTGTGATATCCCCTCTAAACAGGAAATATAGCAACACAAAAACTCTAAACAAAGATACGAATTTTTGTTGAATAAATTCAAAATGATAACAAAATATAGTCTCTCAATAGAAAATCACAGATCTTATTACTTGTCCTTCTAAACTATTACAATTATAGTCCTCTCTTATGCATATAAAATATGAAATACAGTCTTGAAAACCCTGGCTTTGCAAATCTGGCAATTGGGTTTGAATCTAGAAATTATGTCTCGGCCTGCTATGTTGAACACACAGTCACCGACGTCGGTCGATATACTGCCGACATCGGTCACTGTAGGTCCCTCTCTACCGACGTCGGTCTCTAGTCGGTCGATGTCAGTCACTGGGGATCTCTGTCTGCCGAGGTCGGTGTCTGAGTGGATCTGTACGGACCTGTACGGACTTCGTACGGCTGCCAATTAAGCACAACTTCCCTGTTTTCAACCCCTGATCTGAAAATATATGTTTCTAGCACAGTACATCTCTAGTTGTATAATTTATTGAATCAAAACATAAAGAAATAAATACCTAGAATATCTGTAATAACTTATGTGTGAAGTTATCTCTCAACCTTGTAAATTCTATGATAACTTTTGGATGAAGCTATCTCTCAATTTGGCAATAGTTCAGCTGATATTCCACAGCCTCTTAATTGCACACACTGAAGAGGGAACGTTCTCCAATGCAAATGGAATCCTGGAACCCTTGACTCAGTCTTCACAGAAGAATTTCTTCAATATCAATAATCAATAATCAATTCATAATCAATAATGGCCTCCATGAGAAACCCTTATACGCTCAAAAAGATATGTTTGCCCTAATTAGGGTTTCTTAAATTAGAATTAGGGTTTCTAATTAAAAATAGGCTAAATAATTAATATTTGATTAAATCAATCAAATATTAATATCTCCCTCAATACATGTCAGATCCTCGAACCGATCGAAGCAGGTGAACCAGGGAGTGATTCCGCACATGACCATACCAAAATAAAGGCGCTCTGCTGCATGTCAAATGTCCCTAAATAATAGGAGCTCAGGCCCAATGTGTCTGAAATAACCTGAATGAAAACCAAATGTAGAAATTCTATGAATCAAAGTCAAGCCAAGCTCCATTATGACCCTCTATCCATCCTATTAGCCTACGAAGGTTGTATAATAGGCTAATCATCAAGTCTGTCAATGTCTACGAAAAAGGGGACATGACAATCTGCCCCTCCAGAAATTGCTTGTCCCCAAGCAATCTCAGAACAATGAACCACTCGATCCACCTGGATCCCAAATGTAGTTATGCTCTGGACTGTGGTGAATCAATGCAAGTACCTGCAACATCAGCAGAAGTAGAACAAAGAGGAACCCATAATCAAATTGGCGAATGCAACTCAACCAACCTCTAAGATCACAAATATTATATACACCTTCCACCATGCTATGGGGAAGGCACGCTCCAACTCTGCAACAACTCCCAAATGGAACTATGCCAAGTATGGAGAATCCATCCATTGTACCTCTACTGTGGTCAGCATATCTGATCAACTCTTGCTCTAAGTCATGCACCGACAAACTGTCAATCCCATCTATAAAAGATGGTGCCAATCCATCCCATAACTGATCCCTCTGTAAAGGTGGCACAACCAACTATACCACACTAACATCTATGTGAGAAGAATCAATATGGAGACTCGACTCCACTGGTATCTCAAACTCATCAGAATCAGGTACTCCCAAATCTTGAATATGTGTATCAGCATCAACAACATGCTCCTCAGCAACAACTGCAGGAATGTACTCACCACCAACCACCTCAATATACAAATGATCATCCATACTTTGTAAATCAACTCCAAAGCTCATATCAACATACGGAGTATCAACAACTGTAGCATCACTGTCTAACTCTCCCATACGGAAAGAAACAACTGGTGAAATTAAGTCCTCAAAACTGTCCATTCCAGTCTCCTGGGTGCCATCTGCAATAATCGGATCCTGGGACTCTTCTACAATCTCTGCCATAGCTGAGAGATCATCAACCCTCAGTGCACTAACATCTGAGCACACCTCTACACTCTGAGTGCAAGCATCTAACTCATCCTCATCTTCACTATCTCCTATCTCATAATAATCATAATAATTATGGGACATGCTGCTCTCTCGTCTAAGTGATTTGTAGTGCTCTCTCCTCAGCTTAACAAAGCGATCAAAAGGAAACAACTTCTGAACTCGAGGTGGTACTAACTCCCACTCCTCATTCGCTATCATATACCGTGTGGGTTTGTCTTTGGATGAAGGATATGAAAGAGATTCATTCAACCTCTTCAAACTTAGTTTCAACTTTCTCATATCATAGTCCCACCGACTCTAAGTATATGAAGTCATCATGATACTTTGCTAATTTAATCTACCCAAACTACCCAACAAGATGGCAAGACATTGGCTCTGATTTGCCCAAACTATCCAACAAGATGGCAGGAATTTGGCTCTGATACCACTGTGATGTCCCCAACCAGTAGGGATATGCAAACACAAGAAGCTATGATACCACTGTAATGTCCCTTACTTAGGGGCTCATTCTACTAAGCAAAAGCTCTGATACCACTTTGATATCCCCTCTAAACAGGAAATATAGCAACACAAAAACTCTGAACAAAAATACGAATTTTTGTTTAATAAATTCAGAATGATAACAAAATATAGTCTCTCAATAGCAAATCACAGATCTTATCACTTGTCCTTCTAAACTATTACAATTACAGTCCTCTCTTATGCATATAAAATATGAAATACAGTCTTGAAAACCCTGGCTTTGCAAATCAGCAATTGGGTTTGAATCTGTAAATTCTATCTCGGCCTGCTGTGTCGAACACACAGTCGCCGACATCGGTCGATATATTGCCGACATCGGTCACTGTAGGTCCCTCTCTGCCGACGTCAGTCTCCAGTCAGCCAATGTCAGTCATTGGGGATCTCTGTCTGCTGAGGTCGGTGTCTGAGTGGATCTGTACGGACCTGTACGGACTTCGTATGGCTGCCAATTAAGCACAACTTCCCTGTTTTCAACCCCTGATCTGAAATTATATGTTTCTAGCACAGAAGATCTCTAGCTGTATAATTTATTGAATCAAAACATAAAGAAATAAATACCTGGAATATCTGTAATAACTTCTGTGTGAAGTTATCTCTCAACCCCGTAAATTTTATGATAACTTCTGGATGAAGCTCTCTCAATTTGGCAATAGATCAGCTGATATTCCATAGCCTCTTAATTGCACACACTGAAGAGGGAACATTCTCCAATGCAAATGGAATCCTGGAACCCTTGGCTCAGTCTTCACAGAAGAATTTCTTCAATATCAATAATCAATAATCAATAATGGCCTCCATGAGAAACCCTTATACCCTTAAAAAGATATGTTTGCCCTAATTAGGGTTTCTTAAATTAGAATTAGGGTTTCTAGTTAAAAATAGGCTAAATAATTAATATTTGATTAAATCAATCAAATATCAATATCTCCCTTAATACATGTCGGATCCTCGAACCGAACGAAGCAGGTGAACCAGGGAGTGATTTCGCACATGACCATACCAAAATAAAGGCGCTCCACTGCATGTCAAATGTCCCTAAATAATAGGAGCTCAGGCCCAATGTGTCTAAAATAACCTGAATGAAAACCAAATGTAGAAATTCTGTGAATCAAAGTCAAGCCAAGCTCCATTATGACCCTCTATCCATCCTATTAGCCTACGAAGGTCATATAATAGGCTAATCATCAAGTCTGTCAATGTCCACAAAAAAGGGGACATGACATATAAGTGCTTGTCAAAGTATCACAACTAGTCAGGAACCTAATAGAGTATTTTGATGTATTTGGAATTCAAACATTACTCAGACAAAAAACCTGCATAGCTAATGCACTAGCTACTATATACACATAATATTTTCAAACTATTATTAAATATTGATGCTTTACATCTTGAAGTAACCCATCGAGGCTTAATCTCTCTGAGTGCATTCCTTAAGGGATGCACCAAGAAAGGGGTGGGTAAACCTTCGGTGCTTCATAATATTATTGTCCATTTTACCACATTATTATCAATCCAACTAGCTCCCAAAACCATTCCCTGAGCTATTTCTCCTCCCTTTCATATTCCTCTAGTCTTGTCCTCTTTCCATCCCTCCTTTTCTTGTCTTAACACCCTTTTGGTTAGTAAATTGTATTATGTCAACTGGATTGACCTAGTAAAGTTTAGGGGTATTTTTCACTTTTTTAGCTTGTTATCCGTTCAGCTGACCTAGCTTAAACCTAGTGAACTATCCCTGAAAAACACATTGGGCCGACTGGGTTGACCCTGTATAGTCTATGTTCTTAAAAATATTTAGTGCAAGACCCACCTATAAATACAAGATCATTTTGGTCATTATTCATATGTGCAATCAAGAATTATTATTCGCTCACACTTCTTCATAATCTACTCTTCCACCATTCTACTTGAGGAGACTTAGCTTAGGTTTCTTATTTGGAGAATCTAGTCTTATGGATAAGTCTTAGATACTTTGACCTTTCTTAGTGATCTTTACAAACCACAACAAACTCTTGTAAATCTCTTTTGGCCAAGGGAGGGATTGAGTCTTGATGGGTTCACATCCAAGTATATTCTAACTTTATTCTCCTATCTTTTAGTAGATAGATGTATCATAAGTATTGGCTCAAATATTACCATATTTTATATTTTATGTATTAGGGTGTTACTCATACTTACTTTAATTTAAGTTCCCTATACATTATTGTTTTATTTTTTCTAACTCCGACTTGATGCCATAAGCTTTGGTGTACACTAGATTAGATTTACTTTCTTTTTATTAGAATAGACTTAATGTTTTAAACCTTAGGACTCTATTAGGGTTGTTATGTGATTGTGTTAAACTATAGGCTTTAGAACCCTTCTTAGAATGATATGTTATGACAATTCATCCCCTAATCGGGTCTATCAGATCCCCATATTGGTCATGCTCCCACTTAACAAGTGTATCCCCAATCGTAAGTATAGGTATGCTCTATCTTCTTTGAGCCAAGATTGATTTATAGACATGAATAATTTTTGATTGCATACATTCTGGTGAACCTAATGTGAAACTAACCCTTGCAAGATTTATTTCACTTTGTTTTTCATTTCTTTTGATCATTATTTTTATCATATATTTTGACATACTAGATCGATTCTATTAACCCAGCTTTTTATCTCTATTTGCAAGTTTCCAGTAATAGGCAATAAGATCAGCCCAGTACAATTTTCTAGTCGTTTAGACATCTAGTCCAACCTACTAGGTCAACTTAGGCGACCCCTTATAGATTCAGCACTTTGCAATAGGTTTTTGTATAGATTGATCTATTCCGTCGATCTAGTTTGTAGATTTTTCCAACATACCTCAAGGTTCCTCAATCAATATTTCCTCATTTCATCTCTGATCCACCAAGTTTCCTTTCTACTTCTCTATTTTATATCTTTCCTTTCATAATTTGTAGTTTTTAAAACTACCCTTACATAGTCAACTAGATCAACACTACTGACCCAATTTTGTGTTATGTGTGTTGTCTGAAATAATTGAATCGACCATGCTAACATAATTCATTTTTAGACCTTGCTTTTATAGATTTAACCCTATCGACCATATTCTATAATTTATGCATATAGTGTCAACAAAACACCTTGTTTCAAGTTGGAATTAACCTCATATCTACTAGTAATTAGTTCACACATTTCTTTTCTTATTGTTTCCATTCTTAGAATTGTTCACATAGTTTAATTAGGGGATTTTTAATTAATCACTTAGTTTCACTATTTATATTTTATGCATACACAACCAAATCACATAATTTAAACAATCAATTTTAACATTTGTCTACCCAAGGCAAACCTATTTGGATTTCATCACTAATGGGGAAGTCAATTTAATGCTCTAGTCAAGTATAAAGCATGTTAATGGTATATTCTAGCTAAGCACCCAACACCCTTATCATTACAGTGTGTGATGTGAGGGGGTAGGCCCCAATAACAAGCTTGTATCGTTGCCACTATAGTCCCTTTCAACTCAAATTAGTTATCTATTTAATTTCTAAGGTGATTGCTTGCTCTTTTCTCAATTATGTGTGCAAAAACTTGCATTATCCAGCATTAGTACAAGGTTTTATTTTGTGTTCCTCAATTAGGTTGGCCAACGTTGATCTAATTCACTATTTGTTTCCCTTTTACTCTTTATTTCCTAGATTAGCTATAAAAATTATCTTATTTTAGCTCATAACTTGTTATCATCTTTCTCTTTCTCCTTGTCTACTATACTAGATCGACCCAATCAACCTTGTACTTTTTTAGCCCCTATGCACTATACTAGATTGACCTAATTGACCCTATATAATGTTTAGCCTCTTTTGCCTATCTCTATTTACTATACTAGATTGACCTAGTCGACCCTATACTATTTTTACGCCCTATATTTTGTATTGGATCGACCCAATTGACCTTGTACTATTTTTTGCCTTCCATATTCATCAATCTAACTTCCCATCTCTCTAATTTTACATTCTATTCATCTCTCTTCAATCAAGTTGAAATATCCTATCATAATCTTCTTGGATACCTTGAATCCATTTAGGTACTATATGGGATGTTCATTTCTTCCTCTCTTTTCCTCCCAAGAGAACCATCACTCTTGGGTCACCTCTTATCAGCCTTCATCTATGAACTGTAACATAGTGAAAATAATACATCAAGTTGAAGTTGATGAATTTGATCCTTTCTATACTTACTAAGAAACTTTTCATATTCAAAACATTCAAACTAATGTGGGAGTGATTGATATAAGTTTACTTAACAATCCCACTAGTAATCCTTCTTCTTCTAATCCCCTCCCTAATACCAATTTGGGGAGTGCTCCTACCAACACTAACTCACCTCCTGATATAGCCCAATCATTAGCCCAAGTTATTTAACAAATGAACATTATGAAAAATTCTAACACCAACCAAATGATGAAACTTTAACAACACGTAATCAATGTGGCTAATCAACCTCCGACTATGCATCCTCAAGTTAATCATAGTTTCATTACTCCACCTCTTAGGGATGCTTCAAGTAACATTATTCCTCAACCCATAATTAATAACAATATGCTTTAAACCATTCAAAATAAGCCTTTATCTCCCTTCATTATTTCCATTGATATTGGTTCATATCTCCAACTATCAAATATGATGGGATTAAAGACCCTCCCGCATTTCTTAAAGCCTTTATCATCCTTAACAAGAAATGGATCCAAACTAATACCTTCATCACTACTAAACTCTTAGTCAAAACTTTCACTGGCAATGTATTAGAATGGTATAACCAACTTCCCCAACATTATATTTGGCAACTTGAAGATTTGGTTCATTCTTTGGTTAAACAGTTTCAACACAGTGATCTTCCCAAAAATTATCTTAGCCATTTCATCAATTCTAAGCATTCTCTTATCAAATCAGCTCATGACTTTATCAAAAGATGCGAATCCTTAGCTCATAAATTTGACCATAACATGACTGATGATAACTTATTCAAACTCTTTATCATGGCTTTAACTCCCACTCTTCAATATAAGGTTTAAACCTTTGCTCCCAAACACTTAATGAAACTCTTGATCAAGCTAAATGTCAAGACATTCTTATGAAATAATTTGAACCTAATCCTAAATTTATTAAAGGATCTTTACAAACATCTAATGATATCACTAGCAATACTCTACAAACTAGAAAAGGAGTTGCCAAAATTGATGTTCCTTCACCTTCTCATACACCTCTTTTGGTTTAACAAATGAAATAATTTTTACCACCCTCAAAACCTTTCATCTATTCCAATGTTCTTCCTAAGTGGTATGACCCCAATCTATTTTGTTGGTTCCATGTCCACATTGGGCATTCTTATTAATCTTTTAGAGGTCTTAATAAAAAAATTGTCTCCTATATGCTTGGTGATTTATTCAATCATGAAGCTATGATCAATCTTCGTCATCAAGAATACACTATTGATTCCCAAAAATGTTAAACTTTTAAAGGTTCTACCTCTAATAACCAATAATGTTCTTCAAATAATCAATCAAATTTCAATTATGTTTATGCCATCCATGGTAATTATGAACAATATTATAACGAATCTCAATATGTCAACACTGCTAAGGTCAATTCTCATCGTAAATAGACTCACAAAGATCCCATTACCAAGCCTAAAAAACAATATTTATAAGAACAACTTCTTAAAGATACTACCACCACTAATGTTGATTTGGAAGCACCTGAGAAATAACTTCCTCCTTCCGATCCTCCAACCACATCTATACCTTTCAAAACTAATTTACCTTCTAAAACTCATGCTAGTTTTTTAAAATCTCATTGGAACGTTTTTTGAAGAACTCAACTCTATGCCTTGCAATATTTCACTAATGGAGTTAGTTAACACTTCATCCTATCATCATAAATGCCTTTTGTAATAACTTAAATAAATTGAAGATCCATCCTCCATGGACGAAGAACCAACTTCTATCGATTCTCATCTTGTTAATGTTAATCCATTGAAATCATGTGTCCTTATTCCAATTCTTACATTGAGTTTATTGAAGAAGACATGATCAATGATGAAATTATTTTTTGTGATGATGATCCACCGCTCTTTATTAAGATAGCCATTAATACCACTCTTATCCATAAAGTCTTATTTGATGAAGGCTCTGGTATTAATGTAACATCCTTGTGGCTTATTCAACTTGTTTATAACAAGGATCATCTCAAGCAAACCTCTCTCACTTTCCATGGTTTTGACAAGACTAATAAAAAACCACTTGGTTATATCTATCTTCTATTAACCATAAGACCTAAGACCATTCAAACCAAGCTTATGATCCTTGATCTCCCTTTATCTTATAATATCCTTCTTGGTCATCTATGGACTCATCGAATGAGAGCCATTATTTCTTGTAGTAGTCAATGTATTAAATTCTTAAATAATGGTAAATGGTACAAGTATGAAGCCAATCTCAATCCTTGAAGCATTAAACATCCTAATCTTAAACCTCAATATTGTATTCCCATGACTCCTAAAATTAACAATGATCCTTTACTCGAGTTTATCAACATGAATATTTATTTACAAGTTAATTTTGTAGATTCTGATGATGATGATGATGAGCCCAATGAGTTGAAACATACTTACAATACTACCAAGTTACCTCCATATATTTCACAATGGATTCCTCCTCTATTACCAAAAGATCATACTATTCCTATCATGGATGAAATTACCAACTTTTGCCCTTCATGCAATGCTCAGGAGCCTTCTTTACTAGAAGATGTCTTCACTTCCAATGATTTTAGAGTGGTTAGATTAAATACAATATCCTCTCATCATATCTCCTCAAACATTCAACAACTTTGGGATTTTACCTTCTAAACTACCTATGATTCTTTAGAGTGTACAATTTATCCAACATATGATGACAACTATAACATGGCCTAAACTCAATCTAGAGACTTAAATGTCCAACATTACCAAAAAACTTTATCCCAAATCCATGCTTTTAATCAAAATGTATATACCATTTCTATGGATTGTACCTTAGATCTTGAATGTCATGTGCCTCCTTTTAATCCTCCTCTTATTGATACTCCTTAGGTGGTAGAACAAACTATGCCTTCCAAACCTTGAGAAGTTCCTACACCTTTGGTGTTATGATCTTGATGGTCAGATTTCACTAACACTTCGAGGTTTTTGTGTAGCGGTTCGTTACGTGTGGTATCAAAGCCTCCACCTAGGTTCAAGTCATAGAGCGGGTGGCTACACCAACATGGTAGTGTTCATCTGGGGCTCGTACATGTAAGGGATCTTGGTGGTATGGGCGTAAATCCAGCCCAGAGTCTGGGCTTTGGAATCATGGTGGGATGTTATGATCTTGATGGCCGGACTTCACTAACACTTCAAGGTTTTGGTGTAGAGGTTCATTACATCTGGGTCCAATCATTCCATCTGATCCTTCTCCCATCATTGAATCCATTGATATTCTAGTCTCTTCTAATTCATCTACTTCATTTATTCTTGAAATCATGTTTCATGCCAAGGCAATTGATGTCCATCATATACACTCTAAGTATGATATCCATGGAAATCAAGTTTTATATCTTAAATTACATGTTGAGTACTATGGTCCTCTTCCTACCTTGCCTAGTGATAAAGTTATTTTGGAGTTATTACATGCTCGAGAACCTCAAATTTTTAAGTAGCACCATAAACATGTAAATTTCAAGACTAAAAATGCTTGCTTCAATAACTTTGTTTCTAGCCTTCATCCTAAAACAAATCCAATTTCAGCCTTATTTAATTCACCATACCATTTCCAAGATGGAAACATCATGCTTATTGAATAAACTACTCGCATCAAATATGGTACTCCATCTTGCCCTCAACAAACTACAATTTCTTGAGAGCTTTCACCTACTAAGCATAACAATTTTAGCTTATTCTTTGACAAATATCATGAAGTTTTTTCTCGGTCCTATGAGGACATTCCTGGCATTGACCCTAGAATTTTGGTACATAATATCATTACTTATCTTGATTCCAATCTTCTATATGAAAATGAAATAAAATTTCCACCTAAAGTTTCAACTCTATGTCATAAGGAAATCATTAAATTACTCAATGCTAAATTTATTAAACTAGTCGATTATTTTGAATGGGTTTCTAAAATTATTCCAATTTGGAATAAAGTCACCATTCTCATTCATATTCTTATTTATTTCCATAATCTTAATCTTGCTTATCCCAAAGATAACTTCCCCTTACCTTCAATAGATGTCATCGTCAATTCCATAGCTGGTTACAAAATGTTATCTCTTATGGATGGCTTCTCAGGATACAATCAGATTCATATCACTCCTGAAGACCAACATAATACTGATTTCACCACATAATGGGGCACTTATTCCTATGTCAAAATACCCTTTGGCCTAAAAAATGTTAGATCCACTTATCAACGTGAAATGACTCACATCTTTCATGATCTCATTCACAAAATTTTTGAAACTTAAAGGGATGATCTTATTGCTAAATGTAAACATAATAAAAATCATCTTTATGATCTTGCTATCATTTTTTACCATCTCCTTAAATATAAAGTTATAATTAATCCTTACAAATGTGTCTTTGGAGTCACATCTGGTAAATTGTTAGGATTCTTAGTCTCTCTTTGTGGCATTGACATTGATCCTACTAAAACTAGTGCTATCATTAACATACCTATTCCACGTTCTATTCTTGACATTCATACTTATTGGTAAACTTTGGGAAATTAGATGATTTGTTCCCAAAATGGCATGTGCAATTCACTTCGTTAATTCCCTTCTTAAGAAAGGTACTTCTTTAGAATGGATAGATCCATGTCAAAAATCCTTTGTTAACATGAAATAGTCATTGCTTCATCTACCTACACTTCATCGTCCTTCCAATGATAAACCTTTGATTCTATATACTTCTTCCACACCTATTTAAATTGGGTCAATGCTTTCCCAACAAGATGATATATGTGATATATTGGTTTTGAAAATGTCATGAAAGAGTTAATAAGATGATAGATGGCATTCAAGTTTATTGAGCCCAAAACCACATCCTATACATGTCAAACATGCTTATGCCATTGAACCAAATGATTATTTTCTTCATTCTCTAATAAAATTAGAGTAGATCAAGTCTTAAATCACATTTTATAGTCATGCACTTAGGTTAAAGGGGCTCAAATATGCTCCAATTGCCTTCAAATTCAACCATTAGACTATTTGGTTTATTTAATTATATAATTAGGGTTGACATGACCAAATTACGTTATTTATAGTTAAAGTTAGATTCACAAGGCTAATTTTTGCTCAAATTATATCATTGATTACATCAATTCACTCAATCTAAGCTAATTTAGCTTTAAATCGCATCATTTACACGTAGTTATCTTCAAGGGGATCAACTCGATCATAATTTCCTCCACCATTAAAATAATTAACTCATTCATTAATTTTGTAATGGAACTAGGCCTATTTGAACCCTAAATCATGTTCTATGTATAGTCAAAATTACGATTGTGGATGTAAACTCACCAACATTGCATCACTTTATCTATGATGTCCTTTTTGTGGTAGTGTATATCATGACACACTCCACTTTAAAATATATATGTAAATTTTAAATGTGAGCTAAATAAATATAAATGTGAACAAAATGAGTATAAATAAGTGTATATCATTATACATAGATAATTATAAACATGTATGAGTAGACTAATTTTTTTTTTTAAAAATGTTATGTCAACATAACGTGTACACATTATAGCATATATGTTCTATGCTTTTTTTGAAGTTAAAAACTAAGATTTTTTATTTAGAAATGACTTAAATTCTCGATTCAAAGGCTTGAACCTATCAGCACATAGCTGAATTTGAAAGTTTTGATTAAAAGAACAACAAAATTTAACTTCCATCACCAAATTCACTATGAATTTTAATGATTAAATTCTTGAAATTATTACTACGATGATGAACACACTCTCCTCTTACCAAATATATGACTTGTATACTTTTTGGACTATTTTAAGGTTTCAATCTATGTTTATTTCTAATTATATCTTTTTTATGTCACTACATGCATATATATGTGTGATTTTGGGCTCAATAAGAGTTGATAGATGTATAAGATGATTTGGATACTATTGGTTTTACATTTTAAAAAATGCACATGTACATGTCTGTATCTAAGATATTTTTCAAGTTGTCAAACATAGAGAGTGCACTTTAATAATAGATTTCCTACTAGTAAATGAAGCTCAACCTTTTAAAAAATGGTGGCTAGACTTTTTCGGGGGAATCAATGCAAATTCATCTATGGGCCACAAGTTTATTCTTACTACAACTGATTTTTGCACTCATTTGGTTGAGGTTGAAACAATCAAGAGTTGTACAAGCGATATAGATATTCAATTTTTAGAGGACCACATTGCCACAAGGTTTGGTATGCCTTACAAGTTGGTATACAATAATGGACCTTCCTTCTCCTCTTTTCAATTCATAAAATGGGCATATGATCATTAGGTAACCTTTAAATTTTCCTCTAATCATTATCTATAAGGGAATGGGCTATCTAAATACACAAATAAGAATTTGATAAATATAATTAAAAGGATATTGGAAAATAATCACAGAAATAAGCATAATGAGTTGAAATTTGCATTATGGGTGGATATAACTAATACTAAAGTTTCTCTAGGCACTTCAACCTACCACCTAGTGTATGGTCAGGACCCTATTTTTCTAGTCAACTTGAGGACCCCTACCTTTATGTTTATGAAGGATTACTTGGAAGTAGATGATCAAATAAAGCTTGCCTCTTGAATCTTACGCACTTAGATGAAAAATGTGATTAAGGATTACATTTTAGTAGACATCAATAGGTTATAAAATGCTGGTTTGATAGACAATAGAAAATGAAAGTATTTGGGATCTTTAACCTTATCCTTATGTAGGACAAGGCCCACGAATAAAAGGTATAACACAAAAAATTGATGCATTATGGCTAGGTCCTTATCAAATCTATGAAATCCTACGTGAGAATTCTTTCTACCAAAGGTGTCTCGGTAGAGAGGATGTCCCATTTACCATCAATGGACAATTCCTCAAATATTATTTCTAGCCTTGATTGACTTGGAAATCCCTATAAATATTTTCTCTTTTACTTTTTTTGCTTTGTTGTTTTGTTTCATTTCCCATCCCTTATTTTAGTGTAGGTTTATTGCATTTGTTTTTTACTTGTTTTGTTGTTTTTCACTACTTGGTTCAACCCCATTGCATCCCTTTTTTGGTTGAACCTATTATTTTGAATTGAGGGTTCCCCTGCTTGATTAAATAATGGTAAATCAGTAGCTTGTTTTTGAATACACCAATGGCATCCTTATGTGCATAAAATTATTTAAAATATTCTATAATTATTTGCATGAACTATTGTGTTTTCATTTTATGGTTAGAAATTTGAAGGTCAATGATTTGAAACAAATCATATGAATTTATAAAGGCTTCTTTTCTTATTTTAAAGATCATTAAATGCACATAATAGAAAATATGATACATGATGTAGCTCTTAATTTTTCAATTTTGTCCTAATTTATTGTGCACTTTTTGATTATTTATTGACCCATGGCTAGGTGCCCAACCCTCTATGGATAAAAATAAATAAAAATTTCTTTTTAAATAAATATGCAAAATGTAAAATTTTAAAAACTCCTCAAAAGGGTGATCTTGGCAACCTTGACCACAGGATCTTCAACTCAGTTGGTAGTGGATCAAGGCCTTAATAAGGGACCATAGGTAGCTCTATTGGGGATATAAATGTCCGAATAGAAGCAGATCAATACCCATGCCAATCCCCCCCCCCCCCCAAACAAATTGTAAAATCCTTTCTTCTTTCAGCAGTGCCCATCATTTATATAATTCTGATTTATTGTGTGTGCTTGAAAAATAATTGAATTAACCACATAAAATCACACACTACTGGCCTTTAGTTAGAATTAAGCTTTAGTATGTCATGTGTTCAAGAATAATTTTGTGTTTTCATTTTTTAATCTTGATTTATAAGATTGCTTGTAGCTAATAATTGTGTTTGAATGAGACTAGAGATTTTAGATTCTTGAGATACTCAGGGTATCTCCCAATAGGAGTTGCCATTTTTTGTTGCCTTCACTAATACACCCTAATTTCATTTGGTTTTAAATTTAGGGAACCTCTTTTTCTCTATTTATTTTTATCTTATCTCTCCCTATAAGAGGTTGGTTTGTCTTCTTGGGGCACTCTATCTCATTTTAAAATTCCATGGATGTGACCAATTATTTTTTGAGTGATTCATTATTAAAATCTAGGTCTAAATTATGAACTATATACCTTAACCCTTGGATTCAAAGATCACATCTTAGACTTGCTTATTTTAAACTATTTGAGTCTACATAGTTCTTTTTTAACCTCGAACATAAAGCATTCTTGTTTCAATATTACTCATTAACCCTTTATTTCAATGTTTGAATTAAGTATGGCCTTTTATCTAACTCTTGAAGAGTCCTTACAATTCAAAACCCTTGGAAAAATTGACCCAAAGGAATATTTTTCATGGCAAAGACTAAACTTTCTAATGTTCTAGCTTGATATTTAGTCAATATTTTGTATCTTGCACTTTTTTTTACAATTTTAGTAACTCAGGCCTTGGGTTGTAGCCTAAGGGGCCCTTTAAAGTAAATTTTTATACACTATGAACTTAGGGGTTTGTTTTTAGAGTGTTTTGGCCTAAAGACCTAGTGTTTTAGTAATTATTAATCACTAAGCCTTTAAAATTTATAATTGCAAAAGCTTAGTCAATTTTTGATGGTCAGGCCCCTTTGTATTAACTTAGGTTTTTGCCTTTAGTCGAAAGTATTGTCTTTAATTTAAATATCATTATATTCTTTTAGACTTTAGGATTTATCATGTATATTTAATCCCATGAAAATCCATGTTATAATTATTCTATATGTTTTAACATCCCTCGAGCTTCTCGACAAATCTAATTCATCAATCAATGGATACATGTCCTAATTCATGTCTACCTAGTAGGTATAAAGGCTATAGTCAATAGTAAAAAAATGAGCCCTGATCTTGAAGGCTTGAGATGTCACCATGTGGTGACATCTCAGGATTGCAGGTTTCAGTGGACATCATCAAATATGTGAATCACCTCTTGAAACCCTACCACATGGTGACATCTTAGTATTCTAGACCTAGAAGATTCAATACAAATAGTCAAAGTTGAAGAACCCAAGGACAATATACAGGCCTGATAGAAATTCCTAAATTATTAAGTAGGTGACAGGTGGCACATTATGATTAGTGGTTGAGATCGATGAATGAGTAAAGGATGCATGTTTTGATTGATTCTCATAGATTGTTATATTAATTATAATGACTTAACTTGTACGTCTTACCCATTAAAGTGTGGATTCGATAAAATGAAAGTATGGGCAATTTTGTTTAAAATGGCTGATAGACTTAAGCATTAAAACGAACGTATGCAATTATAAATTTTCCATATAAACTAATGGAATTTATTTTGAAAGTGAAATAAAAATCCATAGAACAAGGTCTCAGGGTAAAGTGTCATTCAACATAGTAGGGAAATCCTAGTTTCATTGATATCTAATAGTCTTCATGGTTATACAGAGTGCTACATCTATGTTTAGGTAGGTCTAGCCACACTATAGTAAGAACTACGATCATAAAACCATTGGTGGGATTAAAATATTATCAAGTAACATCAAAGAATAAACAAGTTGAGGTAATTTTGTTTGACATAACCCATTAATCAAGATAGTGGACTAAGCCTATAGGATTATATTCTTGGCCATTGCAGGACAAGGATACACATGCACAAATTATTAGACAATATTTGATATGTAGAAACTATTGTGGTAGTTTAAGGTTGAATGAGAAACAAATTTGGTCAACTGATATCATGGAATTCCTTGATTAAAATGGGTAAAGCATTCAAATGAATGGAATTTAAATCCAAGTGGCCTATTAGACATATGCACATAGAGGCCTATCTTGTAAAGTAGTAATCAATGATATTGCCCAAAATACATTTTTGAATTGGTATCTAAGTAAAAAATGGACTTGGTCAGAAAATTAGTAGCATAATGAGTTTCAAACGAATATGATCTACTAATCAATAGGTTTCCTAGCCCATGAAAAAAAAACAAAATAAGTAATAGGTGATCTAGTGGCCTATCAAGTAAATTCATAAGTAGAATGTACTATCAAATAAAGATGGTGAGGTGACCTATAAAATAAGCATTCAGTGAGGTAAAAAGTGATAAAAAGAGAGTTAGACTATTTAAAAGGAAGTAAAGAATTTGAATTAATAATAACATTTAAGGTAGAGGGTGGGACCTACATAACGTTTGGGAGGCATTCACAAAATTACTAGCAGCATTTAAGTCCTTGGTAACTCATTATCTTCTTGACAAGAGGATCTCAACTAATAGAGCCCATGAATTGATTAATTCACCCACCTCTAGCATGGTCCTTGGCCTCAAAATTGAATTTTTAGCTACTTTTGATAGGCAAGACATGGCCTCTACTTGAAACTTGGAATTTTGAATTGAGATCTCCTCTATCCCATATGTAGGATTTCTAAGGCTTTTTCTAAATTCTAGTTATTTATGAATTTTAAGAGAGACATAGAGAATAAAACACTTTCTTTTATGATTCTTTACATCTTTCTAGATTATATTTGTTTCTCTACTTTTTTTGAGTTTTGTTGTTATAAAGGTGAAATCAGTTGTTAATTATTGCATAGGCCCTAAACTTTTTTAATCAAAAGTAAAATCCTAATATTTCAAGATTGTTGAGATTGTGTAGTCATTTTCTATACATTTGGTATGGTGGTTATGCTTTTAGCTTCTCACATTCAACCCCCCCAGACTCTTGTACCATTTTTAGTTGGAGTTGTGCTAGGTTTGGATCAATTAAAGATTGGTTTGATGGATCTTATTCAATCATGCACCTTAGATTAATTTTCATGATAGCATGCTTTATTTTATCTTTGTATCCCTACTCTTTTGTGTTTTCTTTGTAACTAGGTTAGTCTAGGAATAAAAGCAACCTAAAAATGCATGTTTTATCTTAATTTTTGAATCTCTCCCATTATTGCTAAAGAAATGTTATATGTTAACATAAGGGAATTCATTTATCACATGTTTATACATTATTGGATGAATGTATGTGATAAATCTATTTCAAAATCAACTGCTTAATTATTGTGGTCATCTCGTGAGTTAGGTTTCATTAAAGGCAAAGTGTTAAGTAAGTTTATGCAAGTCTACTTAGTAAAGCCTCTATTGGAGAGGAAACTAAAAACCTACAATCTCACCTAAAATTTATTAATGTTTTATTTGTTTCAATCTTTGGTTATAAAATAGGGCCCTTGTTAGGAGGTCCACATCAACCAACTTAGTAAAGATAAGCATACCAAGACCTAGTACATTTAGACCTTGGGGAAGCATTTTATTCATAGAATCTTCTTCCTTTCAGGAGAAAAAGGGCTTAACAACCCCTCCCTATTTTTTATGTGCTAAAACATGGATCTAAAATTCCGTAGAGGCTCGCAAGTTTGCTCCGCAAAACTTAATGGTAGCTCATGTCAAAGATGTGTCCTTCCCACAAAATTTATAATATAATGTTTTACCCTAATTTAAATTAAAATGTTAGATTAATATAATTAAGATGGAACTTTGAATTAGAATTCATGTTATAATATATGGCATTCAGGAATATATTTGAATGTAAATGATTAAAAATTGATTCTTTTGATTTGATTATGGCATGTGCTAAATATGGAAATGACTAAGGAGATCATGATACTTAATTTTTATGGTTGACTATCTGACTACGATTGTGTTCTATAAGTGAAAATTAGGGGTAATCACAATTGTGACCCTCTTAGTTTAGGAACTAATATGTTCCCTATGTTAGGTTGGTTCCAAAAGATTAGGTCATTATCATAGGTTAATATTGACCTGCTGGTCAGAACTAACTTGTGAAGTGTGTAACAATGACTATATGATCATCTGTGACTATCTTTGCTTGCTTTGTGTTTATGATATTGAGCCCAGATAATTTATATAGATTCAAAAGTTAACTTCATTTGCCTTGAAACCCTAGATGTGCTAGTGAGAGCTGAAAACCCATAAAAATTAGGGAAGGGTGTTTCCTTGAGCTGACCCTAATCACCCTTATATGATGACTGGCTTCTACCTACATATCCAATACTCTAATGGGAGAAATCATGCCACATTTAGTTTTCCCACCTAGTGTTATTATTAAATTGTACCCTTTCGCTATGTGTATGCAACTAATGATTATATTTTGAAATTGATCATGCTTATTTTACCCTAGATTTTGCATGCTTGAGACTTGGTTTATAATTGATCTTAGTGATGGGTATGCAAATTGAGAAGAATAGGACAAATTTTCTCAGTGTGCAATAGTGTATTTATGTGTAATAGATATGTGTCAGATATATACCATATACCTTTTGAATGAGTCATTGATTTTTTTTATAGAGGGATCCATTTAAATAAGTCTTCACATCATTGGCACACTAAGTTGATGGTCCAACCTTAAGGATGTGTTTGATTTTAGAAAATCTATGTTGTTAGGAGGGATAGTTCTAACCAATGTAGATCATTATCAACTAGGGATAATAAACATAACTATCAAAATTGACCTATGTATGGATGGACTAATATGAGAGTTTGGAGATGTCTAAGAAGGGTATTTAACATGTTTAAAATAAAAATTGAGGTCTTTGTAGGTGTATAATAGTAGAATAGAAGAGTTGAATCATAATATAACATGAGAGTGTGAGAGGATAGTGAATTATGATCTTGTTTGGGTTCTCAAATCATACATATTAAAGGTGTATCAATCTTATCGCTATCAAGTATAGAAGACTATATTTTAGTATCTAAAAATGCCCCCCTTTATTTTAGTAAGGTAATTACTAGAGTAAAAGGATAAAATATACATAAGTGTGTATGACACACTTTGAATTTTTGGATATGGATCCAAAATTTTAATTTTGCTCCATATAAACCTTAATTAAGAATGAATGACTCAATGTCCATATGTGAAATCTAAAATTTGAGATTATAAATTGAAATATTGAGTGTTATATTTCACTTATGTTTTGGTTTAAACCATGTTGCCTTTGTATATTTTTGGAGATGATGCTTCCTTATTGAAGCATTAGAGAGTTGGGGATGATAATGCCCTCAAACTTATGTAATTATGCATGACCCTATGTTGGGAATGAAATATGACCCAAACCTTGTGTATGTGGGGAAAGTACATAATGTACTAACCCAAATAACTATGTAAGAAAATGATAGAGAGAACCAATCAGGTAAGGTTCAACTTCAACATAAAAAACTATGTAGATAAATGAGAGAACCGATCAAGAAAGGTTTGCTTATAAATTAATCAATCATTGTATATGGATTATAGATGCAAATGTAATTGTTTTCACTAATTATATCAAGATCAATCTATGGTAAAATAATAAAGTATGATCACAAGGGAATGAATAATGTTTATACCCCATACTGTATGCAAGTTTTGATAAGTGTAAAGCATGACAACCATTTGTTATTCAAATGTAACTATGTTGTATATGTGCATAAATGAGTATTATTCCCCCTGAATATGTATGTTGAATTTGAGAGCATGTATCCTAAATGTAATGTGAATGTGTAACTATGAAACTTTGTTCATGTAAACTATTGTGCATAATCCCATACATATACACTCAACTGTGTATAAATATGTGCTCAAATATTTTTAAAGTGAATGCCTATGAATGTAATATGCCATTTTACTCTATGTCAATGTGGTAATCTGTATCATTTATCTAAAATAATCTAATATTTGAACCATTTGAATCTATGAAACTTGTACTCTATTTTGATTTTATGCTTATGTAGGCTTATGTCTTTGAGATAAGCCCAATTCCCCCTTTTAAGATGAGGGATATATCATGTAAATCACTCATCTCAAAATAACAATGAATTATATCATTTAATATATAAATATAGAATCATACGATAGCATTTGATCATGTGGATAATATGTCATCGTAGTAATGTATGTAACAATCAAGGCATGTATGTAACATATTGAATGCAAGGCATGTAAGTGTCATATCTAGATAAATGTATCACTAAAACATATAGTAGAGGTGTAACTAAAGATTAAAACACAATAAAAATGAATGATATATATAGTGTTAACCTTCTACATCAGTAAACTCATAAAACTCAAGTGTTAGTCACACATAGGCCAAAGGGCCACATACGAGGGACATGAAGATATCAAAAAAAATCAAGTCTAAATACCATATGCAAGAAGACATAAAAAATGGCATAAACAAGGGACATCAATGGATGTCACAATAATAAATACAAAGGCCCACACACAATAGTCACTCACAAAGTAATATATCATGTAAAAGAGTAACGACATCAATGATGTATAAAACAAGTAACTAGTCTACAACATCCATATGTATCAATGTCATATCATGATAAAATGGCATATCATAAGTCACTATGTAATAAATGAGTAATTAAAATGTTTTATATAGGAAATATAGGTGGATTAACATGGTACAAATGTCATATAAAGATATAACATGTGATAGTGAAACATGTGGAACAAGATGCCCCAATGTAGCCACTGGGTAGAGGGAAAACAAACATATATATGTCCATGTATAACCTATATTACGTACATAACACTCAAATACATTAAATTCATGTATGTATTTAAGTAATATACCATTTATAGAAACATGTAATAAATAACACATGTAAAATTTATAAACTACCCATCATATCATTCTTGAGTTTAAATATTTGAAAGTTTTTATTTTATTTTTTGTATTTTTGGAATATTTGAAATTTTAAAAATTTAACCAATGATTAACTCAATGGGAGGATAATGGAGGTGTTTGTATCATGTAGAGGAGGGATGTTTTGTCATGGATGGGATGTATCAACTGGGGTGAGTTAGAATCTGGTATAAAATCATATGGTGTACCATGTTTGTCAAACTCAATGCTCATAGAATTCAAGGGATGATGAATGGCTCCATAAGGTCGAAGACTTTGTGGTATCCATTATGTAATAAGAGGGTCTCTTATTTATTGTGTTATCTTTCGAACACATTTAAATCAATAGATTTTGTAAATATGGTTCCCTTTATGGCTTCTAAGTGACTCTCTAACACACTCAATGCAAAATAACGAACTATATAGATTGATCTTATATATCTATAAAAATTAACCATGTATGTTGACCATGAATTTGTATCATGTATGCCTCTTAATAATTATCAAAAATATGTGTTTGAAAAAATCATGGTGGTGGTGGGGCGAAGGAGGAGATATCATTAACTAAATCATATTAACCACCATATTGAAATAAATATATTTTAGGCATCTATCCACTATGGATGGAACTGCACAAAGTCTTTACATCCATAGGCATCCTAAAAACATGTTGAATACCCCATTAATTTTTAGTAATAGGAATGGCATGCCTAATATGGTTAACCCTACATGAATAATTAATAATATGCATCCCAATTTATTTTATCTCTATCCATATAAACCTTTAACTAATTTCATTATATCTCCTAAATCATGTCGTGTGTATCCAAGAGATTAGATAAGTACCATCAGGAACACATTATCAGTTGAGTATTTTTCCATCATAACACTATATATAAGTTGTTATTCAATGAATATTTGTGTGAATAATGCATTAAAATATAAATCATTGTTAACTATCATGTTGTTGTCAAATGTAACACAAGCCACTGATGTGGAATATTGATGATTGTACCAATGACAGTATCTATTGGATGACCATATGTAATTGGTGGATGATGCACATTATATGCATGGTGTACCTATGTATTTTCTTTGGTTTTTATTAACTAATGTTTAGGAAATGGATCACTAAAAATATTAAAATTTTGATTTTCATTGTGTTGTAATCAATATTTATTTATAGGGGTATCCAATTCAATAATTCTATCATCAATAAGATCATGTATCTTGTGTCTTAACTTGAAGGATCTATTCATTGAATGCCCCACAATCTAATGGAACTCACAATATGCATTTCCATCATGTTTCCTTATTCTAAGTATCCTTAGATCAATCTATTTTTTAGTAAGGAGTGTGAGAAAAGTTACATTAGTGTAACTTCTTTAGAATCACATGGGGAGGTGATGGTAATCATGACAAATGACTCTTTGGTAGAGTCATAAATTATAATTGGCTCAATATTTGTGATATTATAATGATTATAGTCTTTTCCTCATTATTTTTATCACTTTGTTTTACCATATAATTTGGTTTGCTTTGAGACTTCATTGTTGAAGTAGTCACATGATTTGATGTATACTTAAGTTTGCTCAAAGAAATGATCTTTAATTCTTTGTCCCTTATTGTATGGCATAACTCATCAAATGATTTTGATATATTTAATATGATTGACTCATAGAGTGATGGTAGTAAAATTTATTTAAAAATATCTTATAGTTCATTATTATCCATAACATTGGTCATCTTGGCTAACATGGTCTTGTATCAGAGCAAATAGTCACTAATTGGTTCATTGGTTCCTTACATTAACTTAGCAATTTGTGTATAGCTTCTCATCAATGTTGATTGAAAAGTGTAATAATGATTAGTTAACCAATGGGTTGAATGATCTCATATATTGAATAATGAGAAAATAAAACCATCTCAATGCATAGTCTTTAAGACTCCTTGGAAATACCTTGGTCAATAACTTATCATTATATGCATAATCTAAGCGAGTTGTAATGATTGATCTAAGATGTTTTTAGGATCACTTTTACCTTAGTATAATGAGAGATTAAGAGCTAAAACTCCTATAGGTAAATGGTAGGGTTCAATCTCAAAATGTAATGGGTTATGGCGCAAGGCATGTTAATCCATGGAATGACCAGCTCTTGATGCACCTTGATCTAGTTTCATAACCTTGGTATGAAAAATTATAATAACTTTCTCGAGGGAATGTGCATTAGGTGAGGTTGGTAATGGAATGTGTGTTTCCATCCTACATGAGGTGTAGGTTACTATTGTATTAATAGGAATTAAAATATTTTGAAAGCCTTATGATGCCCCCATATTTCGGGTAGATGTCACATAGGTCATGGAAGGTGTAAGCATGGGAGAGGTACTACTAATAGTAGTCTAAATACTTGATGTAGAGGTTTGATATAACTTTGTATTCTCATATCTTTCTATATATTACATAACATTAATCTAATGTGGATTCATATTAAAATAATCGATGAATTTTGCATCTTCCAAGGCATTATTTTGGTCTATAGTAATTGCATCATTAGTATCAATATTCATTATAAGTCCATCAATAAGGTGAGAAGGACGTGTTGTGTAATTTGTAGTAGGAAGAGAAAAGGGAATCATGCAAGCACTTTGGCATATAGTGGTAATAATATGCATCTTGTATTTTATGTTACAACAATAAGATTTAAGAAAGGCTTCGGATTGTTCATTGTTAAGCTAAACCTTATTAGTGAATTAGGATTTGATCTTAGTTACCCATTTGTATACATGATTTATCCAAAGAAGATGTACTTTCCATGTAGAATAAAATGAAAATATAAAAAATCATTGTGTTAACAAAATATGTTCATTCAACATGGTCATGATTAGTTTTTATTATTAGGGAAAAATCAAAAACCCTAAAGCCTAAATTTGAAACCCTAAAAATATTAAATCCTAAGGGAAAACCTAGGATTTACACTATTCAATATGTGTGCAGGTTCATCAATATGGTTTACCCTAATTTGGATTAATAGGTTAGATTAGTCTAATTAAGATATAACTTTAAAATATAATTTATATTATAAGATATGGCATTCAATCATACATCTTAATTTAAATGATTGACAATTGGTTCTCTTTATTTGATTAGGGCTTATACTAAATATAGAAAGTACCAAGGAGATCATGATACTTAGTTTTCTAGTTGAATATATGACTATAATTATGTTCTAAAAGTAAAACTTAGTGGTAATCATGATTATAATTCACTCAATTATAGAACTGGTCTACTTTCTACGTTGGGTCAGTTCCACAGGATCAAGTTAGTACTAACTTGTTGGTCAGAATCAATTTATTGGTCAGAATTAATCTCTACATAAGTGTAACATGGTGACTATATGATCATTTGTGACGCTCTACTTTCCATGTGTTTATGCTATTTAACTGTGATGATGCATATAAATTTATAAATCAACCTCCTTTACCTTGAAATTCTATATGTACTTTTGAGGACTACAAACCTAAAAAAGGGGGTAGTGTAATGGGATGAGTTAACCCCAATCACCCTCGTCTGATGATTGATTATTGCCTACATATATAATACTCTAAATATAAAAATCAAGTCACACATAGTTATCCCACCTAATGTAATTATGTAATATTTATCCTTCTATATGTGTATGTAACTAATGACTAGATTTGGAACATGACAATGCTTACTTTAACCTCACTTTTGAGTGATTTAGACTTCATTTATGACTAATCCTAGTGATGGGTGTGTAAATTGGTGTTAAAATAAATACCTACACTATTTAATGGATATAGATATGTAAAATTATGATAAATAAATGGATACATAACACCAGATATGAGTGGGAAAACATTACATAGAGATAATTACCCATGTTGATTTCATATATAAGAAATAATTTACCTAGTAAAAATAAATTTTCTATCCTACTTATTCTCACAATCTCTTCACATAACCAATTATTTGAATAAGATTTTGAAATATGTATTGGAATACCTTGGGTTGAATTGAATTGTGATTTTACCATGTAAAATCATTTAGAAGTGGAATGGACCATTGAACCAATAAATTTAACCTCCCATCCAATGATAAGTTTCCATAACATATATTTTATTATTTATTTATGTGTAGTTTAAATATGTAATGTAAATAATAAAATATATTATTTATTTATTTACTAATGTAATTCAATGTATTAATAACATTTATACCACTTAATCATTAATTGTTCCAACACTCCCCCTTAATCTTAAGTGGGGATACATGCCATATCCACCTTTACACAAAAAGATTTATACTTTGTAAACCATTTACGATGAGTTTAGGGTGCATGTAATATTTTAAGGATTTAAAAACCTTCATCATGCCAATATCACCTTTTGAAACAAAATGAACTAATATTCATAAACTACTTAGAGTTAGTGTAGGCAAGCATGATCATGAGACTACATCTCATAGATTCTCATGAAAAATCAACAAAGTATTTTAGAGCCTTTTATAACATAGTGACCTCCATTATAATATATGATTTTAATTAGTGGATCCACTATAGACTCATAAATAGTTAAGTTTACCAAAATCACATAAAGTGACTTATTAAAATATTTTTATAATTTGATAAGAAGTATATAAATAATAAATAAATGCATGGTCATTATAAAGTGTCATTGTCATGTACACTCCCACTAAATGAGAACTTTGGGAGGCCCAACATTATATAAAACTTTAAAAAAAATGGTAGCACTAAAAGGTTTTGTGAAGATATATTTCACTTATTCATTTGTAAGACAAAACTAGATATTAATATCACCATTGAAGACTTTCTTTCAAATAAAATACACATAAATTTCAATATTATTAGTTATTTGATGTTGCACTTAATTTTTTGTTAGAACTATACAACTATGATTATCACAAAGAAGGGTGGTACTCTGAGAAACATTTAAATGGAGTTATTCTAATAACCTTCACATCCACATGGATTTTTTATCAACTTTCATAACACTTATATTTTCCACTTATATAGAAGAGATATAAACAATAGGTTATTTTTTTCTACTCCAAGTGATAATAGCTGCACCAAACTTAAACACATATCTAAAAGTAGAATTATGATTTATAATATCACTAACATGTTCAACATCATAATAACCATATAAATTAGCATTATCATTGGAAGAATAATGTAAACCAAAATTTATAATTCCTTTGATATATCAAAGTATCTATTATTCTAATTTTTAATTATCAAATTATGGATCTTGTATGAATCTAGAATTAACACCTATAATAAATAAATATCTAGCCTAGTAATAGTTAGATAAATCAAACTACCAACTAGCTATATGTATACGTTGGGGTTAGCTTTGTCACAAATAAGTTTTAGAACAAGCTCAACAGTAATTTAAATAGGGGTAGATGTAGGCTTATAGTCAAGCATATTAATTTTTAAAATAAGGTTATGTGCATATTGATAATGAGATATAATAATTGAATTTTTACCTCGAAATGCAACCAATCTTAGAAAATGATAAAGAATGTATAGATCAGTCATTTCAAAATATTGGCATAGTTTATCTTAATATTTACTAAGTAAACTAATTTGATTTCTAGTAATAAGAACATTAACATATAATACAATTAAGAAAAAATGAATATTTTTTACTTTTAAAAATATATCTTTATTAGATTAGTAATTAGACAGACCTAATTCTTTAAAATAACTAGTGATTTTAGAATACCAAGCTTGAAGATATTATTTTAAACCATAAATATATTTATTTTACTTGCAAACATAATGTTTTTAGTTAGATTTAGTGACACCTTTAGGTTGAGTCATGCAGATTTATTCTTCTATAACACCATTAAAGGCACTGCTGGCATTTATTTGGTGTATAATCCAATCATTTTGAGTTGAAAGGGTAATAAACAATCTAATAGTACTCATTTTTGTTACATCAAAGGTTTTTGTATAGTCAATCCTGAGTTTTTTAGCACAACCATGATTAGCTAATCTAGCTTTTAATATATCAATTTTACCAATTAAATTATATTTAATTTTAAAAAACCACCTAGAACCAACAATATATATTTTAGGTGAAGGTGGAACAAGACTCCAAATCTAGTTTTAATTAGTGTTTTATATTCATCTTACATATAAAATTTTGATCTATCATCTTGAATAGCTTCCTAAAAATATTGAGGTTTGCATTCATACAGAGTCATGAAAGTATGATGAGTATGTTGACTCCTAGTTAATTTATTAATATTATAGAGATTAAATGACTGAATTAGGAATTTAGTCCATTTAGGTCTTTTAGATTGAACATGAAATGGAGAAGGCTTACCTTCAGACTCTAAGTTATCTAAAATTGAATCAAATTCCTCTAAGACATATGTTTCTTCATAAGGATTAAAAGAAGAATCAGGTTCATTGAAAGAAGTAATTTGAGGGGATTTCATAGAAGGATCACAAAAACATTTCTCAAAGATTTGGGCATTCAAAATCTCAATGATTTATCATTTTGATAGATCATAAACTCTTAATCCTTTAGTTTTTCCTCAATAACCTATAAAAATGCAAGAATAGGAGATAGGTTCTTGTTTCTTTCTTTTTGCTTTAGGAATAAAGATGGAAGCATGAATACCAAATATCCTAAGATGAGTAACACTCAGTTTCTTATTAGACCATAATTTTAAGGGTGTAGACAAATGCAAATATTTAGTAGGGACTCTATTTAGAGTGTGAACTACAATATTAATGGCTTAAGCACACAAGAATTTAGGAACATTTAGATAATGCAACATTGTTCTAGCCATTTTAAGGATGGTTTAATTTTTCTTTTTAGCAATTCCATTTTGTTATGGGGAATAGAGAGTTATTAAGATCTCTTTTCATACCATAATTAATTAAAAATAAATCAAATTATTTACTAATGTATGCACATCCATTATCAATTCTTAATCTTTAAAATAAAAAAGAAGAGGAATTTTCAACTAAAGCTTTGATTTTTTTGAATTTAAATAACACTTCAGAATTATTTTTAATATAATAAGACCATATCAAAGTAGACTAATAATCAATGGAATTAATAACATCTAAATAAATATTAATATATAAAAAATTTATAGGTCCTATAACATTACTATGAATATGCTCTAATGTATGAGATGAGTTAGTATCATGACTTTTTTGAAAGGGTTTAATGTGTTGCTTACCACATAAGTAATTCTCACAAGTTTCATGATGAGAATAAATAGAAAAAAGACTAACCAAAATATCATGATGAGATATATCATATAAACTTATAAAATTATCATGATCTAATTTTTTATGCCACAATTGAGATTCATTTCTAAGAACGCTAAAGGCAATATGAAAAAGAAGTAGAAAACATGTATAAACCATTTTGTTGAATTTATTCAGCAATCAAAGAACCAAATTGTTTCTTTATAGGCCATTTATACTTAAGAAAAACTACTATGAAATTGTCATTTATAATGTATTAATAGGATAACAATTTTTTTCAAGTTTAGGAACATAGAAAACATCATTTATGACTACACTTGTAGATTTAGCTTTTTCATTTTTAGTAGCTTCTAGAAATAAATCATCACCTAAAAAAATTATTTCAAATATACCTTAGTGATAGAAAAAATATTTTATAAACATTTCATATGATTTGATGCACCACTATCTAAAATCCATTCATTTTCATTAGAAGAAAATAAGACAACATATAGTGCAATAGTGTTATAATTTTGTTCCTAGTTGTTGTTTTGGTTTTGCTTTTAATTCTTATTTTGATTATTATTAAAAAATTTATTCCCTTTGTTATGTTTTTTGTTTTTATTATTATATTTGATTTTTTAACAATCTTCTCTTTTATGTCCAATTTATCACATATATTGTAATTTCTATTAAATTTGATTTTATGATTTTTATTACCAGATTTTTTGTTCCTATTTTTATCATTGGTAGGTTTAAATTTTTAGTTTCTAGTGTTTTCAAGAATATTATAAGTGCAAGAATTGCCTAAGTAACATTATCTTTAAAATCAAAATTTGGAATCACTTATTCTTTTTGAATAAGATGACTAAGGATAGTGAGGTCAAGGATGTCTTATTCTATTTAGTATTTAGAATTAAGAATAAAAATGAATTGATAAAATATTTATGAATATTTAACTAAATAATGAAATAAAAAATCTTATCTTAAATAATATTACAATCAAAACCATCTAACCGAGATTTGATATTTTTTATTTTTACAATAAAATTAACTACTTTTTCATCACCTTTCATAAGTGTAGTAAGCAGTTCAAGAATAAGTTTAATATTTTTTTAGAGATGAGTGCCATCATGCATATATTTAAGGAGCTTACATGCATCTTTGGGTGACTTGATTTTTGATATGGATTAATAATCCATCCTCTACACTCTTAAAAATTATTGGCATGGCTTCTTGTGATTGTTGTTGAAATATATTAGTAAGTTCAATTATGATGTCTCCCTGACGGGAGTTTCAATCCTGACAATAATGTTCCATGGTTCTTGAGCCATGAATTCAACCTTAATACATATTTTTAAAATGTTATAATTATACCCATTTAATATTTGTGACTTATCAAGCACAAAATTGGAAAAAATCATAACTTCTCTTCAAAGTTCAACACTTACTAGTTTGAGTTTTACACTAAAACAAAACTAAAATTTTTTTAAAAATAAACTTTTTAATGTGATTTTATAATTTTTTTGTAATAACATAGATATTTTAGTGTATAAAAATAATAATTGTTTAATTATATGCAAAATAATTGAGAAAAATGTGAAAATGGAAAAATAATGTGAAAAATGTGAAACTTATTCTCTCTATAAAGGAAAAAGACTATGAACTTCCTTCTTTCTATACATAAAAGAGATAAGATACAGATGCAAGAACCACCATGGTCTATCAAGAGACCAAACTAGAAGAAATAACTTTGTATCTAAAAATAACACTCAAGTAAAAGAGGATTGAAATATAATTACTATTTAGAAAGAAAATACAAAAGGCTCTCTCACAAGTTGATTAATGCTGATCATTCAATGATTGCACGAGTACATTAGTGCCAATAAATAGGCACAAGAAAAAGTGGGATCAAAATCTAGAGACATGTACTCCTACAATGTTCATGCAACACTTTTCATATGAAGAAGCTTCTATCTATCTAGAATATGCCAAGAGATAAGATAGAAAACGAAGAGCCACTAAATTTGTTGTGTGACAAGTATCATGAACATATTTAGTGCACTTATTTATTTTTTGCACATAATAATAATTATTAATTTCTTAATTTGAGGTTAACCAAACTACAGTCTAGTCTAATAATTTAATACCTCTCATAAGCAAATAATTATGGAGGAATAAAAGATGGGTGTCAGCTTCTAGGCCATGTTAGGTACCCATGTAAAACTTAAGAAATAAGAAAGATAAGAGATAAAAAAGAGGAAGGAAACACTTCACCCCAAGTCCCCCCCAAGGATAACTTCCTTCAACCCAAATAATTTTTGTAACTAAACATAATGTGGAGAAACCAAGGGTTTAGTAAATATGTTCTCAACATGAATAATAGTAGGCATAAACTCCAAAGAGATAACTCCAGCCTAGATCAACTGATGAATTAAGTACATATGGATATTGATATGTTTATTTTGATGATAATTCTTGATAGGATTGTGAGAGATAGCAATAACACTTTAGGTGTCACACCAAATGGTATTAGGGCAATGTTATGGAAAAATAAACACATCCAACAACTATCAAAGCTATAATGCCTCTTGAATAGATCTAACAGCATCATGATACTCAGTCTTAGTAGATAACAAAGTAATATTAGTTTACTTCTTGCATCCCCATGCAACTAGACTTGAACCAAGTGTATAAAAAAATCAAAACTAGATTTGTGTTTATCAACATCATCCACCCAATCTATGTCATTATAATCCACAATATAAGAATAAATAAATAATATATTGAGAGTGTGTGAGATAATGTGAAGCTAATGAGTCAATGATCCAATGCTTTTTTGATGGAGTGAATGTCCATGAATTAAGTGATTTCACCTTTCCATTCGAATAATGAGCAAGAATCAATATTTTATGCTACTTAAATGTGACTTCCAATGCTTCCATCTTCTTAAAATAAGGAGACTCGAAATGATTGATCTCACCATAATAGTTTTAGGTTCCTTAATTCTTATTTTGTTGTCACTATTTTTTAGGCTTAGGGTTTTTAGTTTACTTAGAGGACGCAACAAGTTTTGAATTTTTAGATGGTTTGGAAGATTGAGTGTTAGCAATAAATGGTAAATGTAAAACTATATATATGTACAATAACATCTTGTGGTAAGTCCAATTGTATTATATTTATGGGTTATTAGTTGTTGTTATGGGAATATCCATATTGGTCAGGATTCCACCAAAGGCAATATGGAGATTTATTTTAAGCATGGTAAATCTAGAAGTTACAACTATGGGAAATAGTACCTATAAGTATTTTTAATGAATGTAATAGAAGGATTGATTATTATGTTAATGTTGATATGTATGCAAGTAATAGAATACTAAATGTTATCCTCAAAAAGATTTCACATAACATTTTGACAAAATTGGACATCGATTTACATGTTTTTTCCTTATTATAATCCCTAATACTAGAGATTTTCATATAAATTTTAAATATTAGTGCTCTTTATTAGTATAATCATAAAGGTTCCTATGTTCTGATGTTTATTTCCTTCATTTATTTGGATGTATCTGTTTCTTTGTATGTAAGTAGTTCCATCATGCATTAAACCTTTAGATTAGTATATTTCTATGTGATAAACCTTGTTATGGATTCCAAGTCTTGATTAAACCTTTATGTAATATTTTTGAGTCATTGTGCACACCCTATACTTGTAATTAGCATGTTTTGGTGAAACCTAGGAACCTCTAATAATAATGGTGCGATGAGTGTGGAAATGTTATGATGGTTACCGACCCAAAGAAATGTGTAGAGCTAGTTAAAGCATAAATTTTTTGAATTTACATATAAATAAGGATAAATAATTAGGTGTACATCAATGGAAATTTTACATGAACACCTTTACGATGAAATATATGAGATATTATAGTATGAATTACCAAGCTTACTAGTTGATTAGTTGGCTCAGATTAGACATCACTATTTTCAACCATGAACTAGTGACATCATTGTGTGGACCAAGGAGAAGATATAATAAATGTAGAATCTAGAGAAAAATTAGACTTATGTGGTTTATCATTATATAATTACCACTATTGATGTATGTATCATTGATTAGTCCTTTGATGCAGTAAAGGATTAGTTTTTGACAGGAATCAGAGGAAACTTTATGCAGTGACTTTTGATACTAATCAAAATGTGGGCTATTATGAAGGCCATGGATCCCACTCCTACTAATATGGAGTAGTTGTTTCATGCATATGGGGATGTGTGTGAGATAGGGGAGAATGAATTAATATGAAAAGATAGATCTTGAACCTGAGTCCAACATGGAGAATCCAGAGAAGGATAAAAAAAATCTAGAGTAAGAAAGAGAATTGAAACAATAGAGGAGATAGGATAAATATAGTACACTTCAAGTAACTATGAATATAAGGAGTAGTAGTATCATTGATGATTTGGATGAAAGAAGATGACAAGGAGAAGGGTACAGAAAAGATAACCAAAATGAAGAGCCCAGGCCAAGTAGATACAGAGGGAGAGTAAGTGGTGAAGGTCTACCATGGATAAAAAAAGATGGTAGTAGTATAAAAGTATAATAAATGAGTAAAAGTTCATATTTTCTAGAAGGGGCATTCCAAAAATAACATCAAGGACTTCCTTATAGTTGTAGACATAGTACAGGTTCAAGTTTTGATATATACATCTTTGGAGGTAAGGATAATCTCCCAAGGAATCACACATCCCTATAGTCCATATTTTTCTAAATCATAGTAATTCCCCTACAATGTTAGATAAAGACACTTGGTAAGGACCAATTACAGAAAAAGTTTATAGAAAAACTCTAAAAGTATAAAAGTTTTTATATAATGAAGTTACATATAATTTCTCAAACCAATAGAAGAAGAGCATCATAATATTGCTTGCTATAGTAACATGTCCTCTAATCTTTGCACAAGATAAGGATTTCATTACATATCTTTATATTTTAAAATAAGAGGAAGGAAATGATAGAGATATATCTATAACCTTTACGTCCATAGAATCAAAAGAGACCACACATCTTATACTAGATCAAGAGTCATCCCCAAGTGCGTAGAAATCCTCAAAACCATAACCATCATTGACATCAGTCATAACACAATCAATTATGATATTTGAGGAAACCCTATTATGTTAATGCAGTTAGTTGATTTCATACATCTGGCTCCCTATGATGGGTTTGTAGACCATGAATAGTACCTAATTCCCTATGACATGAAATGGAAGGCAAAAGCAATCACCGATAAAAATATCAATAAATTTGAATTGATCAGTTCTTTGGCTAGACATGTAATACAGTTCATCTTTCATAAAAATACAAATAGAGTATCCCTAGATAATGTCAAGAATTGGCTCATCATAGAATTTAAGGTCAAGAAGAGTTCAAGCCAAATGATCTAAAATTTGAAGGAAATATGATAAGGACCTTGGGAGACTGTTGGTGAATATGATCACAAATTTTGTGGTGTCATGAATAAGGTAGAAAAAATTTGGAAGATAAAGATAAATCCACTTGGTTTGTATAAGGTTTAAGACCAAATATTAGATTTGCTATGCCTCAAACTCAGTTTTTAGCTAAATTTGATGCCAGAGATGTTGCAATTTAGGTAGAGTATATTTAAGAGTATGGTGATGTAGCTACACCATAATCTATGGTAGAAAGTACCTTGAAAATTATTTTGACTTGACTAGATCAGTTTCAAGGAAGGATTGAGATACCCAAGTCAGATATCTAGTGCATAGAGTGTGGATAATAAGGGCACCATATAAATGAATGCCCCTGGGTTAAGATAGATTTTTGTTAGATATTTAGAGTGGTAAGGCATTCAACCTTGTAGTGTCATATTTTATAGTTGTACATAAAAACTCCATAGAAAATGTATTGTAAATTATGTAAGTCCCCTACACATGATGACAAGGATTGTCATGCACTTTAGGGATTAAAGGAGGATATAACTAAGAATGTATATATGATTATTGTGTATAAATACATAGCTTCACCATAGGCTACTCCTACATCAGGGAGTATCATACTAGGTCTGAATCCCTTGATGATGCTTTTATTTCTTAAAGCACATTAACAACATTTAACACTAATAGGTTCCCAACCATTTACACACAACTAGAATATTACCTCACAAAACTTTCCACAATCAATTGTGACCTACCCATATCAAGATCTATGGAATCCTTTGATTCCTCAAGTGCAACAATCTAGATGGGATCTAAATACACCCCAGTCACAAGTGACTAGATTTAATGAATATCCACAACAACAAGGATGGAATGAACCCCAAAATACTAAAAGTTTTGGGCTACCAAAATAGCAAGTTGGATGATAATTTTAAGGTAATAGATGAGGATACAAAGGTGGATAATGAGGTGGTATGTATGGAGGAAAAAGAAATAATGGGCCTAGACCACCCATCCATTGTTATCTCTATAGATAACTAAACCATGTGTAGAGAAATTATGATGAAAATACTTAGAGATAATCTTACTTCACATACTATAGAGTGACAGAGCAAGATAATACAAAATATTATCAAGTGTTAGAAAGACAATGGATGGAGAGACCTATTATAAATTTCAATATGATTCATGCACAGTTAAAAGAGGATGTTACATTACAGGAAGTAATTAGACAACAACATGTAGAATAGGGATTACCTCCATTGGAAATGCCTAAAGGATTGGGTATTAAAAATAAATAGCCATACCAATACCCTAAACCTCCTAATAAAAAGGAACTGATGTAGAAAGTTGCATAGATTTTGAATACAATTCAGCATCAAGGGATAAATGAAGGGGATGTTGTTGTTCTTGATGCACATATGTATAGGCAAATAGTGCATATAATAAGATAAGATGGGGTCGTCATTGTGATAAAAAAAAATTTGATGAGACTCATCATTATGATACCTAATGATGATATCTCTTATAACATCATGAATCTTCTCCATAACCTACTGAAATGTGTGAAAAAAGACAAACAACAAATGGATAAGTTGGTTTGGTTTGTAAAGACTAAGAAACCTTTAGACATTGATGCAAGGATGGACATATAACTATATGGATATGGCATACCCAATGTTGTATTTGATTTTGGAAGTTATATAAATATGATCCCCAGATCCATCTAGGAAGCCTTAGGAAGAATTGTTTTGAGTTATAGCCCTGTCACACTCAGCCTTATAGACTATGGTAGGGTCAAACCAATTAGATGCCTAGAAGATGTCAAAATCAAAGTAATAAAACTCAGTATATAAGGTGATTTTGAAGTAATTGATATGAATATATATGAGACTCACTACCCTAATCTTATAGGGAATAAGTGGGCCTATGATGGGTGTATGTCTATTAACACAATCATGAATCTATTGGAGTCTCATCAAGATGACAAGATCATTGTCATTCCTCTAAAAAATATTGAGTCCAAACCTTATTAATATCACTCAATTTTTCACCCTTAGAGAGTTTTTTCAATCCTTCTCCAAATTGGGTGAAACATTGGATTACCCCTAGGCATGCAAGTTAATTATAGCAGAGGTAAACCTCTAGATTTAAGGACTAGCTCTTTAGATTAGTCTTTAATATATTATTACCTATATTTATTTCTTGCTTGAATGAAAAGAGGTAGAAGGAACATAAAATTAACATATTCTAATGAGGTGATACACCAGATTGATCTCCACAAAAAAAAACTTGCATTTTCACTAAGAAAGAAGATTACTAAAATTGACCTCAACTCAATGTTCTTCTAGTATAAGTGTTTCTATATGGATGTAGATTTCTATGCATATCTAGAGGTGGATGAAAAGGAGGTATGATATTAGACACTAATATTCTCTCTTACACTTCAAAACACACTTAAAAAACACATACACTTCATGAGACTTGTTAGAATAAATGCTACTACTTATATAATGCATACAATAGCAGAATGGAGGCAAAGAGAAGACTTTCATCACTTGTCATCCAAATACACTAATTAACATGCTTAGGCAAGAGTTACAAAGACAAAATAAAATTCAAAACTTTATTTAAAGATAAATCAATATTTAAAATTATCAGGGCTTCACCATACTAATTGTGGATCTATTTACAATGCTAAAATGGCTTGCATATATAGAGCATAAGAGAGGAGAGATAATAAGTGAAGTTGGATAGTTACAAGTCCAAGTGTCAAAACTTGGGAACCAATTAAAATGCAATATAATGAAGTGAAAAATACTCCATGAAGTCCTCTTGGACAAGTTTCCATTATAAATTCATCATTCTCTTAAAGTTGGCATACAGACTTTTAACTTTCCTTTTTGAAATTGCTTGCTTGATGATGAGTCCACCTGACAGCTCATAACTAAATTTATAAGTTGTTGACACATGTTTCTTGACTTTATAAGTTGTAAATAATATAATGGCAGCCCTTATATGGCCCTCAATTGATGAACTTCACTGCACCACTTGTCATTCACTCCCTTGTAACTGCTCATTAGCATTCTAGGCCTCAATGCTCACAATTATCACTAGGGTGACCTATAGTTTCTCATATAAGTTCATTTTAGAAGTTTAATACACCTATTAAAAACCTATTTTTCCTCTATTTTATCAAAGATACCTAAAAATATTCATTGTCACATTTCTCACTTTCTAAATTTTAATAGTCATCCTCCTTCTTACTGTCTATCCAAGATTGCCTACAATGACTAACCTATAAGATGGGTTTCAAGGCATGATTTTGGTGAGAAATGGATTTTAGGAGTTATAAAAATCCCTAAACACCTCCCACACTAATTTTAATCTATCAATTCCCTTTTTCACCAGTAGAACACCTCAAAACTTGTAGAAACCAAGAATTAGGCATATCCGTACAAGTAATAGTATGGAAAAATTGGATGTCAAGGAGAATAGGATAGTCAAAAAAATTTCCAAAACACTTTCAATGCCAATTTAACACTTATAAATGCATATCTATTCATTTTTTCTCCATCGGGTTCATATAAGGGTTTTAGGTCACTTGAGTTGTTAACAATGATTCATAAAAGTTAGATATCTAAATATCAAACCAATTCCATTTATATTCCATTGAGTAACCTCCTTAAATATCCCCAATTTATTTAGGTACCATACAGCTCATACATATAGATATGAGCGAAAGAAGATGGATCTCGAGCTCCTTTAAGGCATTCTAGGCAGACCTAAGACCAAATTAGGCAAAAATGACCAACTGGAGCTATTTATCTACAAAATAATAGGTCTTATCAACCATCCACTCTTACTTTAATGTTATAAAACTTATTAGGATTATCATGTGAATCAAGTTAGGCACCTTGAGGGTTTAAGCCTAGTTTTAGGCCTAATAGGCCTAAACTGTGTTTGACTATATATGACCACTTCCGAATGGTTTCCAATGACTATAGGTGATTATTCATATATATTTTTATATTAAATTCAACCATTTATATATTATTATATCCCATTAATACTCTCTCTTACATCCTCTTACCATTCATGTAGTAAACCTGCAAGCTTCTTCATTTGTGAAGTGCCCTCTATTTGAGATAAAATAGAAGGTAATTCCCTTATTGATTTACCCAAATGAGACTATGGAGGGATTTATAAGGTCATGAGTAACTTATATGTCAATTTTCAAGGTTTTATCATATCTCTAGACCCCTCAAACCTTCAAATTTCTCAAGATTGGCTTTTAGGACTATATGCAGGATTTTGATTGACTATAAGTTGAGGTTCATGCCCAATTTGGTTCAAAATTATGTATTCATTCATCTAATAATCATATGAAGGTGTGATATCATCATTATGGAATAAATTTATATATGTTCATTCTAACTTACATCTCTATCTATTATCTTATCTTGTACCTTTAACTAGCTTAGACTAGTCTGCCGACTAGGTCAAAATGTAGGCGGCAATCTAGGAAAAACCACTAGGTTCCTGTAGGCATTGATTCATGTGAAAACACTATGTGTCACACCCTTAGGTTTATATTCAAGTCACTATATATATTTCATACTTGAATGTATTTTACATCTACCTTGAAACCATGCCCTTGTCCTTACCATCAATGCACTAAGAATTTGCAAGTTCCAGGTTCAATTTTGGTTTGATGACACTATAGTGTTTGAATATTTATAGTATAACTTTGACTGAGTTGAAATCCCACTCAAAATCCTCTTCTCTTAACTTATCAACTTCATTTCATGTTGATAAGTAACATCTCCATGTAGGCTATAAGAATAAAGTGATTAGACTTGCTTAGACCTCATATACCTCCCCTAACAAATGGCACTTTATAAGGTAGAAACCTTTTTCAGAGAGATTAAGGTAAGTTGTCTCATTTGTAACTTTCCTCTAATCTATGAACATAGATGAATGCGTATTTTTAATTGGTTCTCATATCCAATCTCTAATCCTTTGAATGTCTTAGGCTTACTATTTTTACCTTGAGAACCTCATCAAAACCTTGAAACTTTAATATTCATCAATATGATTGTTGAAGGCTTATTTCCAACTAGCTATAGGTGGCATTAGATATAGGATTGTGTGTTATGATAAAAAATCATTATCACCATAATAACCTTTCACTAGGCTTATGGAATTTGTTTGAGATCTCAATTAGGTTCAAATCCTTCAAACACCATTATGCTTCTTTTCTTTAGATTGAAATTGGAGTAGTCTTTAGACAAGCTTGTAGATGGCCCTTTTAGGGCTACATCACTATATCAAGTGTCTTAGACCTCACTTTCATCCATGATACTCTTAAACACAAACCTTGAATGAATAATATGATCAACCATGCTTTGTGAGTTTGAAAAAAAATGTATAACACTCTTGACCTAAATTCACTCACAAGAAAATAATCTCTACAACTATGAAAATAATGCTCTGCAAACCAATAGTGCTCACTTCTAGCACAATGAGGGTGATCTTACCTATGCCTTCATATCAACACAGTCAAACTAGAATAAAATTTACATGAAAAGGATGAATATGCTATGCAATAACATATTCATCACTTGGTTTACTCAAATCCATGTAATCAGAGAAGAAAACCAAAGCCATTAGGGATGCACAGGTAGTTTAGTGTCATTAATAGTCTTAATGATTGTTCATGAAGTAAAAATCACCAATCCTAAAACTATGTCCATGGAAAGGAATTAAAAATGGACCCCTAACATACACCGAGTGCACTCACTTCAACTCTCCTCTTGTCTGTACTGAAGTAAAATTATTTGACCTTGTTGACTTACCCATTAGAGTGATGAGAGAAAAACTAATTTTTACCATTTTTTGATCTATCAAAGCCATCTGATCTTATAAAATAATTATGGATATATAAAAATACCTTATTTAACCCTTCCCACATGCCAAATGTGTCACTCAATCCATATAACTATCTGAAACTACCTTGTTTATAGTTGATCTCCTTTGTCATACATTGAACCTATATCTTTTTCAATTTCAAACTATCAAACTGACATTTTCTGACATGTGGGACATTAGTCTAAGCCTTGACACATTTTTCCTTTGATGGGAAATTTTACAATTTCATAAAAATGATCGAAAGGTGGCATAAGATAACATAATACCAACTAGACAATTGTGATAAATATAAAAACATATTATTTAAACTCATTAATGACCATGGTAAACATTTTAAACATAGGAGACCCTATGACTAGTTTGAATATGTAAGGCTTTTGACCAAATTTGACTTAAGGTCAAATTTATTCAACACTTATATCATTCCAAAATATCCAAACTCACCTTATGCTAGTGCCAATGCCAACTAGATGAAGGGGAATGTTGTGAATTGGTGGGTTGTCCACAGGGAGGTTTAGTTAACATGGGATAAAGCTTATGGGTTTATCATAGCTCATTTTCAGTTGCTCAATACTATCAGAAGAGACTAGCATATCTATCAAGAGGGTGAATGCCTATAATTACATGTGTATAGGTATATTAAAGTGTGGATGTGAGAAGGTATAACTCCTAACTTTTGGCTGCATAGTTTCATATATACCCTGGGTGTTTTCCCCATAGCATGGTATGTCCATTAGGAGCGAATAAGAGAAACAAAGCACTAGGCATAGATACAAGTTGATTGCATTCAAACATTCATTTTTGAAATTAATAATCCTTAGGTACAAATCAATCTACAAAAGATGAAATTTTTACTATGCCATAAAAGAGTTGAAGATTTACCAGCACAAGGGGAACCTAATTCACATGAAGTCATAGAGAAAAACCCAAAACACATCTTACAGATCCTATAAATTATCCAAGATAACACTTGACCATGGATTCATCCCTGCCATAGGATATAGCAAGAGGATGAGCAATATTCTTGGATAGATAATGAGCATTACATGGATATAGGGGATTTCTTTGAACCGGAAAGAGTTAGAACCCCTACTAGAACTATTTATAGAGGAAATAGAGGAGGAAAATTATGACATATATAGTTTCTAAAATGAGAAACAAAATAGATACTCTGCAATTTCATTCTTGAATAAGAACATATAATATATCGAGATATATTAAAAGAGCACATTACAAATATTGGTACAGAAGAAGGACCCAAAATGGCATATATTGGTGACTATTGGACATAGGAAGATATCTCTAAGGTTTTACAACTACTTCGAGATTATCACAATGTCTTTCCTACAACCTTTTTAGAAGTCAAAGTTATTGATCCTTATTTATGGGATATGTATATAGAATTAAAATAGTGCACATGGACAATCAAGAAAATACCATATACGTTGAACCTGAATATGAAGCTGAAATTAAAAGTTGAACTTGATCACATGTTGAAAGCAAGCATTATCTTATTGATCAAAAAAATTGATCAAGTTAGTCCTATGGTAGTTCAGCCAAATAATACTAGGGAGATACACATCTATGGATACTATCATATTCTAAATGATGCTTGTGTCAATGATCCATTTCCCATTCCCTTCATGGATGAAGTTTTAAAGGTTGTTGTTGGGTATGAAGTGTTCTCATTCACAGATGGTTTTTGTGGTTACCATCAGATACCCATCACAAAAGAGGACAAGACCAAAACCACATTCACAACTAAATGGGGTTCATTATCTTATAAGGTCATGCCATTTGGACTCAAAAATACACTTGTGGGGTTCTCTAGAGTTGTGTTGACTATGTTCAAGGATTTCATCAATGACTTCCTAAAAGTATACGTGCATAATTGGGTAGTGTTCTATTTTTTCAAATAACATTTATCAAAACTTAGATTAATGTTATAAATATGTCGAGTGCTATGAATAGAACTCAATTTAAATAAATTCTTATTTTTCACACCTTTTGGTGTTTTATTAGGTCATGTAGTATATAGTAAAGGAATCTTGGTAAACCATGATAAGATTTCAATCATTGTAAATATTCCACCCCCCAAGACATCAACATAAGTTAGATCCTTCTTGGGACACATGGGTTATTACCAAAAATTTATCAAGAGATATGTCGTTATATCAGCTCCTTTGGAGAAGCTGCTATGAAAAGGAGTTTTGTCTATATGGATAGAGGACTGTCAGTCTGTATTTATTGATTTGAAGCAGTAACTAGTGATTACTTTGATCCTCATTTTTTTGGATTGGAGTAAACCTTTTCATGTGCATGTATATGATTTAGGTCTTGTTATTGGAGTAGTACTCACATATCTAGGATATGGAGGATTAGATCATCCAATCCACTTTACAAGTAAAAATTTGTCAGCCATAAAAAATAATTATACAATAATTGAGTGAGAAGCCTTGGTGATAGTTTTTGCACTATAAAAGTCTAGGCACTATTTTTTGGCCACATAATTTGAGTTATACATTGATCATCAAGATCTGTGATACCTAGTGAACAAGCCACTATTGGGGAGATGCATATCTTGTTGGTTGATATTTTTCTATGAATTTCAATTCCATATTAACGTCAAACCAGGATGGGAGAATATTGGTCCAGACCATCTTAGCCAACTAATGAATGGTGAGAAACCTAAGGAACTCCAAGATGAGTCACCAGATGCATATTTTTTTAAGGTGACTATGATTCCAAAATAACTATAGGACATCTCACAGTTTCTTGAATAAAGGACATTTCCAAATCACTATATAGAAAGAGATAAGAAATAGTTGATAACCAGAGCTCTTTCATATAGTTTTATTAATGGATTTTTATATTACTTGGGTAAAGATGAAGTTCTACACAGAGTGGCACTGGAGCATGATCATGCACAGATTGTGGAAGAATCACATCAGGGAGTAGTAGGAGGTCATTTTTCAAGAGATGCAACTATAAAGAAAATTTTAAAAATTGGTATTTGGTGGCCTTATCTATTTCAAGATACACAAAGATTTTCATAGTAATGCAATATTTTATAAATAATGGGGAAGCCACACTAGAAAGATGAGATTCCTTTGTAGCCTATGTTGGCACAACAACCCTTTGAACTATGGGGAATTGACTTTATCGGGTCAATAAATCCCCTAAGCAAACATAGCAAGGAAAGTTACATAATCACTACGATGGATTACTTTACCAAATGGATAAAAGTTGTTGCAACTCCAAATTATGGTGTGAAGGACACAACTAAATTCCTATATGAGAATATCATTACCATATTTGGTTGTTTTATTAAATTGGTAAGTGATAGAGGAACCCATTTCCTAAATAAGACCATTAAGACCCTTACAAACAATTTTTTGATCTTGCATCATAAAATCATTATGTATCATTTATAGGTAAATGGCCAAATTGAAGCTATGAACAAGGTGATTGGTAAGATACTCACTAAAATATGTGATGTATAGTGAGATTATTGGGAGGATAGACTTCCAATTGTCTTGTGGGTTTATTACATGTATTACAAATGTGCGATAGGGTTTACACTATTCTAATTAGTCTATAAGCTTGAAGTTATGATGCCCATGGAATATGTACTTCCTAGTTTATGGGTCACTAATGTCTTGTGTATGGGTGATATGGAGTCAATGAATCACATATTGTTAGACTTAAATCATATGGATAAAGTAAGATGCAGAGCAGTATCGGTTTAGGAGATAAATAAGCATTTCCAGAAGGCTTGGCATGATAAAAACCTATGAAAAAAGTCATTATAGGTAAATCAACTTGTTATTTTATATGATATCAAGTTTAGAGCTTTCAATGGAAAGCTTCACATCTATTGTAAGGGTCCTTACATCATTCATGAACTTGTGTAACCTGGAACAATGGTCCTATGAGAATTGCAAGGGAATATCTTAACTAGGTAGGTAAATGGTTGTATTTTTAAGTCTTACCATCATTAATTAAGAATAATATGGAATAAAGGTGTTATATCACTCCAAATAGATTTTAGAGAGGTTTGCACATTGTTGTTTCAGAATTGTTTGTATTTTATGTGTTTATTTCAACATATGTTGGTAACTGTAAGTGTGTGTATATTATGTAACCAAAAGGATCCATGAAACAATCTAAGGTTTCATTCCTATAGATAACTTAGCATAAGTGGCCAAGTGCATAAAATGTATGAACATCAATTAAGTCTAAGAAAAACACGTACATCTTAATCCAAAGCAAATAATTTTTCATAACAGTTAAGTCATTGCATTTAATAATTAAGTATGGGTGGGATATTGATAAATATCTTTGGAAAAGTGATGGGTATATGTCATGAATGGAATTATAAATGTATGATTGAAGCCCTGTTAATGTGAAAGGTCAAAAATCATCAATCATCATTGCAATCAAATGTCATGTTAGCCAAAGGCCTACCACATCAATGAAATGGATCCATTTCATTCAAAGCTTACATGGGAAGGATTTAGTGACAACATAGTTCATCAATATTGTAAACCATCAAAGGAGGTGTGAGATGTTATAAATCAAGCACTCTATCAATTCCATTGCTAAAAATATTGAGGTGTTATCCAAATTCCCAGTGATTTTTCATCTTTACTTTGCAACTTCCACATAAATTATTCTAGATAGAGATGTGTCATGACTAGGTTTGATCACACCCAACTCATCAAAGGTTTATAAAAGTACAAAAGGAGGATATGGTCATCATTATGGTGTTACACCAAACACTCTTCATAAATCTAGATGTTTATGATTTTACTTACAATGTGGCTCTGTGCATGTTTGTCCCAGACATAATTAAAGGAGCACATTCAACTGCATTAGTGCTACCACATAGGCTCCATAATACTAATGTGGATCACTTATATGGTTACCCACTTTTAGGAAACTCAATGATTTCATGGAGGTTTTGTTGGGCCACTATAATGAGGGAAAGATTTATATTTCTCAATATATCACTATCCACATTACTACTACTACGATGGCTAGAAAGACAAGATTACATGTACGAGGGAGGTCAATTACACATTACAAATCTTGAATGCCACCCATTATTCCAGAGAAAAGGTAAAAATATTATCATAATTATAAATTAATTCCCCTAGAAGGTATTGAATATGTGTCAAAGTGCATTCTGGTCGAATACATTTCTAACCAATTCTGGTAGACCACCAAGGATGCCAAATAGGCTACCAAAGAAGTCATCTATATTACTGATCGAATGATACATCACATTGAGGAACTCCACTGGCCATAATTTTTTGTTAATGAACTCATCTTCCAATATTGACAAAGTTTTGGTAACTATGAAACAAACCTTTTAGTACCAATTTTTGGTATTATTGTTGGTGTTTATGCAATGAAAACCACTTGAGGGAAAATTTTACCCTAATGTTGATTACTGGTCGAATGTCCATTCTATAATCTCACCTAGACCCATAAGAGCACATATTTTGTGCATCAATCCAATTTTGTCACTTGGTGGGATGATTTGGTTAAGATTATCAAAAATAACCTACACATCCCACTTGATGTCATGTAGTATATGGGATAACATGCAATTATTACAAAGTTACCAAAAGGCATTACTATCTAGGTTCATGAAATCCCCAAGGTTTTGGATCTACCTCTTCCATACTTTATCGACATGTAAATGGCATAGATTGAGGTGGCTATGTAAAGAGTGATCGTAGCAATGAGAACCACTCTATTGTAGATAGTACCACCATCTAGTGCAAACCCTATGATTATGATTGCATAACCTTCAATAATAGCTTCTCCAATCTGATATTTTATGAAGTACAAGGTACTTAAAGGCTGATAATCTTCATCTCCTTCATGGAAAAAGCCTCTTATCTAGCTCACATGGTTGGATGACTTGAGCGTTCCTAAAATCATTGAGCTCAATGATTTTCCACATTTGGGCACTGATGAGTAATAGGTATATAGGATGATGATGGCAGATATGGCTAGAGACCTTTATGATAGGGAAGAATAAAAAGAGTACTTCTTCTAAAAATTATTTTGGACCATCCAGATGTATAACAAGGTGCCTGAGAATCTTTGGGTAGAGATACCTCCTTGCCTGGCCTCTATCAGCATTGATATAGTGGCTGAAGAATCCAAGTTGCATCAAATTTATAAATCATTCAAGGTAAGAAGATCAACATTAATTTTGTCGCAGTCAAGAGCCATGAAAAAAAGTCCCCCAATATAATTGTTCTAGAAAAGGTGGACTCTATGCATCCCTTAACAACCTAGGGCCAAAACCTCACTTGCTCCTATGCACACCATTATAGAACTTATGAAAAAAACATCATCTGCATAGGACGTTCCACCTCCCCAACCCAAAATATGCCTTGTTTTCAAGGAATAGGTTTCTCAAATTGAAATGAAACAACTATACTTATCTCTTCTCCATCTAAATTTGAGGAGGCTATGAGCAACACAAAATAAGTTGCACTGGATACTCAGACTATTAAGGAACAACAAGCCACATGTGAATAAGCATAAAGAGGAGCTAATAATTATGTGTGAAAAGAAGAGAAGTGCAAGGGTAAGGCTTAGGTTCAACATAAGGAATAAATTATGTAGTAAAAATGGGTGGAATACTAGTGAAAGTCCAAGGAAGAAGTAACTCACAAGCAAGTGATGGATGCTAAGGCACTCTACCAAAAACAAGAATAATATGATAATACCAAATTACAGTCAGAAGCTACAGTTATTATACAAGCTCAATAATAATAGTAAACAATCAATCAATAATGCAAGGATGCCAAGTTGGAGGTAGAGTGAAAATAGATGGAAGCTACTAAGGAGCTAAAGAAGAACTAGCTTGCATAGGAGCAAACATAATAACACATCGTAGACCAAGTATGGAATCACAAGGCACAGGTAGAAGAGACTAATAAAATGGTGAAAGATGATGCCCAGTAAAAATCATAGGCAGAGGAGGCCAATAAGGTTCAAGTATATGTTGCCATGCAAGCACAAGAGGATGATACAAAGAAAAGTGTTAAGGAATTTCATGCCATTGCTGTGACAATTCCATCTACGACAACTCCCTCAAGATCCATTCCATTACCACCATCTCATAATTTGAGTCAATTACATTCGTGACACAATTTGGTTACCTCGTAGGATGATAGTGCTTCCTTGAGCTTGTCTAACATTTATCTATGGTATATGTCGACCACCTCTACTTGATGTACTATCTTCTCTCTATTCATCACTCCTTTATCCATGACACTTGTGAGTACCTCTATCTCACACCTTTCCTTGACTTCTACCAATACCGAAGCATCCTTAGATGTTTCTCAATTTCCATTGTCTACATAAATTGAAGGTGTTGTTGCATTCCATGAGTCCATTTCATAGAATTTGATTGCATTGGAGCAACAGGTTAAGGAGATTGAAGACACAAATTTTATAGTCATCAAGTAGTTGTGTATTACCTGCAAGACTGTCATGAATGCCTATACTAATTTATACACCCAGTGGATCATGGATCCCTCACTTTTAATAAAAGACCAGCTTTTTATTCTCCTCAATAAGCTCACCACAAACTAGTAGACTTTCAATGATTTATACATCATATAGAAGGGGCAAGCCATCAAATATGAAATAGAGATCATCTATGAGATGCTAGATAAGTGCAAGACCACTATTGATAATGCTCTCACTCCAGCTATGCACATTACACATTAGTTACTTGACTAGAAAAATTAGTTGGATACAGTTTGTACCACTATGTATTCTAAATTTGCTATAACTTCCTTCACATATGTTACTCTCACTATGCCAAATGCCACTCCTACTACCATGGATATTTCTCTCCAGACCTCATTTAGTGAATGGGATACTATAATGCAAAATTTGTACACTTGGTAAAACCAGATGTTACATAGCTCTTTTTTAGCATGTAAGCATAATGACATGTCAATAAGTTTGTTCAGAGCCATAATAAAATCACCTCTAAAGTTCAACTAGTGAAGTTTTCTTTGCTTGAGATGATTGATATCAATATTCACCAGTTGATGGCTAATCAAATCCCCTTGCATGGTGTTTTGCGCAATGCTCAAGAAGCTCTTCTCAATTTGAAATCTTACAAGGATGATTTAGCTCTCATAGATGCAATCATTACACCACTTGTTAATTAGCCTTGGATCATTTCACCCAATCAACTATGATAGATTATCCAATGCAAGAAGATACCTCCACCCACCAAATGATGCTTGTGCAAGTTTTACAATTTTGCAATTTTGGTCTATATATTTTGTAATTAGCTAGTTTGTATAGTACTACATAGTGCTAGTCTATTAAAAATATGAAAGGTCAATGGAATAGTAGGCTACTTAGTTGAAAACCTGAAAGTATGATTAAGTAATGCACAAGTGGTGAAAATCAGTTTACCAACACCTTGAGCTTTGCTTATGAAGTCCTATGCACTTATATCTTTTGGCTCCTTTCTCAATACTTGGATGGCTTCATTATGTGATGTTTTATTGGGATGAGACAACCTTTTAAGTCTAGAAAGTGTTAGCAGTAAATGGTAAATGTACAACTATCTATATGTATGAGAATGTCTTGTGGTAAGTCCAATTGTATTACGTTTGTGGGTTGTTGGGAGTTGTTACGAGAATATCCATAGTGGTTGGGATTTCACTAAAGGTGATGTAGAGATCTATTTTCAACATGATAAATTTGAAAGTTACAACTATAGGAAATAATACATATAAGTGAATGTAATGAATGTAATATAAAGGTTTACGACTATGTTAATTATGATATGTATGCAAGTGATATAATATTGAATGTTATCCTCAGAAAGCTTTTGCACAACATTTTGACAGAACTGGACATCGATCTATGAGGTTTTTCTTTGTTATAATATTGGATATTAGAGCTTTTAATATGAATTCTATGTATAAGTGTTTTTTATTGGTATAATCATAGAGTTTCTTATGTTTTGATGTTTGTTCCTTCATTTATTTGGATGCATCCATTTATTTTTCTATAATTAGTTCCATCGTGCATTAAACATTTAGATTAGTATATTTCTCTATGATAAACCTTGTTTATGGATTCCAAGGCTTGATTAAATCTCTCTATAAGATGTTTGAGTCACTTAATACACCCTATCCTCATAATTAGCATGTTTTGGTGAAACCCAGGAACCTCTACTAACACTAAGAGGCTTGAGATGATGACTTTGTAAGTTTAATGGAGGGTGAATTATTTCTCTTAGGTTTGGGTTTACTTTTTGTTGTGTTACCAAAAGGTGAATGACTTGGTGTAGGTAGTGCGTCACGGTTATAAGTTTAGTTTTCTCCCTAGTGAGTCACTCATAAAACACTTCAAAAGAAGGTCACTTAAACTTATCACCCAAAGCATCCATGATGGAATAAAATGTAGAGGAAAAGATACTAAAAGGACCCTTCAACTTAGATAGAATAATGAAAATAGCCTCTTTATCAGTCTTGTCCTTACCAACTATGTGCAATCGAGACCTAAGATGTTTGAATTTAACAATAAATTCTTCAATTGTGGGAAAACTAGAAGGAAAAAGAGAGGATAATTTTACTTCCAATTGGAGCATTTTGAACTCAGTTACCTTAAAAAATAAGGTGTTAAACTTGTCCCAAGATTTTTTGAGGTTTTAACATCATTAATGTGAAAGAGAAGGTTATCAGATACATTGAAGCCAATTAATCTAAGGGCCTCATCTTATTTTCACACTAACGGGCAACGATCCTTTTCGATAGTGAAAGTTGGGGAAGTGTCATTCACGATGTGCCTAAATCATTTTTCTTACAAAATTTAATGCATCTTTAGTTTCCAGATATAATAATTAGACGTTATGAGTGGCTTAAACAAGTGTGCATCCATGGAAGAGGTAAAAATGATAAAATAAAGACAACAAATTTTAAATGAACATTAAATACCATCGAAAATGCATTCAGATAAATATGTAATGATACCTTTTGGATGTTAGATGCCACCTATAATATGTGCAAAAGTCATTTTTATTACAAACAAGCCAATAAAAATAAAAAATGCACCCCCTCTGTGGAAAAATGCCCCTTTACAATATTCATCAATACAAATGATTTTACAATGATATCCCACCCTACTTTTAAAAACTTTTGAAATGTGCATGTAATTTTCTTACAAGGTTTTTATCATGAAAGTTTTGAAGATTTTTTTACATCTTAAAAAAATACAAGTGGCACCTTTCAAAATGCATCCTATTTTATAGGAAATTATTAAGTTCATAAATTTCCAAATGGCACTTATTTCTTTTAAAAAAATCTATTCAAATAAACCAACTGGTCTTTTCAAATGATCACATCACAGTAGAAGCGCTCTGATCAGAACTGCGTCCACCATTAGCAGTCAAAAATCTTAAAACTATGTTGTAATGGTTCTGAAATCAACATCAAAACCGAAGGAGCAAATGACAATATGTACTCTAGATAAAATCAATATTTAATTCAAATAATGGTTGTTTTTTAATAGATAGAAGCATGGAGCTACAGGTAAAGCCTTTGTAAAGCCAACACCATTTCTCAAAATGAAGATTTTTTTTAAAATATTACTTGAGGAAAATGAAATTTCTGAAAATTTCAAACCCTCAAAACATTGGATATGAACAATCCCTCTGAGTGCGGGCAAAGAGCTACCAGTATTGGCTTGTGGAATCGCTTCGTGCTCTGCTTCCATAAAGGAGCTAAGAATCAGATGCAATAACCACCAGGGTCTAGCTAAAGACCAAAATTGGAAGAAATAGCTTCTATCTGTCTAGAATATGCCAAGAGATGATATGAAAACTAAGAGCCTCAAAAATTGTAGTGTGAAAAGTGTCATATAAATATATAATGCACTTATTTTGTGTTAACAATAATACTTAATAATTTCTTATTTTGAGCTTAGTTAAACAATAGTCTAGTCTAATACTCTAATAGATATGACAAACAAAATGTGAAAAAATACTATTTTCTCTTGAAATATAAAGTTAAAATGTGTCTTCAAAAGAACCTTTTATTGAGATTAAATGTGATAATAATATAATAATGTGTAATGATAAATTTTCATAATGTGAATTTATGGAAGATGATGTTATACATGAGTGTGATGACTTTTCTCCACATATATCTAATATATAATTTATTTTATTTGTACCGCCTTCACCTATCCCTATAATTGTACCTATAGTAACTTACAATAATAAGACTCAACCATTGAATGAACCTCTTAAATATATTAACCTGCCTTCCCAAGAAGTCATTTCCTTAATGCATGTTTTGGGTGCCTTGCAACACAAAATACATCACCTAACATTACAAAGCAAAGCATACCATGCTTAGGTTGATTCTAATACCATATATTATAAATGTCTCATTACTTTGTGACTAGTTCATGCATACATTTCCTATATATTTGATGGTAGTAGTGATCCTTATCTACATTTTAGATATTTCAAGGCTTCCATGGACAAATACGTTGGTAGTCAAATTTTATTGAAAGTGTATCCGAGAATTTTATTTCGAAAAGCTTTGGATTAATTTTAATCTTTTTCTAATGGGTATTTACACTCTTATATTGAGTTAGAAGGGACATTGTTAATGTTATATGTTTAGAATAAGCGACTAAGAATTACATATAAATGATTACCTTCTCTACATCATGGAAAATTAGGACCAGTTTATGATCACATTTTATGATTCTAGACTTATGTGCACCAATTGATATATCAACCAATAGACTTGGAAACATAATATATATTTAATAAAGGCCTCATCTATCCTCTCAAAATGGAGCTACTTAAGGACAATTTTGATACATTCCAAGCTCTTTGTTATAAAACTCAAGTACTATAAGAGAAGTTAACACCTTAGAATCCAAGTCCAAATAAAGTACATGTAGACATTAAACTACAAAAATAAGATCCACATAAAGAAGGTAAGGAAACTATTATGCCTCTTAAGACACAGGTTCCAATCAAAGAAAGTCAAGTTAAGGTTCTCAATAAAGGGAAAGAATCAATTTACAAAGTAGCACCCAAAGTGATTAAACCTACTTTCAATTAGCATCAACCACTCAAATTTGATAATTTCAAATATTGACCACATGATAATCTAAAAACATTATTGAATAAACAAATAATCATGTTGCCTCTTAACTATTGTCATCCTCCTCATCATCTCAATAAAATCAAAGGTAAACCATTTTGTATTTATCACAGTATTAATGGGCATTATGGAAATGATTGTTATGAATTATGAGAAAAGATTACATAACTTGTGGATAGATGGGTTATTACATTTGGAAAATTTGACACTCAATCAATAACATCTCCTTCTCCATCTCTTCTACTACTCATTCAATGAAGATCAAGATTTCCCAAGGCATTCCTACAAAGGAACCAATGGTTCACCAAACTTTTATAGGTGATGTTTCAAGGATAAGATCTTCTTCTAGTTAACATTCTACTATGACTGATCTATCCTAATATATTCCCACTATGGAATCAATAGTAATTCAAGTTTGAACAAGAAAAGAACCTATAGAAGGCAAAGTTGCATAACATAAGGCACAATAAAATGCAAGCATAATTATGCCTGCTAAATGAATTTAGATAGCAAAAGTGAATCAAGAACCTAAAGATCAAAGGAAAGTGTCACTTAATAGTATCTCAAAATAACAATAGTGTCAGCAAAGGTTCCTAAAAAACCCATCAGAACATGCTAATAGGGGATAGTTAGGAGAAATGTAATACAAAAATAGAAAAGGTAAACTCAAACATAAACTTTATATTATTCCAAGCATGAAATAGAACATAATTATCATGATTCATGAATAAATAGACTCAAATAGTAAGTGATTTTTATAAAAAATAGATTACATTAACACAATAGATTGCAGGCAAGGAACATAAGGAAACATAACGGAAAACCATTTATGAATCTCTATATTAATCTCAATAGCTCAGAACCCCTTTTTAGTATAGATGAGTAGTATTTATAGAACTTTTCAAAAACTTTGTCACTTCATAATCTAGCATTTTGTTACAATCTAGAATAAGACTTCACATTCTAAAGATTTTTTATATACAATGAAAGTCACATACATACAAAAATAATATACCACATAGAAAATGGTGCGGAACACACACTTGTCATACAATTATACACTACAATTTTTCAGACCTATTCTGTTACCAACACTTTCTTAGACTTAAATTATTGTCTCATCCCAATATAAAGTCATTTGAAGTGTGATTCATACCAGATGTGGTGGAGTTTCTTGCTAAAATGGATTAAACTGAAAGTATTATTCACAATTATTGCTCAAGGTGTCATTTACCAATTTTTACCCATTACGTCATATTTAGCCACCTTTTCATGTTTTCAATGAAATAAAATAAATTTACCAGCCTTATATGTTCTCAGCCAACTTGGTCCTGCTCTTAAGGTTTTAATCATTTCTACTGACAAATTCTTCACAATTTCAAAATTGAATTGTGGGTAGTACCTATAAAGAAGGTGGTGGCATCGACTGCATTGGAGGAACTAGTGAAGGCTAGAAAGATGGTTATGCTTGAGTAGTTATTGAGTAAGTCATAACTAGAGAATCTAGTGCTGGTGGTGGTTGTTGAGGTTAGTTTATTGGCTGTAATGTTGCATCCATATTTTTTTGATAAAGTGCTTGTTGGAGCTAATTTGGAGGCATGAACTAGGGCTCCAAGATGATATTTTTGATAGAGTTATCCAAATGTGCTAAGTCATTCTTTTACATTGTCTAGTTAGTGAGAACTTCCCACACCATATTAAACATTGCACATAGTGGGATTTGGCACACCATCAAATTTTGAATATTGTCTTTTTTTGTAATGGTAGTGAGTGCCCTAGTATTTGACACTTTTTACTAGATTTCTTAAGATAATTATTTCAGGTGGTTTGCATGCCTTTGCATTTAAATTCCCATAAATATATTGCATAGCATCTCATTTTTACATGCTTTTAGATTATGCATAACACTATCTCATGATTAAGAGGTTGTTGAGTGTGATGTCCATTATGTCAGAGGTATCTAATTGATCCTCCATTACTGCTTTGGCTTTATTCACCTTGTCAATCTATGGTTTCATCTTAGACCATGAAGTGCTCAACTATTTATTTCAGATGAGCATGCCTCATGTTAGATGTTTATCTTGGAGTTCAAATGTTTCAAGACTTGTTCACATTCTTCCAATAGTTCAAAAATTACCTATGTCTTTGCCTTAATGTCCTGCCCTTGCACAAAAAGTTATTATAGATTCTACATAACAATCTAATATTTTGTTAGTTACGACAAGATAGATGAGAATTATTTATCTTTAGACATCACTTGGTCACCCAATACTTGAATGACCAATGCAGGTAAAGTGTTATCAATGATTTGAAATACCTTGGTGAGCTAGAGGTATAGGTCTACATTTTCCTCCCAAAGCTGTGATACCTCTTTCTCTAAGGTCAAATCCTTCTGAGTGATAGATTCTTAAAAGGCAACCACTCCATTTTTCTTAGATAGAGGTAGTTGGGAAATATTGATATATGTTTCCTGCATTGTTGTGGCCAAATCAAAACTCAAAGTCATAATTGTGATAGGTGTCTTCTTGATTTATGCCATTAGTAGAGAAAACTTTGTTTTATGAGTGGAGATTATAGGTACATCCCACAACCATTAGATAGGAAATTATTGTTTTTATTGATATGCCTCCTCTTGTGCATCCCCTTGGGTAGACCTCAACCCTTGTGTTGTATAAGGTGGTTGTTGGGATTTAGGTATTCCACCTTTGGTTGAGGACTCTCTTGTCAGCTTTATTGTGGCTTGTTGTATTGTGTTGCAGTCTAATTTTACGTTGGATTTGGATTCTACCTCTACTTTGGATTTGGAATCTATCTCTAATTTAGCTTAAACATCTACCTCTGCTTTGACTTTGGCTTCTACTTTTACTTTAGATTTGGCCTCTTGTTCCTAGGCCTACTGATTTGATTACTCTTCTTACATGTGTATAACTTCTTTTGATTTCACTACTTTTGCCTTAGCTACTTCCTCAAATTCAGCCTTCTTATACTACTCTACTTAAACCTCTTCACTTGCTCATTTAGCTTCTTTCTTTGTAGCTTCTTCTTTTGCTTGTTGTTTCTTTTGTTGTTTGTCTTGTTTTGTTTGTTGCATTCAATGTTGGCCCTTTGCTTCTTCATTCTTATTCTATGCATCTACTTCTTCATCATTTTTCTTTTGCACTTCTACTTCATTGGCCTTTTTTTGGTTTTCCTCCTATTGTTTCTTCCTCAGCTCTTCATCTTCAATAGCTTTGCATTTCACCTCCTCCTTTATCTTCCTCCTTTATTCCTTTCAAACCTTCTCCACATCCACCTTCTTCACCTTTGTTACCTCAACTTGTTCTTCAATAGTTTATTGTTGGTATGAGATATCTCCTTATTCAGCCAGGTACTTGGGCTCAGTTGGATCAGAGTTGTGATGTCTACTTTTTCTTGTGAAGGAGAGGATGAAGGAGATGACTCCACTGGCTTTTGTTTTTTGGCTAATGACTTTTTTTATAAGGTGGCACTAGTGATTTTTGTATCATTTTGGAGGCATGAGTTGTTTCTTATTGGTGTGGTGTCAGATCTTAAACTTGGTATGGTTCATCTTCCTTGAATGTGACAGGATAAAAAAATAAACTATACGCTATCTAATTTATGGTGATAATTTGGACACATTATGGGTCTTCTAATTACACACCAAAGGTTGTTATGGTATCTATTATTGTGGGGAGATAGTCTAAACTTATACAGATCCTACACCTAGATCTAATTATTATGGCAAGGTGGTATGTGCTCCTGAATATCTCGCACCTGGGTCTAATTGAAAGATTTTAACTTATTGGCATTTGTGTTCTGCCTTTGCCTGATAATGTTTACTATTTTGGATGGTAGAGGTGTGGTGATGTAAACCCAAAAGTCTTGATGTACATTATTCTACACTTGATAAGTGCTTACTACATTCCACAAGAAGAAATATTTTTCTTATTCTTGATCATAAACTTCCTTGCCTATGTTTGTGAGCATAAACTACAAGACTTATTGCTTGTCGATGCTTAGCTCTATAAGATTATATTATACTATGATTTTTGGAATATGTTTATGATCTAGACATGATTTGGTGTTGTTTTTCCTCTTATTTATTGGATGTGGTGAGACTCTACAAGATGGTGTCTTCCTTTCCCCACATCTATCTATGATAAGGCTCCTTCTATTTGAGGTAGTGTCTACACCTTTGCTTGTTGTATTAGAGGCTTTTTAGGAAATGGTCATTATGCCCCTAGAGGCATGAACCATAATGGTGGTTTTGATTAGTGAGCCAAATATTTTTTACATAGAACTTTTACTTTTGCATCAATCATAGTGATTAAAAAGGGCAAAAACATGATGAGTGCCTTTGGGAGTTGTGCACTCTGATTTGAATTCCATCATATAATTTGGTCACTACATCATGTTGTCCTAGATATTATATTACATAAATGGGAATACAAGGGTGTGAATCAATAATCTGTATAATTTCCATCCACCAAACATTGAACCATCTTAGTTACACATAATATTTCTATGTTTTAGTTCAAGCAATATTGGAAAACTTTGTCTCGTGCCAGAAATCTACATCAAGATTGATTGGTCCCTTAGGCAACTTCCACTATGTTAAATGTAGAAGTACATAGAATTGGTATAAAAAGGTATGGGATGTCATTCATATGACCTTTTTGATATTTTTGATGAGCTCTAAGACCAAAAATTATGTCCACTTAAAATAATTATTGAGCCTTATCATGTGGTAGGCTATGTTGATGATACCTTTGGTGGATTACGTGTCATTTTTAATGGTTTGCCAGAACTACTTCATGATGCATTATCTAATAATTCACACTAAATAATCCTAGATAGACTTGGTGGGAATCCACCTTGATGATTTGTTTTAGCTTTCCCTTGTGTTTGAGTGAATTGGTGGTGAATTTATCTTGTAAGGGGCCAAAGATTTACCCTCATGCCATTGTAACTAGATGGATGAAAATTGCCATGTCTTGAAACAAATATATGGCATAATAATTATATCTACTGATAATATTAAGCATGATTTCATTTATCTACCCAAATGTAGATAATTTTATCATCACTTTTTATCAGTACCTCACAACCAATTTTGAAGCATTAGGGCTTGTGGTTGTCTTTTTATTATTTCATCAAGAGTGAATAGATTGGCTTCAAAAGCATATATGAGTTAAAATAGGTTTGGATCATGATATCTATTTTTTCATAATAAAATACCAAAGTCTATATTTTATTCTTTTGTGTTTGTGAGAAAAACGAGAAGTTTTGATATATCCATGACATCTAGTCTACTACCTAACGAACATTGGTTTCATTTAGACTTGTTACCGATGAATAATTCATGCACAAGATAATTAATTAATATTGAAATGTATAGGGATATTATTCACAAAGGTATGTAATTTTATAGTGTTGTGCATGCCCTTGTACATGTAGCTTTTGTAGACACCCAAAACTTACCACAACTAACTTCCAACCAGACTTCAGACTGATTCCTACCAACCATTGTAAATTAAACCTAAGAATCACTACACATACCAAATTTTATTGTGCATCATTCATCAATGCTCAAAATCATGTTGAGGCATCATTATTTAGGATACTATCTTGTATGCAATAATAACCTCTCAAGATTCATCTCTAATCACCTTATGGCATCATAACTATAAAATTAGCCTATGAACCTATTAAGTGGGGCAATTGCACATTTAAATAAATCTTAAAAGACCTAAAAAGCTAATTAAAATCAATTAACAAATTAAATAAGATTAAATACCTAGTTAAATTATCTTTTCATAATTAATGAATATCTAAACATAACAATTATAAAATTTAAAATATATAAGCCTTTCATCATTGCCTTTATGATTTTTTAAGCTCTTTGAAAAGATCCTAAAATATCTAATTTGAGATCCATGCCTAGTAATTGAAAATAATAATTACCTGATAATTATTAACTCAATTGAAGTTAATTTTTGCTCACCTAGATTTAGTTTGAACCCATTCCAAGCCTAAAATCAACCTTAACTCACTTTGGGTGAGAGATTATTCCTAAGGCTATAAATATAACGCCTTGCCTCTTGGTTTTTAAATTATTTTGGTGTAAATTTATTATGCACAAATATCTTCAACAAGCTCTTTGATGTAGTGTTATAATTCTCAAATGCCATGAAAGTAAGGTTACCATGCCCAAATCTTAAGCCAAACAATCAAAGCCAAGGTGCCAAGGAGAGAAGGAGCCAACCAACCTCCATTTTCAAATACTTCTTGATGCACACGTTGAGCAAACCATTCAACAAAGGCATTTGAAACTCCTAAGAAAGATAAAAGAATTGTTTCTTTCATGTTTTTGGTGTGATTTTATTTAGTTTTATTACTAAGCTCTCCCTAATGTATAGGCTAGAGGTTTGAGGAACTTAGTGTGTTCATTTTATTGGTTTATGAGACTAACACAAGACTAACCTCCCCCCTATGCCAAATTACTAGTTCATATGTTGGCACACCTAGTGGGACTCACACCCCATAAAGTTGCTCCTACATCCTTTTAGAGCACTCTCCTAACAATTTCCATGTAAAAATTTGAGCTTGCTGATCAAAACAGGTGAAAATTGAAGGCCAAAAGATGTTTTTTGGAATTTGTGAATTTTCCCTATGGATTCACAATTTTAATCTTTAGAATTGTGATATTATCACAATATTGCTACTCACACTATCACAGTTTTGTAGTTTTTATTGCATTTTTATCATTAAATATCAAAGTTTTTACTAGTTATTTATGTTTGCAGTGAAACTAGTGATATCACAATATCATGACTTTGAAAGTCATAATATTGCCTTAAAAGTGGTGATATTACAATATTGCCAATTCAAAAGTGGTGATATTGCCAAAAATTTTATGGCATTGATTAAACTTTCATGACCTTGCCTTTACCTACTAATGATTTATACTAACCATTTTGGGTTAAGTTGTAATATCATTATTCTCTTAGTAATGATATTGCCTTTATTTCAATGGTTTTGCATTTAGAGTAGTGATATTGTATTCAATACTCTATTTTTATGCAAGTTGTAGTATTGTGATGATATTCATGGTTTTACAAAGAGTGTGGTTTTTCTCTATGTTATGTGTTTTTGCACTACATGTAAACCAAAGAGCAAGATTTGGGAAGTTATTTGTTCATTTATGAAGTGATTTTAAGCACAAGGACTCTTTAATGTGTTTTACAGGACCCAAAGGCCACAAGGAGACATTTAAAATAGTTCTAAATTATAAATTTGACATTTCAAATCGGTGTTTTAATAATCTTTTTGCTTAAATTATTTTAGCTTTTTCAAAGTTTTCAACAAACAAACATTGAAGGGCCAAAATTTTCACAATGCATTCCATTTTGGTGAAATAAAATGAACTATCACATTCAGTTACATATTCCTATATACACCCTAAATTGGTTAAGCAACCACACATATCATGTCTTTTCATAGTCTTCTTCATAGGAGACTCTGACTGGAGAATAAGAGCCTTGTTCACATTAGCCATGTCTTTTGTTTTACTTATCTTGGTCTTTTTTCTTGCTTGAGTCACCTTTTTATCCATAACCAATCATTTGGAACCTTTTGATCAATCTTTCCACCTTTGCTAGGTAGTATCTCCCAAGCTAATCGTATCCCCCTAGGTCCCAATCCTATAGCACAAGAGTGCTAGGATTGGACTATAGTGCTAGGATTGGACTATAGCGCTAGACCCTAAGGTGTCTCATTTTTGGTGCTCCTATCCTTTTACATTTAAGTCTTAATGATCATTTCTCTTCGCTCAAGAGGTCATAACCCCTTTTTAGCCCCTCCCTTAAGTTTTGTTTACCTTTTTATTGTGATATAATTATGAATAAAGTTCCTAAATTCAAAATAAAGAGTCTCCTATATAAAATACTTTACAAGGAATTTTATATCTAGCACTTACTACTTTGGCATAGTAAATAATTAAAAATTAGTCAATAGTATAGCTAAATATTTTGTCACACATAGAGTTGTATGCTTGATCAAGGAAGGGCCTAGGCAAAATTTATTCTTACATCTATTGCGTGTATTGATATTCACATCCCATAAGGGAGAACTACATTTTATTTGAGACCCTAGCTTGAGGTTTAATGTAGGTAGTGATTAGGATAACATGGGTTCTAGATCATGCGATCATACTTCCCCTAACCCAATTTTTTTACCCTTTTGATTTTGATGTGGTTGTTGTTTCATGTGTGTAGATAGACCTAGGGTTTTAAGATTGAATCATCTCTACAATGATCTCAATCAACATTCAGCACTCAAGTTTTCATAAGTAGATTCATATAGGGACAGTGAACAAAACCCAAAAAACTCATATCTCTGTGACTAGTTTGGATAACAACGGTAAGAGTGGGCAATAGTGTCAGACCATAAAGTGTCTTATTTTTAGTGCTCCTATCCTCTCATTGAAAAAAATCTATATCTAGATTCATGACATTATCCTAGATCTATACAACAATTTTTAGCCTCTAAATCATTTATTCCAACCTATTTTTTCAGATAAATTACTTATTTTCCCTATGCAATTGATTTGATTAAATTGATATAAATATATATTTTATTGTATTTGATCACATTTATTCCCTTACTTTAGACCCTTTAATTTTTATGAACTAGACTCTAATTTCCCAAAATTAATAAAGCATTTGGTGAACCCAACTTACTTAAAATAAAATCTAACTCTAGGTACACTTAGGGTTTTTCCTTCATACTTTGTGCAAAAATTCAATTGAAAATTCTGATTTTTGTATAAATTTTTGTACATTTATTTTATTCAATTTTTTTTTATAATTTAAATTATTGTAATAATTTTCAAAAATTCTAAAACCCCAACCTAAAACCCTGGATTTTCAAACTAGGCCCTCAAACCCCAAGCTTTCCTTAAAAATTTCAGATAAAAATTTTGAAATTTTTGCAAATTGTTTGGAGTGTCAAAAATATTTTCAAAATATCTATGTTAGTAGTTATTATTACAAAAAATAAATTTTAATTTTTTGATTTTTTTGCATATAGTGAAGAAGAAAATGCATCTCATGCTTCTAACTCTTCTCTCACTCCTTTCAAACATAATGCATTACAAAATTTTGCTTCTACTTCTATACATGATTCTATTTCAAATGATGCACATGTCAATGATAACATCACATCTTCTACTCAATTAGAATGTGATTCACTAAATACTAAAGATGCTAATGAATCCCCCAAGCCACCCCCTACTATAGCAGCACTTGTTTCTCACTCTTCACCCAAAGAGAATGGTAATCCATATCCCTTTACTAAGGTTCAAATTACCATTCCTCCAAAGGATCAAGTGAGCACACCCCCTCTCTATGATCCAATTGATAAATGTAGCATTCTCATGTCTAAAATAAATGATCAAATTCAACGTTTAAATGAACCACTTAAAGATACTAATATACCATTTCAAGAGATTATTTTTTTGATGCATGCAATTGGTAAATTAAAACACCAAGTATATCTCCTTACTTTGAAAAATAAGGCTTATAAGTCTTGGATGGATGCCAATGACTTACATGGTAACCCTCTTCCAAAAACATTTGTCAAAACTTCATTGCCTAAGTATTTCTAGATACCATCATTGCCTTAATTTGATGAAATTGGAGATGCATTCATATAGCTTCAAGCCTTTTAGAAGGTTTTGCCATCTCATACGAGTCCTTTGATTCTACTCAAATTGTTTCAATAGACATTAGTGGGTAATGCACAGAATTAGTTATTTCATATACTCCATATGGGTTACTTGCATGCATATGATGACTTAGAGGAGGAATTTCTTACATATTACATAGTAAACATGGGCCCTCATGTTACATATGAGAAACTTATCATATTGCATCAAAAATACTTCAGATCTATTTAGTGATTATATCTTACAATTCAAGATGCACATGTTAAGATTAATCTATAAACTAGTAGATTTAGATATTCAACATATCTTTATTAAAGGGCTTTGTCAACCACTCATAGAGCATATATTATATCAGACAAAGTCCTCTTTTAGGCACTTATTTTATATAGTTTTAGCCTTGGAGAATAAATTGGGATTGATTGAGTTAAATTCAGTTGATCAGATTGCTCTAGATTTCACAACATTACCTCCATGTACATCTCCTATCACTCATCATCCACCATGTCCTAAATAAGATATGATACCACAACTAGAAAAGAAACTAGTTAAGAACAGAGACCTAGTTTCTAGAGCACCACCTACAGTATGCACTATAGAGAACAACAGCAAGGCACCACTATAGTTTGATTCAAAATGGGAGAGCCCATATGTCATATTATCAGCACTAATAGATAAGAGGTTAATCACATTTCCTTATAATCATTGATGATATCCACATCTCTTACATAGACATACACATCGACCCTTTTGTAATAATCATCGTATTGGTGGACGCAAAGATAATGATTGTTATGGACTTAGGTATTGCATTAATAGATGTGTTGATAATGACATCATAGCATTCACACACGGGGCATTGAGATATCCTCCATCATGGAACCATAGACCTCATTCCTCCATGAGTGAGTCATCCCAAGACAATCTTTTATAGGAATCATTGATTACTCTTCACGAGAATAATGTGGTTTCTAGGGCAAAGCCTCATAGGAAATATCTTATCCCACCTATTCAGAGGGTTTATAAACTAGTACAACATGAGTAGCCTACATATGGTGATATAGTTTGTGGAGTACATAATGGAGTTCCATATACATATCCAGCATAGTCATAGGCATCATAGTAGAGTACCACTCTAGATAGATATTCACTATAACCAAGTTTTTAGGGTCTTATATCATGTATCAACCCATTACAATTAAGATTAGATGAACCCACATTGCAAAGTACTTCTTCAGATAGATATTCATTATGGATAAGTTTTTAGGGACCTATTTCATGCAGCTAACCCATTATGATTGAGATTAGATGAGGCCCCATCATAGGTTATAATTCCATCTCGATCTATTGCTCATTCATATACATCATAGTAGAGGCCACAAGGTATTATTTCATGTAGCAATCCACTAAAATTTTAGATATATTAGCCTCATTCATATCACATAGCTTTAGTTACACATCTATTAAGGTTGCATTTTATAAAGTCTCCATGTATAGCTATAGTTATTATACCATAGACATCATCAGATACAAGGCATATTCCTACATAGCATGAGTATTATGATAACTTGTTTAGTTGGCCATTAGGGTTCAGATAGTGATATAAGACACATTCATATCAGTATCATTTCATAGCTTCACTTAGTGGGCAACAATGGAGCCAAAAGACTAGCTAGCCTTTGTATTCTTGAGCTACCTACTCAAAGAGATTGGACACACAGTCCAAACATCAATTAATGCATGCATGATTAATTTATAGCTTTACTTAGTGGGTGATGATGGAGCTGAAGGGACAACCTTTGTATTATTGAGCCACTCTTGGGGAATTGAGCACAAAGTGATATGCACAAAGTGATATCTCACATCCCCTTTTACTAATAACTAACAATCCTAGTTCTAAATAACCATCCCTAGCCAAACCAAATTATCTTAATCTCAATCTTACTGGTATCCCATTTACCAGTCATAAACCAACTCACTTTACCAAATCAATTTACAATTTACAAAACAACAAAGGTTTTTTACTCACATATGTATCAAAATCAAAACTAGCATCACACTAAAACATATCAGTAAACAATAAAATCACATCCTCAAAAAAAATTAACAAATATATGAAACCTCAACATCAATACCAACTAAACTATATCTAAATTAACCATTTTCAACAAATATAACAATATACTCCAAATTCCATAACACATTAAGCATGATTCAAAATCAAAACAAGTATATATATATATATATATATATATATATATATATATATATATATATATATAACTTTTCAAATGCATATACACTAGTATCAAATATAATCAATCATGAATGGGAGTCAATCCCTCACTCCCAGTCTCACTCTCTCTACCAGTGCTAGTCCCATAATCTACTCTAGCACTTGATGACCCCACACCTCCTCAAGCTGCCACATGCATCTTGTGAAGACTCTCTTGCTCCAGTAGTTGACCATGCTCCTCATACAAGTTTGCATATCACCTCTGAATATATGTATACTCATCCATGATCCTTGTGCTAACATAAACAAAATCAGGTGGAGGCATCGTGTGCTTATCTATCTCAACTCTCAATTCATCTCTCTAATATTGCCCTAACATATGCAGTTATTGTTATAACATCCCTATCAAATAGATGGGCATGAATACTGACCATGACTATCACTCGCTCTATCAACCCCTCATCTACCACATCATCAAGAACATGTCGTGTGAGTTCTCAAAGTTTTAACTCAATTATTATCTCCCAATAATCATCATCCCCACTCCCTACCCTAGTCTATGCTCTACCTTGAGCACCTCCTACTTCACCTATGCACAAATTATAACACTACGTTATCTATATACCTTGAAATAAAACTAAAAATCATGAATTTATACATAATTCAAAATTATTAACTACTTACCTCTCATCATTTGGATCAGCTCAGGATCCTCATACTCTAGAGCATCCCTTCTATCAATAAGGTAAAATATATCCCATCGATACCTAGCCCACCATGCGATATACACATTTATATATCCAACATCATCCACATCAAGAATATTTATAGCTACATCATGTGCATCTAAAGGTAATGGTGCTAGCTCAGCCTTAGTAGGCCTTACATGAGATCCTACCCTTGCTGGTGCCTATGTACTCCTCACCCACACCCATGATATTAGGGGCATATCTTGTGGTAACCCAAATTATCTACTCACATGCTTATATTGAAAGTGATCATACACTCTATCCTAGTGGCCATATATTCAACAACTAACTCTCATATATCATAACTACACTCTATCCTCTACCCACCCATGAAATCCTCTATAAGGCCTCCATATGATGTCACTAGCCACCAATATATCTATCACCTACCTATAATGGTCCACCCTAGGGAATTGGATAGCCAAGGTACTCATCCACCACTCTTTAAATAGATGTGGAGTTACCCATTTTTCCCTTGATAATCTAATTAGCCATACAACTGCTATGTGCTCATAAGCCCAATAATGCAATAAGGTCATCACACTCACCCTGCCATTGAATGAATCTTGTGTAAACTTGTATATATCTTTGTATAGGTGGGAAATCATAGTCCTACCCCATGATAATATAGCTCCATATACCTCCACACTGTGCACAATCCTATGCACCTTATATGCAATAGATACTTCACTCCCATCTATATCAATAAATGATTCCAACATAGCATCCAACCACTTTTGTAAGTGTGGAACACTAGAATGCACAATAATTGATAGTAATACATCACTATCATTCTCTCTCTAATGTATACTTAAGGGCACCTATCAAAATACAAGGATACACAATCAATAGCATCATCACCCATGTCATCTTGAAATATCACACATCATCCACTAACTAGTGAATGCAAAATGTGATGTACATCCTCTATATTCACATTAATCTCCCCTATAAGAAGCCAAAAATTACATGTATCTACATTCCACCTCTTACATAAGGTGGCAATCAGATATTGATCCCAATACACTATGCTTAGGTCACACACATGACCCAACCCTACCCTATCCATGATAGCTCTCTCATTTGTAGATAATGATAGTAACCTCAAGGTCCCCATCACCTGGACCCTGTGTAACTCTCTCATCCACACCTCACCTTGAAAAAACACTAAAAATATCACATCCATCAGTAAACAATACCAAGTCAAAATCTAAGAAAAAATAACATCAAATAACAAAGTAACATCTTAGAAAATCCTACCTACAAGACAATAGTATTGGGTAAAGGATAACAGTGTTAGACAGGAGTGCTACAACCTGGATAAGAGCATTGAAACCTACACGAGAATATTAGATACAAGAAAGGAGTGTTAGAACTAGAAAAAAAATTCTTATTCTACTTTTAAGATCTCAAAAACACTAAAATAGGTCAAAAATTTGACAAGAACCAAGCATTTCGGTTACTTATCAGGGCCATATCACTACTAACCTAAACCTAGACTGCCAACTACTCAAACCAGGTCATGGAAATTTCTCATCTCTTTAGCATCTCTCTCACTCCATAGCTCAAGATCTCAACCTAATAAATGAATAAATGAATCAAGAATCAATCCAATTTCCTATATTAGGCACCTTTTTTAATCAAAACAAAATACCATTTTGTCCATAACTCCAACTCCATAACTCTATTTTTCAAACCATTTTATTCCATGAAATCATGACAATGATACTTTCAACGTCAATCTAACTTCACTCTTTTTCTACATTATCTACCTATTATGGCATGCACATCTCTATGTTTCTCTTCTACCCAAATGCACACCTTGGTCATCACCAATCAAAACACGTTCCACTTTCAACACCTCAACCTAATCAATAAAACAAACCTCTCAATCCATTCACAACATACCAACCTTATTTATATTATTACGCCACTAGTCATCACTTTTAGATTGACCTCCTCTATCATAAATTTCATCTCTCTCCAAAAGGGGGGCATAATTCATACTATTCTTATTTTTACACTTATCCAACATACCCACCCACTCTCATAAGTGGACACACCATGGTTCTTACACATCCAGTAATTAGATTATCAAATTTAGCTCATATCAGTCAAGATATATAGCGATTCAGATTATGTGGGTCACTAAACATTATTTAGGACATTTAAAGGGATATACCTTTAGTTTATAGATACACAGACTATTCAGATATAATGGTTCAAATTATATGGATTCATAGTGATTCCAATACAGATATAGACTCAGATATTAGATTTGGGGGCATGTACATATTACACATCTCACACATACAACTACATACCATGTCACATAGTTACAAGATCACATAGAAAACTATAGACATAGTGTAGATCATAGTGTTTTGGGTCTCTAATTTTGTACATGAGGCATGGAAAGATATGTTATATCACATGTGGTTATACAGATGCATAACTCACATCCTAGATTTGGGGATGTGACATAGATGTTCATGTTCTTCATCACTCAAGATTATACAGATCAAATGGTATGACATGCCATTCTTTTCTTGCACATTGACCAGAGTTTTAGATTACACCCAATTGTACCTAGGTTGTCACCAGGTTGGATTACATGGCCATCTACAATGGTTGGTCCATTATATTACCCAGACCCATACTACATAAGTTTGTGAAGGACAAAGGATAGATATTAGTTTTGGGCCTCTGAGTATTTCTCAGTTCTATTTAAAATATTTAGAGTGGAGGCATGACATATTTTTCTCTTCATAGCATACAAATTTTATACACATTTCAAATTACATGAGTTTATGTGGGACAGATGTTAGACATTGGTTTTGGGCCTCTGAGCTTTCATCATCTTTACTCAGATTTAGCATAGGGGGAAAGCATTACCCTCCTTCTCCATGTTACATAGATTCCACATTCAAATTCAATATAGGGGGCATCCATTGTAGATATTCTTTCTTTTTCTAGTCATTATTTGACTCTCCATCCACTTCCTTGGCCATGAAGTGAGTTGGACCCTTGCAGCACATTTATCTCCATGAGTTAGGTTCAGGTACACATGTTTTTTTCTTTATTTTACTTTAGTACTTAATTTCATTACATCACTAAAATAAAAGGGGGGTAAATGTATACACCCTAAATTAGTCAAGCAACCACACATATCATGTCTTTTCAAAGTCCTCTTCACAAGAGACTCCAACTAGAGAATATGATCCTTGTTCACATTAGCCATGTCTTTTATTTTACTTATCTTGGTCTTTTTTCTTGCTTAAATCACCTTTTTTTATCCATAACCAATCATCTAGAACCTTTTTATCCATCTTTCCACCTCAACCAAGTAGTATCTCCCAGGACAATCCTATCCCCCTAGGTCTTGATCCTATAGGATAGGAGTGTTGGGATTGGACTATAGAGTTGGACCCTAGGGTGTCCCATTTTTGGAACTCTTATCCTTTTGAATTTTTGAGTTCTAACAATAATTTCTCTTCACTCAAGAGGTCCTAAACCCTTCTTATCCCCTCCCTTAAATTTTTTTTACCTTTTTATTGTCGGCTAAATGTGAATAAAGCTTCCAAATTCAAAATAAAGAGTCTCCTATATAAATGACTTTAAAAGACATTTTATATCTATCACTTACTACTTTGGCATAATAAATAATTAAAAATTAGTTAATAGTATAGCTCAACATTTTACATCACACATAGAGTTACATGCTTGATCAAGGAAGTGCCTAAGTGAAAGTCATTCTTGCATCTATTATGCACATTGATATGCATGTTCCCTAAGGGATAACTACATTTGATCTAAGACCCTAGCTTGAGGGTTAATATAGACAATTATTAGGATAGTAAGGGTTCTAGATCATGTGATCATACTTCTCTTAACCCAATTTTTTTTCCTTTTTATATTTTGATGTGTTTATTGTTTATATTGAATCATCTATATTAGGAGCTATATCAATATTTAGCACTCAAAGCTTCATAGGTAGATTCATATAGGGATAGTTAACAAAACCTAAAAAACTTAGATCTCGATGACCAGTTTGGACAATAGCAATAGGAGTGCACAATAGCATCGAACCTTAAAGTTCCCTATTTTTGGTGCTCTTTTCCTTTCACTAAACAAAATCTAGATCAAGATTCATGACACTATCCTAGTTTTGTACAATAGTTTTTAGCCTCTGAATCATTCATTTTAGCTTATTTTTTATATAAGTTACTTCTTTTCCCTATGCAATTGATTTGATTAACTTTCTATAAATCTATATTTTACTATATTTAATCACATTTTTCCCTTACTTAAAACCATTTATTTTTTAGGAACTAGACCGTAGTTTCCCAAAAATAATAAAACAACTCCCAAGAGTTCTTTATTTTCTACTTGTTTGTTGAAAGTAGTTTATTTTTAACAAAACAAGTGATGCATGTATGTTCTCCCCCTTCCCATTTAGATAAATTAGATGACTGAAAATGCTCATTCTTTGCCTTTATCACATTGATCCAAAATCATGAAAATAAAGTCTCTAAGGTCCTCCCCAAATTTATATGGTTTGGGTGACCCCAAAATGACCATAAAGTCTTTTCACTTGTCTTTATTTTTCATGCATTTTGGCTTATGAGTTGGAGTTCATCACCTCCTCACGAGTTATTTAGGGAAGATTTGACCTAAGAATTCGTCTCCCAATTTTTTTTAACCCCACTCCACCATGGGGTATATAAATTGAGCTGGTGAATCATTTGTATGGTAGTTTAAGCGGTTAAACTACCTTCGTTAGCAACTACTACCCTCAAAATGTATGATCAACTCATACATCACACTACACTGAGCAAGTGATAGATGCAGTGGTTTTGAAAGGGGAAAGACCTTTTCATAACAATCTAGTTAATGTAAATCTAATTGAAATTATTTCATCACTAGTGTTAGCCATAACTAGGACCATATAGAAATGAGTGAAAATTGATAGTTTATAACCCCACTTGTTGAAGACATGTTGTTGATGCAGGGAAAGGAGCTCAAAGTTCTATGTCATAGTATAAGATCTTGAGAGAAGAGGAGGCCTAAAAACCTTACTTTTCATGCACTTTTACCTTTTTGATTAAAAATTAAAATCTTATCAAGAGTGAGTATATTGATGGAATTTGATAGTATTATGTAACTTTATTATTTTTAGGATTTAGGATGTTACACTTATGTGTTTGTGTCATTTTTTCCTTTCTTACATGGTTTTAAGTATAAACTATTTTTTTTCTATCCACATCATAATGATTCTTGTTTATACATCACTCCTTTGCTTAAAGAGGTGTTATGCCACCCATTTGACATTGTGTCTATGCCTTAGTCCTATTTTCAACCTTTGTGTGCATGTCACTTTTTGGAAAAGGGTGTCATTATAGTTCCCAATTCATTCCAATTTTTATGCCTTTGAGTTTTGAAATAAATCATCGATCATATCTTTAGAGCATGATAATGTCATTTTGTTACTCGAATCATTTCAAAGACTTGTTTGCCTTGTGTCTAAATTCCAATTTAAAAACCAAACCATGTGTGCCTTTTGGATTAATACCTAGTTCTATTATGCCATTTATCTTTGTCTAGCTTATTATCTATTTAAAAGAAGCCTAGTTTTTCTAAAGTTGAGTTTAAAATTAAACTTGACAAGTTTAAATCCAAACATTAATTGATTTATTCCTATGCTTTATGTAATTTTGGCCTAGATATTGATATTTTTCTTTTGGTTTGTGTAACTTAGGTTAATTCTTTATTAAATTTTAAAAATATTGTTTGTGCCTAGATTTTTGATAAATAGCCTATCTTCCATGTGCTTATTATTTCATGCCTTATGCCAACTAACTAGGTTTAGGTTTAAATTTGAGTGCCTAGTTTATGCCAAAGTGTTTCATATTTATTAGATTAAATATCTTACCTTATTTTATTTAAAAATATATCTTTTGTACCTTTTCCAAAAGACCTATTGTATGTTTGTTTTAATCCTAGCTTTTGTGCCTTCTCCAAAATAACTAGCAATTTTTGTTTTTTTTAGAGTGGACTTGTTTGAAACACTTTGAACCTATAGTTTGACATTCTGGTTTTTATTCATCACTTGACCTTTTTGTGTAACACATTTGATGTTAGACATTTGACATTAGACTATTTTAGACCAAGTTTTAACATAGACCTTTTTGGAGATACATCTCCACTTTAGACCAAGTTTAATCCATTTGTCCTTTGGACATTGTTTTTAATAGTCTATAAAACTATAGGCCTTTTTCATGAAAAATTCATCATTGATTTAAATATGTCTCACTTTACTCATAGTGGAGCCATGTGCAATGTAGGATATGATAATGTGGTTGCACAAGATGACTTTGTTCAAGACCCCTATGGTGATGATGTAGTTTGTGAGATATATCCTTATCCTCCTTACAATACTCAATCCAGGGAATAAATCCAATATCCCTTATCCCACTATTCAACCAACATGCCTCCATACTCAAAATGGGACCAAGAAAAGATAGCACAATACCTTGCTAGCATACCATCGATTGTGGAAAAAATTCAACAACAATCGTACTACATTACAATGCCATCGACATATGATCCCTATTTGTTTGATCATCACTTTCTTGAAAATAAGGACAAAGTTTTAATCAGAGCCACAGAGGTAGGGACCAAGTTTTCAACAAACTTCCCCCATGAAAATTTGCCTTGTCTAGTTAGAGGGCTCTACAACATACCTTATAATCAAACCATCGAATAGGCCTATTTTAGAAATCCTCAAGTGCTCATGTCAATGTCATAATAAAATACACATATGTTTATCACAATAAAGGGCCTCATGGAAGACCATTTTATGCAAATGTAAATATCATACCAAACCTATTTGAACTTAGTGCATAACTTTAATATCATAAACATGTCAAACTCTCCTCTTATCTATTTAGCTCCTTCAATAGGGGTATTAATTTAATTGGTAGGTCAAGATAATCAAGGTATAAACCCATTCATTCAAAGCACTTCAATTGGAGACATGTTTAATGCCCCAGCTATTGAAGAAGTGTCTACTTCTTTTACATAGAAAAATGTTCTAAATATAGTGGATAACATGCAAGTGATGCCCAATCTAGGATAAAGTGGTTTAACTTCATAAACAACTAGTCCATAATGAGTAGCTTTAGTTAACACTGTGAGTAATTCACAATAGCATGGGATGAAACTTCTACCTCCCAACCATAACAAGCTACCCCTAATTCTCAACCAACTACTTATTCAAGTAGACAACCATAAGGATTAAGTAGTCAAATGCAAACCAGTGCCTTACCTCAACATAATGTGATGAATGATATTCCACCATAATAGGTGATGACTAACATTCCACAATAATAGGAATTATCCAATATACCAATATAATAGATATAAAACATTCTTCCACCTCAACAAGGGGAAACCAATGTTCCACCTCATTAAGTAGTGATAAATATGCCTCAATAGTCATAGACCAACATGCCTTTACATCACAAACATGTCTAATCAACAACTTATGTCTATTGGTCAACAATAAATGTCAAACGCTCAACAAGCATCTACTTCACAATAAGTGTTCATACAACCAAGAGGTTAAACTATTCAACAAATGCCAATTAGGCAATAATTACCTTTTATTCCAAACATGCCACAAATCCAATGATAGGGCCTTATTTTATAATAATTCCCCTTATTCGACTAAGTTTGACTAGTCGATAACAAGTCCTTATGCAACTAAAGTAGGAATAGTACTTCACCTAGAGCCATATCCTTCCATTCCAATCAAAATTCCCCCAAACTTAGGCCTATATATTGAGTCCAAACTAGAATATCATACATCAACATGTGTAATTCCAACAAGTAAATCTTAATCTATGGATGCATATTCTTGGTTGATTCCCTAAACAAATTAACATTCCATAGAAAACTATGCCTCAATTATACCTAGTCAAATTAATCCACCTTTGATCATATAGCCTCCACGTTAGATCAATATTCCATCTAGTTTCTTGGCACAAGAGCTATAATAAATGAAAGATACAATTGCCACTATCTAAGATGGAAAACAAAATAAGAAGTTTAAGTTGGATGACATGTGTTCTTACCAATTCAACATGGAGTATCTACAAATACCATTTCCTTCAAGGTAGAAACCATCAAATTTTGACAAATGCAAAGATAAAAGAGACCATAACACTCATTTAATAGAATTTTTTATTACTTTCCATCTAGTGGATTATATTGACATATACCTCCTACTTATGTTTCCAAGGAGTCTAGTAGGATAGGGTTTGGAATGGTTCTTAAAAATGTCAAAGAACTTAGTATCTAATTTTGATGACCTTTTAGACAAGTTTGTGTAGAATTTCTCCTAAAATATTGAACATGATATTTCATTGGTAGATATGAATCAAGCCAAATAGAAGGTTGGTGAAAGTTTTGCAAGATATCTATAGAGATGGAGAGTATTTGTTAGCCACTTCACCCATAACCTACCAGATAAACAATTAATCATTGTGTTTACCAAAAAAATACATAGCAAGATATCCTACCATCTGGAGCTATAATGTGGACATACTTTCAAATAAATCATTGATAAAGTTTTTTGATTGAAAAGGCCCTTATTAACAAAGGGATTATCAATTTAACCTCATCCAACCAAAATTATAATCAAATCCAAGGAAATGATTAAAACTAGAACCAGAACTAAGTCCAAGTGCAAGCATCAGCACCAACCCAGGCCAATAATTATGAAAAATCCAAGTAGTTTAGTTGCAATAAGAATGTTATTGGAAATGGAGTAACTGAGTTGTGACATGTTCAAATGCTACAAATACCATTTGTTCAACCAATACCATAAATGCAAATTAAACCTCACCTATAACCTATTCAACAAGAATAGCCTTTACAATGGCCTCGATTAATTCAATAAGTGCAACAACCATTGCCTTTGTAAACCCCTCTTCTAAGGATAAATGTCCCTACTCATCAAGTTTTTAGTGACCTTAGAGAAACTATTGAAGCTATGTTTCACAAACTAGTCACTGTTAATCTAATTAGTTGGCCTATTCTGAAGCACTATCTTGAGGGTATTCATTATCTATATTAGCTAGGTACAATGAGTTCTATGAATACCATTGAGTTAATGGACATAGTATACACCATTGTCTATAGTTAAAACATCGCATTCAAACTATGTTAGAAAATGGGGAGATTGCATTGGATAAAATATATTCTATATCCAATCAGAACCTGGGTATTTATCAAAACCCTTTTCTATAACATAATAATAACACTAAATGCCAGAACAATAATAACAATAGTATCAACAACCAAGACAATAACAATAATTCTAGCAGTAATAACAACATCAGTCAAATGAATGGAACCAAGTCTAGAATGATTCCAATAACCAATAGACTTACCATGTAATTATACATGACTACAACAAAGTTGTAGGTCATCTTGTGGGAGGTTACATTTCAACCATTACCATTAATCTAAGACCAAGTGTTATCAGATCCAGACAATTTTTAACCAATTTCAATCAACCAAATTATGCCAGTGATCGTTCCTTGACTTGGGATAACATATAGGCATACCATCAAGAAATAATTACTAATTTTAGACCGTATATCAATAATTTGTCCTTACTCCATGACCAAATACAAGTGCACCAACAATGAAGACTTATCCTATCTAATCCCCCTACACCATCATTTATTGGCAACAATGATATTGTCTCTAATCTTGATTATGCAATCATAACTTGATGATAAAATATTACCATTGCAGGCCCACAACCATCTGCCACCAAACCCATCCAACCCATTTTTATGGTTAAGAACAAGCCATATATCATTTTGAAAGATAAGATGTTTGATATTGTAGAATAGCTTTAGAAGATGCTTGGATTTTTTGCGTATGTCTACCATCCACAAGAACATCTAAACAGAGTTGCTCGATCAATCCTAGGTTCCTAATGACATAATCCCAAACAAATTCTAACCTTTGGTTGGACATATAATGATAGGATGATAGTTAACTTTTGACCAAAGTGATATGTCATCCTTTGGCCCTCTCCATAACAATACATAGTACATTGAAGTTATAGTAACATGGCACAAAGTGAAGTGAGTCCTCATAGACAATGTATCAAGCTTGAGTATTATGTCTATGAAGCTCATCAAGCATCTTGAATACATAATATTTGATCTTCAGATAAAAAATATCACTATAAAGGCCTATGATAATTAAGAATGGTAATCACAAGGCACCATAAGCTTGCCAGTTATCATTGGGCCTTTACCCACAATACACTTTGCCATGTGCTAGACCTAGACCTATCATATAATTTTCTCTTATGTAGGCCTTGGATACATGAGATTCATGCAATCCCATAAACATTGCACTAGTGTCTTGAGTTCTCTCATTCTAGTATGGAGGTCACCATCTATAGAAATTTGTAGCCTTGCAAACATTACAAACATTTGGAGGTTGAGTATGAAATTTATAACTACTAATTTGGCTTAGATTCAGTTCCCAAGAAGGATAAGGTGAAATAAATACTTGTCAATTTACCAGATGCCAATTGCATCAACCCCAATACCCTTGAATTATCCTCCCATATGTCACCTCCTAAAATTTTCTATCATTTTAACAACATGGCTAATGGCCCAGGAAAATATTTGACCCATGATATGTTCCACATTACCAAGCTTCCACAGAACCTTAAGTCCTATGGAAGACTGAAATCTAATCCACCTTGTATGGAATGGAAACAAAAGGGGAAAGGCAAGTTCCATAGTCTAGATCTTATCATTTTCACATTAACCACTGGCCAAGAATAGTACCCACTTATAAATGATGAATCTAGGTTATACATTGACAAACTAGATAACTACTATAAAAATGCCAAATACCCCATTTCTAATAGGATCATGGATAAGCAAGCCTATGAAGGAGGAGGCCTTGGGCCATATTAGGAGGGAACACTTGAGCTAATCTCTATAACTCAATACAAAATAACATATGATCTTGAATTTAAATTGCCTAAGGATGACCCCACATATCTTATTCATGTTCCAACACTAATGAATAGTGATGTTGATGTCGATAGTGAAGTAAATTCTGATCATAGCCTTTATGAAGACCTTGCCAATAATCTATTTGACATTCATGCCATTTGTAACCTTAAACTAGTTATCCATAATCTATTTCCTCCTTATCACCCTCAACTTATAGTTTGGGACTAATAAGAATCCATAGTTCCTATAGACGAGTTTGAGAATGATGAGGCCTTTTGAAATTTTCTAGGCCTAAGAGACAATGTTATGTTAAAAGACCACAAATAAGGGTTCTCAATCAAACTGTATCATGTAGCTTATTTTGGAGATCAGGTGAACACCCTTAGCCAAAATAATTAAATAAAACATTGAGGTCTCAAAGTGAAAACCTCTTTGAGGAAATTTTAAACCAAGGTAAAAGTAAACAGAAAGGCCAGTCTAGTGGTGAAAACCTAATTTAGGTGTCATTAGATGGGGGTGTTTACCCTTCCTTAAGTATATCTCAAGAGACCACTAATGATGAACTTGCCTATGGGTTCAAGTTTAGTTCTGAAGAGTAGCATATCTTTGACCAAATGATCCAAGAGTTTCTAATAGTCTTTGTGACATGACCATCTCTACCATTGGGAAATTTTGATTCATATTACCTAGGATAACTTGAAGAGCCAATCCAAATAGAGGACTTTACCATTTCAAACCAATTCAAATCATTGCCAACCATTCTAGAAGATGGTTCAACTCTCCTTGTAGAGGACACTACAGAAGTCAACATCAGGACTTTAGATGACTTGAAATATATCAAATTAGGTACATCCCTCACTAAGGAAGAATATAAAATCTTTATATCCATTTTGAGGGAATTTGTTGACATATTTTCTTGGGCCTATTCTAATATGTCAGGTTTGGACCTCTCATTACTTTTGTATCACCTTGTTATACATCTTGATGTCACACCTATGAAACAAAAATTGTGAAAGATGCATCCTCACATTACTATATTAGTAAAAAAAGAGTTGGAAAAACTCTTAGAAGTGATATGTATTCAATTGATCAACTAATTAGAGTAGATCTTTAATGTTTTTCTAGTTAGTAAGAAGCCAAAAAGAATCAAAATATGCAGTAATTTCATACATATAAATAAGGCCTACCCCAAGGATGACTTTTTATGCTAAACATTGACATAATAACTATTTCTATAGTGGGGCATGAAATGCTTTCATTGATGGCTAACCAAGATAACTTTATAGGGCTACATGGCTAAATGTATCATGATTCCCAGTGAGTTCAAGATAGAATATGTCAACTAGAAGGCCATCAAGAGACAAGTACTTGTAGATTAGCTTGTTAAATCTCCCCTTATAAATACAAAATCTCTAACTTTTTCGTTCCCAAATGAGTCCATTATGACCATCATTGAAACAACTCTTGAGTAGCACTAGAAGTAGTATTTCGATGGATCATTCATAGCACATGGATAGGGGATAGGCCTATTATTTATTATACCATAGGGGGATCTTATCTCTAAATCATTATGTATCAACTTTCCTTATACCAATAACATGGTTAAGTATAAATCACTCATCAGAGGGATTTGAAAAGTAGTATAATTGATTATTTAGCATCTCAAAGTTTATAGTGATTCATATTTAATCATCAATTAGGTTACAGACCATATTCAAACCAAAGATGACAAGCTAGTATCATACAAGGCCATGATCGACACTCTTAAATAATAGATTGCTGACATACAGTTTGAACACATACCAAGGGCTAGTAACAGAATAGTATATGCCATGGTCACCATTAGATCTTTGATCTGCCATACAATAAGGCAAAAGAATATCAATTCCTTGTTGAAAATATTTTAGTACTAGCTTGTGAACCTTTAATAGTCATAAAGATATATGATATTATTGGTCCCAATTCGATATGGTATTCAAACCTTTTCACCTACCTTCATGACCATATTATGCCACCAGACCTATCCCACAGATATAAAAATGCGTTTATCCACCATTCCTCACATTATACCTTACTTAAACTAACCCTTTACCACCACAGATTTGATATAACTCTACTTCATTTTTTAACTTTGATAGAATCAACATTAATGTTGTGGGAAGTTCATGAAGGAGTATGTGGATCCCACACAATCGATGCCATCTTATCCAAAAATTTCCTCCATACCAATTATTATTTCCCAACTATGGATATAGATGTAGCTACATATGTTAAAAGTTGCAACAAATATTAAAGGCATGCTAATCTAATTTATTCCCCAACCAAAACACTGGAACCAATGCTTACACCATGGACATTTGCTACATGGGGCCTCAATATCATTGGTAAGATTAACCCAACCTCATCTAATGGCCATAAACACATCCTTACTGCTACTAAATATTTCACTAAGTGGGTTGAAGCGATACCCCTCACTTACATGACTAGAAAACAAATTTCCAAGTTCATCTTCAACCATCTCATTTGTCACTATGGTATCGCATCTGATATTATATCTAATAATAGTGGATCATTTAATAACAATGATGTTATATCATTATGTGTTGAGTACAACATTACTCAACATGTTTTTAATGCATATTGTAGACACCTAAATCTGGCCACTAATAACCTCTAACTAGGATTTTAACCAATTTCCACCAAAGTGCACAATTTGGCCTAAAACCACTAAATCACATTAAATGAGTTGAAATTGATATATTCAAGCTCCAATTTTGGCTAGAGTATCATTAAATGGGAAAATGCAATTTATGGGCTAGCTAACTTTGATCAAATCATTTCGAGTCAAAATGCCATTTTTGCACATGGGTGCTCTGGATTGCTCTTTTATATCAAATTTCTTGTACAAGACACATGAATTTTTTATCTTGTGCTAACTAAATTCTAAATGAGATAATGAATCCAATGCATCTAACATTGACTTCCAATTCCAATTCAATCAAATTTTAGACCAATAACAAGGCATTCTGATCAATTTGAGTAATTTATACACAAAGTGCTTAATCATGCTTAAGAGCTAATTAATCCAAATCAAGGCCTAGTTAATAATTCCATGAAAACTTGTTTTTATAAATGAATATTGAATAACTGCATCAATAGGTGACCTCATTTCTTGGGAAGACATCCCTAGTCCATAAATATCTTTATGGGTCTCCCATGCCTCTTTATTACCTTCCATACCTCATTAATTTCCCTTATTCCAAATTCATGATGAGGATAATTATGGATTTTAATTACATAATTCAATTAATTTATGACCACACATCTCAATCTTGAGATGGACAGTCATGGTTGATTCTGGTCATTCTTGAAAATCTATAAATAGAGAGGCCATGAACATCATTTTTAAGAATAATTTGTGCAAAGTTACCATGTCAAATTAATTCTAAGAGCTCTTACATTCCAAAGTTATGATGCAAAAATATTGATCCAAGCCAATCCAAAGCCATAAGGTGTCAAGGAGAAGAGGAGATAGCCAAGCCTCCTTTGATGAAGACTTCATGAGCACAAGCTAAGCAAACCACTACAATAAACATTTGAGCATCCAAGGAAGGTGAAGGATTATTGTTTTTCTTTACTTTTTAGTTGTGCCTTTCTTTTTCTTTTTTCTTTTTTTGTTATTAAGCTCACCCTAGTAACTAGGCCTAGAGATGTATGCTAATTAGTGTGTTTTTTTATCAATTTGTTTATATTTTTAGACTAACACAATACTAATCACCTCTCTTGAGTCAAATTATTATTTCACATAATGGCACATCCAGTGGGATCACACCCCATAAATTTGATCAAATATCACTTACAAGTAACATACTAACTATTTTCATGAAGGGTCTTAGAGTGTGAAAGCAAAAAAGGTGAAGATTTGAGCAAAAAGATTATTTTTTGGAGCTCAAAATTTTGTTCTTAAGATTATGTAATTCAGATCCCAACTCAGCCTAACTTGACCCAACTCACCCTAACTCAGATCCTAACTCAGCTTGACTTGACTAAACTTGCCCCAACCTAGATCCCAACATAGCATGACTTGACCTAAATTGCCCTAAATTAGATCTCAACTCGACCTGACTTGACCCAACTCACCCCAACTTAGATCCCAACTTAGCCTGACTTGACCCAACTCGCCTCAACTCAGATCCCAACTCAACTTAACTTAACCTAACTCACCCTGACTCAAATCCCAACTCGACCTGACTTGACCCAACTCACCCTGACTCAGATCCTAACTTGCCCTGACTCAGATCCCAACTTAACCCAACTCACCCTGACTCAGATCCCAACTTAGCCTGACTTAACCCACCTCACCCCAACTCAGATCCCAACTCAGCCCAACATGACCCAACATGCCCTGACTCAGATCCCAACTTGGCTTGACTTGACCCAACTTTCCCTAACTCAGATCCCAACTCATCTATGTCAACCTAAGAGTTCATTTTCTTAAGTTAATTGTTTCATCTTTAAAAATACTTCAAAGCTAAACCACTTTCTAACATTTCTCTTGCAAGGTCAACTTGGAAAATTGATAAAATGTGTTTAAATCATATTTTATATACTTTAAAATGAACTAGGAACATTATTTTGGTGCTTAATATAACATTTAGGTGCTTAAGTAAGTTTTTAGCATTAGTTTTCAAAGTTTACAATTTTAAGACCAAGGGGTCAAATGAACACCACCAAATCTTTCATTTGGGTTTAAAATTGAACACACTTGTAAATTTTGTTTTCATTGTTTCAATTAGCACTTTGTTTTCATAGAATATAAGGATGTTGCACGTATGTTTTTCTTTTTGTCCCCTTTAAGGAACCCTTGGAATCAAAAGTGTTTTCCTTATTTGTAAATTGCCTAGTCTAAGGCATAGAAATAACATCATCTAAATCACTCCTAAAAAACTCATAAAAGTATTGGGTGACCTTGATAATGACCCTAAAGTCTTTCTATTTTATGCTTTCTTTATTTCATGTAAACTTGGCTTACAAGGGGACATCATTACCTCCCATGAGTTCTTTATGGAAGCTTTGACCTAGGGTTTCACCTCCCTACATTGACTTCATTTGAATCCATATTAGAGTTACACACAGGACGTAGTGGCACTTTGGACATTGCACTACACTAAGCGAACAACAGGATGTAGTAGTTGAAAAAAAGACTAGATCTTTTTACAATAAGACAAGTGATATAGACCCAAAATATGTGCTTTTATTTTGCATTGTTTGATGTGAAAGTTATTTTGCAATCAATTCCCCTAGAACATTCAAAAACTTATAGATCTTAGACAAATCCCCACTTGCCGTAGAAGTATTATTGGTGCAAGGTGCAACTCAAGCTCCATGTTGTAGTACTATTATTTGAGATAAGGGGGGTGTAAAAACCCTATTATATAATGTGCATTTACTTTTGGATGAACACTTAAAATCCTCTCAAATGACATATATTTATAGATTCTAACAATACCAAGCAACCTTGTCAGTTTAGGATCTAAGAGTGATTAATTAGTTTGTTTTGTCTTAGATTAAAGTCTTGTTTGGAATCAAAACTTGGTGTAAACAAATGATGCAAACAAAACACATGGTCCTCATTTTCCTTTGAATTAAGAGACATTATGTTACCCATGTGAAATCATCAATTTGCCTTGTTCAAAGTTCATCAAAACTTGGAGTCATATCATCCACTTTGGCATAGTTATGCTACCCAGTTGAGTCTATACCTTTGCCAAAGTTGTTTAAGTCCTTCATTTCTAATCTAAATTTGAAATTGAACCTTTATAAGTTCATAGGGTTGATGTGTTAAGTGGGTTTCCATTTACACTAAACTTGAGGGAACTTAGGTTTAATTTCCAATTTGGGTTGAAAGTCATTTTAAGACTCATGATTGTTATCACCACTTGATATACTTAAGTCATTTCATGCTAAACAATTGCACTTTGAGTCTATGCACCACAACATTTTAAGTCAAAAAATGTAGTGTTATGATATCAAATTTATGAGAAATCATATTTGCCTTAGAGAGTTTTTAAAACAATAATTTTGTCGCATCTTTTGGGTAGTATAGCATTGTTACGTTGCCAAAACATTTTAGATATTGTTTCATAGGCCCTCTTTCATAGAGTTCAAATTTGTTCCTACATTTTCAAACCAATCTGAGTATACTTTTATGAACCTTTATCTAGTATAGTTACGTCATTCACTTTAGTCTAGCTTATTTTTCAAAAAAATCAAGTTTTATACCATTATTTGTGAGAAAATAAACTATCTCTAAAGTGCCTTTTGTTTCATACCTTATACTTATTTGATTGAGTCCATGTCCAAGAATCAAATGCCTAATTTTTGCTAGAAGTGTTTCAAATCTTTTGGATTAAAAATTTCATCTATTTTCAAATTGTAGATTTTGACACCATTTGGCCAAGTATCCTAGCACATGCCTTGTTTGAGCCTAGATTTTGATGCCACATTTAGCCAAAAGACCTAACAACTTTTAATTACCTAGATTAGACTAATTTGAAACACTTTAACCTTAGTGTTTGGCATTTTTATTTTTGGTTCATTTACTTAAAATTTTTGTAATATGTGTAACTTTAGATACTTAATGTTAGGTTGTGTTATCACAAATCATTACATAAAACTTTTAATCCTTTTGATGAATCTAAACCAAGTTTTAACATCATCTTTTTAGACATTGTCCTTTTAGATTTTGTAAAAATCTCTTCCCTTCCTATCAAAAAGCATTGACTCAATCCAAAGAAATGTGTGTTTGGAGTAACCTCAAGAAATTTACTTAGCTTCATTGTGTCTCATAAGGGCATTGAAGTCGATCCAGCCAAAGTCCATGCTATAATCGAGATGTTGCCACCAACCAATTTAAAGTAACTTTGAAATTTGTAGGGCAAGATCCATTCAATCTGACACTTCATCTCTCAATTAGTAGACAAGTGTCATCTATTTACACATATTCTAAATAAGGGAGTTACATTTCACTGGCATGACCACTACCAAATAGCTTTTCAAGAACTCAAGGACTATCTAGTTAATCCATCTATTTGATTACTTCCTATACCAAGAAGGTCATTCTTGTTGTATCTATCAGCTATAGATAATGCCTTGGGGGCACTTTTGGCTCAACATGATAATAATGGAAAAAATCATGTAGTATACTACTTAAGCCATACTTTGGTCATATATGAACACAACTATGCACTTATTTAAAAATCTTATCTAGCCATGGTCTTCACAGCTCAAAAATTGTGCCATTGCATGTTGAACAATAAGACCATGATCATTTTAAAAGTAGATCCACTCAAGTATCTACTATCTAAAACATCTCTATAAGGTAGAATGTCCATATGAATCATGTTTCTTAGTGATTTTGACATAAATTATGTCAATTAAAACAAAATCAAAGGACATGTACTTGGAGATCAACTTGTTGAAGTACCCCTTACAGACACAAAGCCACTCACATTTCATTTTCCTAATGAATCCATAATGACCATCATTGACACACCTCTTGGGGAGCAAAAATAGAAGTTATATATTATTGGTTTATTTACTATACATGGATCAGGGTTAGGTCTCTTATTTATTACACCACATGGGGATCTAATCCCTAAGTCATTCAAAATTAGTTTTCTTTGTACAAAAAACATGGCTGAGTATGAAGCACTTATCACAAAAATTTGATAGATAGTATAATGGAATATATCTCATCTAAAGGTTCATGGTGATTCTCAATTAATCATCAATCAGGTCACAAACCATTTTTAGACCAAAGATGACAAGTTGGTTCCATATAAGGCTACGATCGATACCCTAAAGCAAAAAATTGCAAATATACAATTTGATCATATACCAAGGGCTAGTACAAGAACTACAGATGTCATGGATAATATCAGCTCTTTGATTAGACAAATAGATAAAGCTAGAGAATATCAGTTCCTTGTTGATAATTTATTTGCACCAGCTCATGAACCTTCAACCATTGTAATGATTTGTGATACTATTGGTCCTAATTCTATCTGGTACTTAGACCTTTAAAACTACCTTATTAACTAATTTCTACCTCCTAACCTATCTCTAAAATAAACCAAAGCCTTTATTCATCATTCCACTCATTATACTCTACTTAGATCCACTCTTTACCACCATAGTTTTGATACAACTTTGATTAATTGCTTAACTTCAGTAGAGTCTACACTAGTATTAAGAGAAATTCATAAAGGAGTATGTGGAGCTCATTATAACAGGGTAGTCCTATCCAAAAAGCTCTTACGTACTATTTTTTAGTGGCCCATGATGGACGTAGATGGAGCTACATATGTAAAGAAGTGTGATAAATGTTAATGACATGATAATCTGATTCATACCCTAGCACAAAATTTGAAATTGATGTTGACATCATGGCCATTTTCTACATGTGGACTTGATCTCATTAGGAATATCAACCCCACTTCATCTGATAGCCATAAACATATCCTTATTGCCATTGAGTATTTCACTAAGTGGGTTGAAGCTATAACCCTCACATGATTGGAAAACAAATTTCCAAATTTAACTTCAACCATCTCATTTTCCGCTATGGTATCCCTTCTAACATTATATATGATAATAGAGGATCATTCAAGAACAAGGATGTAGACTAGTTATGTATCGAATATAACATCACATAACATTTTTCTACAATATATTACCCTCAAGGTAATGGCCAGGCTAAAGTGGAACAAAACCATTGTCAATATTCTCAAAAATATAGTCAATGATATCAATCATGATTGGCACCTATAGATATTCTCTGCCCTTTGGGCTTATCATTCCAATCATCATACTCCTACAGGAGCCACTTCATACTCACTTATTTATAGTACTGAAGCCATCCTTCCCATTGAGGTTGAATTTCCTTCACTAGGCATATCTTTCAAACATGTCCTATATTATCATGACTATCGAGTAGCTCACCTACAAGAGCTAGACCTACTTGATGAAAAATGTACAACTGTGCTCAATCATCTTTAGGCATATCAAAACCAACTCAAAGGCCACTACAATCAACATGTCAAATATAGAAAATTTAAACTTGGTGATCTTGTTCTTAAAGAAAACCAAAAGAATACCATGTCTAAGAAGAAGCAGAAAGGTAAATTCAAACCAAACTAGATAGGGCCTTTCATCATTATTGTAGATTATGGATTAGGGGCATACAGGCTTGCCACACCAGATCGAGATAAACTTCCTAAGCTAATGAATATTATTCACCTCAAGTAATAATATGCTTGAGTGCTAAGGTGTATTATCTATAAAGACCATTTTAGTGGTGTCATTTTATCACTATACGTTTTTGTATAAATATCATTCTTATCCATCCTCTTAGCCTTATCTATTTTACCATTCCATTTTATCGACCAGACATGTTCTAAAGACTAGCCCATTTAACCTTGGTTTTTTCCATTCATTACATATTTTTAGCATCAAGAAATTTAATCATTTTCATCAGTTCTTTTAATTACTTCAGATAGAGATCATATTTTAGAGTAGTATGATAGAAGTTTTAGCAATTTCATCCTTCATTTATAATTTGTTTCTTATCACTAGTCTTATTACTAATTATAACCACCTTTGGTTAAATTAGTACCATTGATCTATGACATTGTGTCCTATTTATAACCACCTATGGGAAAACTAAGAGAAACATTTGTTTATTATGTCTTGGCATACCAACTTGCCACTTCTTATGCCATGCTATGACTTTTTACCACCTATGCCTATTTTATCTTAATTGACTACTACACTAGTCAAATTCCTCTATTGTAGGGTGGAACTACAGTGACTTAAAGTCCTACACTGGGACTATGTAGGTGATGCTGGATACTTGTTGAGGTCATCTCAGTCACCCTTTTTACCATGCTCTCATCATTTTATGAACAACTTAAGTTTGAACATTCTCATCATTTTATGAGCAAGCTAAGTTTAAATTCTCTCATCATTTTGTGAGCTTGAACCATGTAGTGTCTCATCATTCTTGATCAAGCTGAGATACTTCCAAATTTCCAAAAACATTTGTAAAATTTTTAGAAAAAACCAAAAACATTTGACCACTTCTTTGTCTTAAGGATTCTAGGAACCCTTACTAAGTTTCAAGCAAACCACTTGTCACTTAGTTTCCCCATCCTTTTTGGCCTTTTATCTCATGCACTTACCATTTTGTAAGACCATTCATAGTCTTCTATCGCATCTATTATGTTTATTTTTATTAGTTATCAAATTCTTCTTATTCCCTAGGAGAACTAAATTTGGTCTAAAGTTTTTTATTAGATATTACATCCATGGAACTGTGTAGGCAATGTCTACTTGTCTAGTGCATATGGAGACATCTCAACCTCCCCCTTCCTTTTTCTTATATTACCCTATTTTATAGGGGCAATGTTCATATGGTTTATATTACATTATTTATTTATTTTTTTCTACTTATTTTATTTGTTTATGTGCCTGTTTGTTTGATTTTAGCACTATTGCCTTGATTCAGATTATGTGTGTTCATTAGGTGATTTCTTACCCACACTTATACTTGAATCCATCTATATTCATATGTTTAGATTGTCATCATATTTTTTATCATTAGTGCATTGTTTTCTATTGAGGATTGGATTATAGGAGTAAGTCCTTATGCATATTTTGACCAAGTCCTCATGATCTTATACCATGATGCCTACCAACATGTGCTACAACAAACCTCAACTTCAAGAATTCTATTTAGTAATGGCAGCATCAACATCTCTTTGACATCAACATCCTGATTTAATCCCAATCATATCCCAAATAGAGTAATTAACCATGAAATAATTTCACCCTTTATTAGTTTGGATGAGCATCTCCTTACTAATAGGTTGATCTAATTCATTATTACCCTCTATCTTAGTTATCATCATCCTCAGCCAAGTTTATCATTATTTTAATAATCAAGGTTTAATGATTATAACCACCTATGGGTAAATCATTATACACCATCCCACTTATATTTCTCAATGATTATAACCCCCTTTGGGAAAATCATTATGTTCTCACCATTTTACTTTTTCTACCCATACAAGGGCACATTATTATCTTGTTTATCTATTTTAACTAGGGTAGTTCCATCTTCTCAATGATTATAACCACCTTTAGGTAAATCATTATGTTATCATACCACATTGCCACTATTTGGGTACAATGCTTATAACCACCTTTAGGTAAACCATTGTACACCATCACACTTTCATTCCCAGTGATTTTAACTACTTTTTCAAAATCATTGTGTTTTCACCCCATCATCTTTCCTTTCTTTGGTCCCCTCATTTCGCTTCTTATTGAGGGACTGTTTGTCAACCTACTTGTGCCAACCATTCCCTCGAGGAGGAAAACCATCATATAGTTAGTTTATCATCATTACAGTTGTAGGCATATAGGACCTTTTCATTTTTTGAGAAGATGTTAATGTGCTTATAGCTTGCAATGCCTTTTCAAATAATAGAAAATTGTAGACACCTAAATCTGGCCATTGATAACCTCCAACCAGGTTTTTTACCACTTTCCACCAAAGTGCACAATTTAGCCTAAAAATACTAAAGCACATTAATGAGTTGAAATTTATATATTCAAGTACCAATTATGGCCAGAGTATCATTAAATTGGGTAATGTAATTTATGGGCCAGCTAACTTTGATCAAATCATTTCGAGTCAAAATGCCAATTTTGCACCTAAGTGCTCTGGATTGCTCTTTTTTATCAAATTTATTATATATGACATGTTCTTTTTTATCTTGTGTTGACAACATCCTAAATGGGATAACAGATCCAATGCATCTGACATTGACTTTCAATTCCAATCTAGTCAAATTTTGGAACAATAACAAGGCATTCTAATCAACTTGAGTAATTTGTGCACAAAGTGCTTAATCATGCTTAAGAGATAATTAATCTAAATCAATGCATAATTACTAATTCCATATAAATTTGTTGAAAACTTATTTTTAGAAATGAATATTTAATATCTACATCTTTAGGTGACCTCATTTCTTGGGAAGACATCCCTAGGCCATAAATGCCATAAATATCAAGATTATGGGTCTCCCATGCCTCTTTACTACCTCCCATGCCTCATTAATGTCTCTTCTTCAAAATTCATGATGAGTATAATTATGTATTTTAATTACATAATTCAATTAATCCATGACCACACATCACAATCTTGAGATGGACGATCATGATTGATTTTGGTCATTCTTAAAAATCTATAAATAAAGAGGCCATGAACATCATTTTTAAGATTAATTTTTGAAAATTTACCATGTTAATTGATTCCAAGATCTCTCACATGCCAAAGTTATGATTCCAAAATATTGAGCCAAGCCAATCCAAAGCCACAACGTGCCAAGGAGAAGAGGAGATAGCCAATCCTCCTTTGATGAAGACTTCATGAGCATAAGCCGAACAAGACACTAAAACAAGTATTTGGAGCATCTAAGAAAGGTGAAGGATTATTATTTTTTCTTTACTTTTTAGTTGTGCTTTTCATTTGTTTTTGTTATTAACTTCACCCGAGTAACTAGGCCTACATATGTATGCTAATTAGTGTGTTTTTATAAATTTGTTTGTATTTTTGGACTAACATAGTACTAATCACTTCTCTTGAGTCAAATTTTTAGTTCACATGTATTACCCACAAAGTAATAGCCAATTTGAAGCATCTAACAAAACCATTGTCAACATACTTAAAAAGAATATCAATGATGTTGGCCATGATTGGCACCTCCAAATCTTTGATTCCCTCTAGGCATACCACACTAATTATCATACCAAAATAGGAGCAACTTCATATTCCCTTGTTTATGGAATTGAGACCATTATTCCCATTGAGGTCGAGTTACCTTCTCTATACATCTCATTAAAACATGTCCTAAATGATGAATATTATCGAGTTGCTCACCTGCAAGAGCTAGAGTTACTTGATGAAAAATTCATGGTCACTATCAAAAACCTTCAAGCATATTAGAACTGAATTCATGGCCACAATAAATGGTGGTTCAAACATAGATAATTTGAGCTTGGTGATCTTTTTATCAAAGAAAACCAATAGAGTACCATAGCTAAGAAAAAGCATAAGGGAAATTTCAAACCCAACTGGATATGCCCATATATCATGGTTACAAATTCTGGCTCTGGAGCAGATAGGATTACTACACCAAATGGGAATGAACTCGATGAGCCAATGAACATTGTACACCTCAAGTGTTACTTCACTTGAGAGACTTGATGTATTATCTATGAGGCCTATTTCTATTATAACATAATAATCAACATTCTTATTTTTACTATACCATTCTACCATACCATTCCTATCAACTAATGTTATTCTTAACCCTCCATACCCAACCCCTTTGACCTTGGTTCCATTTCATTGATTGCTTGAGCACTTTCAATGAAAGGATTCAGATCAAGTTTCAACAATTGATTCATTATTTTATACAAAGGCCATATTTTGGATTAGTATGATAGTGTTTTCAAAATTGTGTCCTCCATTCTTTATTTCATTCCATTCAAGTACTACTGATTATAACTACCTTTGAGAAAATCAGAGTACCACCATCTTGTTACTAATTATAACTATCTATGAGAAAATTAGTATCATTGACCTATATCAAAATTTATTAATTATAACTACCTATGGGTAAATTAAGAACAACGTATTTTATCATTCTTTAAAGTCCCACCTTTCCATTCTTATGTCGTATTGTGTCATTTGTCTACTTTGCCTAGTTTGTGCATTTGTTGCTACCTAGTCAGATTTCTCTGCTATAAGGTGGAACTATAGTGACTTGAGGTCTCATTCTAGGACTATGTAGGTAGTGATTGATTCACATTACAGTCAACTTAGTCACCCTTTGCCATGCTCTCATAATTTTTCCACCAATTTTATGTTTAAACACTCTCACCATTTTATGAGTTGGACCATTTGGTATCTCATCATCCTCACTTGAGTTGAGATGCTTCAAAAATTACAAAAACATTTGTAAAATGACATAGAAAATCCTAAAACATCATCATCAACCACTTCTTTACCTTAAAGATTCTGGGATCCCTAGCTATTTCATAAGTAACCACTTGTCATTTAGTTTTCCCATCCTTACTGACTTACTATCCCATGCTCTCACCATTTTATGAGCCCTTTACCATTTTCCTCTACAACATCAATCATGTTTTCTTGATCATCATTTTCTTTTATCCCATCTCTTGGGATAACTACATTTGACCTAAAGTTTATGATGGACCTTGCATCCATGAAATTATGTAGGTAGCATCCACTTGCTTTGTGTATCAGGAGTCAACTCGACTACCCCTTCCTTTTATTCTCTTACCCCATTTTTTTTTTGTTGTTTCCTTTAACCTAGGGGAAATGTTTGTTGTCTTCTTTATTCTCTATTCATGCAAACATTATGATTAACCAATGTTTGTGTTTTTTTATATAATTTCTTGGTGTTTTGTTTCCTTATTGTTTCTTTATATTTAGTCTTCTTATTTTTTGTTTGTTTTCATGTGTTTTTACTTTCATTATTGTGCCTTGATTTATTCTATGTGTGTTCATTGGGTGATTCTTTTCACATTATTCTTAAATCCATCCATATTCATTTGTTAATAGTATCATCATGGTTCTTATAATTGATGCATTATTTTTTATTATTTATTAGATCATGTGTTAGTACTTATGCATATTTTGGCTAAGTTATCATGGTGTTCTATCATGATTCATACCATCACATACTACAAAAAAATCAGCTCGATAAATCTTATAAGAAATATGGCCATGATACTTCTCCTTAGCACTTGAAAAATTCCCACTCTACCTGAATCATTCCCCACATATAGAGTAATTAAATAATGAAATAATTTTAATCCTTACTAATTAGGATGTGCATCTCCATACTATAATTTTTTCTAAATTCATATTTTTCCTATATACCAATTTAATCATACTCTATGAGTATGAATTCAGCTGGTAAGCCCCATTATCAAATTTTCCATCATTACTCCCATCATGGTACCAATGGTTATAACCACCTCTAGGCAAATCATTGTATCTCATCTTACTTTTGATGTCAATGATTATAACTACCTCTGGGAAAATTATTGTATGTCATCCCACCCAATAAGCTAATGATTATAACCACCTATGGGCAAATAATAATTTTTTGAAGGTTAATGATTATAACCACCTTTGGGCAAATCATTATATTTTTTTTCCAATTGGAGCATGTTTTCATTCTTTAAAGTGTGTTTCAAGATCTCTGAACAAATTTCATGCAATTAATGTTGAATCTTGTGAGGTGGTGTGAGAGCTCAAAAAAAACACAATTCCAAGAAAAGAAAAATGTTTGTATTAATCGATCAAATTCCTCATTTGATTAACCTTCCAAAAATGAAATTTGGGGTACATATAGTAAAAATTAGGAAAATACGAGGAAGCCCCTAATTTTCCTAATTAAATAATTATATTAAAATATAAGTATCCTATGTACCCTTTATAATTAACCTAAGGAAGCTTAAATAACATATAGTGGCCATACAACCATGTAGGCAAAACCCAATGAAAAAATGCACTACACTAACACCCCCCTTAAGTGTAGCTTAGGTGAGATGAGAATTTGGTGCCATCATTGAATGTTTGATGAGGTACCCAAGTACATAGAGATGAACCTCTATAGGAGGAAGAAGAAGGTAGAGCATCCCTAACCCCAATGAGAGCTCACAAATGAATAAATTTACTCTTTGTGAAGGGATTAGTTAGAATATCTACAATTTGCTCTGATGTTGGATAGTATCAAATATCAATGACTTACTCATTGATAAGCTCCCTGATGAAATGCATGTGAATCTCTATTAACTTGGTCCTTTGATGGAAAATTAGATTCATAAAAATTTGGATAGTGTTTTGGTTATCATAGTAGATCATTATTGGCTTATGAAACTAGATACCAAACTTAGTGAGAATCCCCTGAAGCTAAATTATCTCAATGGTGGCATTAATATCCCCTCTATATTTTACCTTTGTATATGATAAAGCAATTGCATGTTACTTCTTACTTGACCAACTTATTATACCTAAACCAAGTGAGAAACAGTAGACTAAAGTGGAATTTTGACTCTGAATATCTCTACACCAATCTAAATCTATGTATCTAATCAAATTAACCTCTATTCCTACTCCATAATTTATCTCATAATTGTGCAAACGGTAAATGTAGTGAAGAATCAATTTTGTTGCTTTCCAGTGTAATCCATGTGGCTCTTGCATAAACTGAGAGACCAATCCAACTGCATAGGATATGGCAGGTCTAGTGTGTGTGAAATAGATAAGACTACTCATGAGTTACTGATATAGAGTTACATCAATGAGTGGTGTAGGAAAATCAACCTCAAGCTTCACACTAGACAAGAAGGGAGTATGAGTTGGATTAAAATCAACCATGTTAAACCTCAAAAGCAAATCAAAGAATACTTGGATTATGATAAAGTTATCCAGGAATTTGATTGAATAATTTCAATCTCAAGAAAGTAGTGCAATAATCCCATGTCTATCATTTAAAATATATCTAAAAGTGCAATTTTCACTATTGAGATGGATGATTGTGAACTCTCTGTAATGAGTAAGTCATCCACATAGAGAACTAGGATCAACAAAGAATCATCCTACCACAAGATATAGACATTTGAATCTGAATGGCATCTGGTAAACCTAACTTTGAGGAGAAAGGAGTCCATCTTGTCATACCATCCCCTAGGGGCTTGTTTGAGTTCTTAGATAGATTTATTAAGTGTAAAGACTAAGGAAGTATCTCCCACAAAGCCTTGTGGTTGCTCCATATATATCTCTTTTTTGAGTTCACCATGTAGAAAAGCACTCTTTACATCTAATTGGTGAACATCCCACTGATGTATGGTTGTGATGGCTGGAGTGAGTTGTAGACACCGCAAACGTGTCTGCACCTTGGTTCTCCCCCTTGGCCCTTTCTCCCACCTAGTCCCCCTTGGCCCTTTCTCCCACCTAGTCCTCCTTGGTCCCTAACCCACCTAGGGCTTATTAATTAGAAATTAACATCTAATTTTAATTAAATTAGGCCCCCTTTCCACCCTACCCTTGCCACCTTGGATCCTCCCTTGAATCCCTCCACCTTCCCCTAGCATTTATTGTCCAAAATCCCCCCATTATATTCCTCCCTCGTCCATTTTGGCATCCTCGTGACCGTTCTGCGCATGACCCCTCGCTCGGCGGCGTGCAAGAGTGGGCAGAGGCTATTTTTAGCCTCTGTGCCCATCCTGCGACCGCCGACGTCGGTGACCTTTCGGCCGACGTCGGCGAGACTGCCGACGTCGGCAGCCTTCAAGACCCCGTCCTGTATCCGTTGCGACCCCTAGACTCCTGAGCTCGCAAACAGAACTCTCTTGGCGTTTGGCATTCGTCTTGTCTTCATTTTTGAACCTCGTGCAACAACAGCAGCAGGTGCAAAGGCTCTTCATCAGAGTTCTCTTCTTGCAGAATCCTCCCTGGCTCCAACAACAGCTCCTTCAACTCTTCATTCAGAAGGCAAAGAGGTAAGCAAGTCTATTATTTGATTTTGTTATTTGAGCTTTCAGTTATCTATTGTTCTTGCTTTCCTTCTACCCTTCCCCCCTGAGAGGCTGCAAGGTCTTCTCAGGACTTGTCCTCTGTCCATCCTCCTCTCCCATTGCCCCACTCTTCATCCCAGTTCCAGACAACTCCCCCATCCCCCTTTTTGTCCACAAAAGACCCTGTATAGGGCAAGATTATCCCACAGTCCATTCAGACCCGTCCCCAGACTCTGTCTCGACATCCTCAGCATCCCGGACCTGTCCATAGTCCAGAACACATCTTAGACCCGACCACAGGCCATTACCCCGACCGACGTCGGTAGGATAACCGACGCCGACAGGCCTCATAACCGACGCCGGTAGAACTTCCGACATCGGCGACTGTCATAAGCCCGACTGCTTCCTTCAGGTAACCATTTGGTGTTTTTTTTCATTTTCAATCTATTCATCATTTCTGTATTCTGGTATCTTATACTTTCTCAGTCTTTTGTCTGTCTTGCATCTGTGGGTTGACCTCCCTTTGAGGAAGTTTTTACACTTCCGGGGACAAGCTTTCACTTGGCAACCCACTGTCTATCTGTCTAACATCCCCTTGTCCAAGTTTCCTTTTTTCTTGCAGGTGTCATTCCTCCACAGCCAAAGAGGAGTGCTCTCAATCGTCTGGATTTACGGTGCGCAATCTTTAGTCCAGGTACTTCCAAGCCTCGTCCATTATTTCTTTAGTTTCTTCTTTCTCTTAGATCTGAAAAGCGAAATTTTGAGTGGAAACATTCTGGCACGCCCGGTGGGACCCTAGGTTCCTCCTGGGTTCCTTTTCTCTTCTATTCATTTAGGTGCATTTAGGCTCCTTCTCTCTTGTCTCTTTCTTCTTTTCTCAATGGCACCATAAGCAAGAACTAAAACGAATCCTCCTTTTCTTTCTTGCACATGCTAGACTAGTCTAAACGTCATATTCTTGACCCTTTCTCAAAACATTGTCTTCATAACAATATCACATTTCGACTTTGGGCATTAAAACACTTTGCATTCATCTCTGCTTGTGCTTGCATCTTCGTAGTCCACATCTAGTAACTTAAACGCATATTGAATAAATCTAGACACTTGATGTTACACTACCGACTCACATGCACTAAACAAACATATAACATACCTAAGACAAGGCCCGACTGGGATTTCATCACCCAGCGGATACCTTACCCGTCCCGGTGACCCTACTTGGATTTCATCACCAAGGGGGAAGCCCACTCCGTTCTCTGGCGGAGTCTAAACTCTAGGCGAGGTATATCTTGGCTAAGCGAGACCAGCTAACCACTGGAATCGTGAAGTGAGGGGAGCTTGCTCCTTAGCACCAGGCCACATACCAAACCCTAACATAGATCTTTGAGCACCTAAAACAACACCCGAAACCATCTTTAGACTGCCTTCTTCTAGGACCCATTTTTCAGCCAATCTCCCCAAACATTCATCTAAGGCATAAGCCACAGCTTCTAAGGTTAATTCCTAGGATTTATCGCTTAGGCTTGTCTGTCTCTCTCTGTTTTCTCTTCTCATCTGTCTGTTTGAGTAAGTGAGGACGCTTTCTTCGTTGTTTTCCAAGAGTCTTTTAGTTCTCTGGAAAACACAGTCACCGACATCGGTTCTGCCACCGACGTCGGCTTCCCTCTGTTACCAGCATTGGTTATCTGACCGACGTCAGCCATCTTTCCTACCGACATCGGTTTTTAAACCGATGTCGGTCTCTGTCACTGTCTTTTTTTTAAAAACATCAGCTTAAACCTGTCCATCTTCTGTCAAAGACACCATCCCGGTTTTCTGAAACTAAACAGCACAGTTTCTGAAACCTGAACCTTCCTTGCCTTGCATGGTTTTGACTCGTAGCCAAGCCAAAGCTCTTGTCAACCACGCTAGCCGTCAACCACTTCCGTCCACCCCGTCCGTGACCAAGCCTACAATGGAGTTCAACTCGGAGACCGAAAGAACTCCCGTTCGTCCGACCCCGCCGCAGACTCCCATTGTCCAAGAAGGGGACCAAGACTTCGAGCGATTCTTGGACCTCAATGTCAAGGCTTTGCAACATTATCTCGCGCATAGTCGAACGCGAGACTCCTTGGGCAATCCAATCTATGGAATGCCAACCTCTCTGGCCGCGACTACGGTTGTATCGACAACACCCGTAGTTCAACCTTCAGACACTCGACCCGTCGCTTCGACCACCGACCAGACTCAGACTTTGACCAATCCTACAGGTGTGGCCTCTCCTTCTATCATTGGGCCCACTTCCATCGGGGTTCCGGCCCCTTGTCAACCTCAACCCGCTCAATCATTATCCACTCCTTTCCAAAACCTTGTCGTTTCTATCCCGCCTGCCCTGGCCCCTATCAACACCAGGGTGGCTTCCTACCCCTTGGCCCCTGTTACCACTATCCCACCTCTCGTGGCAACATCGGGCTTACCCATGCCTTCCACTCAACCACCTCTAGCCTCTTCCTCTACGACTAGTTATCTCTATGTTGCCCCTTCACAAGGACAACCGACTACGTCGTATGCATCCCCTAACCTCTTCCAAGCACCCTACAACTTAGGGGGCGCGCCACCCATCAATCCGTCGACAGACATCATTAAAATGCTGATGGACAAGATGACCCATCTTGAGACTTCTATTTCTGGCTCGCGCAACACTCTTTCATATGAGCAAATCTGCAATGAGCCCATCCATCCTTCTATCCCAATCAGACCATACCCTAGCCAATGGGAGCTTCTGAAGTTTTCTCGCTTCCAAAGCAAGGAAGATCCCCAACAACACTTGCAGGCATTCAAACATGCCTGCTACCTCATTGGCCATGACGATGCGTTACTCCTACGCACGTTCCCTATGTCTCTCTCGGGCACTGCACTTGACTGGTACAGTTCCCTTCCTAGCCATTCTGTCTTCTCATTCATGCAATTGGCCCAGCTTTTCCTCGATCATTTTTCCATTAACATCACTAAGAAGGTCTCCATCACGGACCTCTATTCTATCAGACAATTCGAGGACGAGTCCATAGCCGACTTTGTAGCTCGATGGAGAGGCCTTATCAACCAACTCTCCTTCTCTTTACCCCATGCTGAGCTTATCGAACTCTTCTCCCAAGCTTGCGCCAGACATATCTCGTCCACCCTGAGGGTTCAAACCTTCCGCACTTTTGACGAAGCCTTCACGATGGCTCACAAACTTGAGTTGCGTGCCATCGAGGAGAATAAAGTCAAGTTGCAGAGCAAGAATCCCAGCTCTAAAACCAATGACTCTTCTTCAGCCAAGCCATCGTCATCCAATTCTAAACCCAAGGCTTCAGCTAACGCTATAGTCGTTAGGCCTTCATCTTCCTCGCCCTCATCTAATCAGCCTGAGCCATCAACATCTCAGAGCGCCACCCGCCAGTTCCAGCAAAGATACATGCAACGACGATATACTCCTATCGAAGAATCATACGCGTCTGTCCTGGAAAAGCTTGTTAAGCAGGGGGTCCTCAATCTCCCTCAGGCTCGTCCTCCTCCACAATTCGATCCCTCTCATGCCATCCCCGCGTGGTATAGGGAGCATGACTTCTGCAGCTTCCACCGTGTTAAGGGACATGACACGGAGAACTGCAAAACATTTAAAAACATAATCCAAGATATGCTTGAAAAGGGGGACCTCATCTTAGACAATCCAAATGCGCCCCCTAATCAGGCTATTGACATCTTCAATCAACCTTTTCCCAATCATCCGCCGACCCAAAACAACGTCCAGACCTTAATTGACGACAACCATGAACACAACATTCGAACCGTCAATGCGGTCTCTCCTTTCGTCCCCAATCCATCTCAAGAGGCTAGTCCATCAATCAGTCCATCACATGTGGACGAACCTCTTTCTCTGGCTAGTTCTCCACCGACCTCTCTCATCTTGGAGGACGCCTCGACTTTACCAGTCCCACCAGTCTCGCCATCCTCCTTTCTACTACCTGTGGAGGACCAGACCCTTCCTACTCCTCAGCCACAAGTAGAGGGCACCATCATCCCCGCCCTTTACCCGCTAGAGGAGCCTCGCTTTCCGGATTCTTCTCCACCTAGAGAAGATCCTGTCTCCCCTCCGTCTTCATCCAAATCCATCATGACTTCGCCATTCAATACTACCCCCATCTCGTCTTCGACCCCGCAACCCTCAACATCATCTTCTCAGCCATTTTCCCGGTTAGTGGAGAAGGTCCAGCTTCTCCCTTCAAGGAAAGTGACGCCTCAGGTGCTGTGGGAATGCCTCAAAGCCCTTCAACATACCCGCGCCCTCTCATCACATGCTGCCAATCCTCCCCGGGCAGAATCTCTTCAAACTCTTGGCAAAGACCAGACACGCAGACCTCAACCAAACCAATCAAGACATGCATCCATCTCGTCCAAGCCCATCAAATCACTTGGCATTCGTCCTATCTCTGCCCTCACTCATCCACAAGTGAAGGTGGGTCTAGACCAGACCTCGACCAGCAGCAGTCTTCCAACCAAGACAAAGAAGACTGCCAGACCTCCAAAGCGAACGCCTCCTTCCCCGTCACCATTGCCATCCATTCTGGGCCCCCATCCTTCGACCTTGGCCAGCATCCTTCCCACTCCGGCCTCCAACCGGAACTCGTTACCTCCTTTGCTTCCTCCGCCTACCTCCAGCTGTCCCTCTCTCAAAAAGCCTTTCTCAATCTGCAGACCAGAGTCACCTCCATCTGTCCCCGCACCATCAACCCATAAGGTGGTACGAAAACCTCTTCCAGCCTCACCCAAGCAAAAGTCACCGACCTCGCGTATATCAACTAACACGGACCCTTTAGTGGGCTCATATTCGGTGATATTGCGCCGACTTCTGCAAACCTCCAGCATAACCCTTCCGCCCATCCGACCTTTCCAACCTCTCGGGTCTAAGCCCTCCTGGTTTGATGATACAAAAATTTGCTTATATCATCGTGCACCAAGACATGATACTGAGACCTACTGTGCCCTCAAGGCCGTCATCCGCCGCCATATGGAGAAGGACACTCTTCTCCTTGAGGACACTCTCGACCAGACCTTGACTCCATCCCATCCAACACCTTCAGCCACAACCTCTCATCAGCAAAACACGACCCCTTCTTCACCACCTGTTTTCGAAATCAATGCCGTCCGTATAACCACCAGGTCGCAGAAGGACAAGGCAAAAGAAAAAGCTGCCATTCCTTGGACCTATCCCTTCGTCAAACCACCTCTTGCGCCCAAGCCCAAAATTTCTATCCTTGGCGCATCCCAGCCTTCTTCATCTTCATCTTCTGGGCCGATTCAAGACTCCATGCTGAAGCAGCTTCATCAGACACCGGTGAAGATGTCTCTCTATGACCTTATCCAAACCTCGCCCCAACACCGTCAAGCCCTCATCCAAGCCTTGCAAGCAGCAGAGGTCCAACCCGAAGACCCCCAGCCGCTTGCTGCCCTTGTCCATTCTTTATCTCCTATCAATTCCATCACATTCAGCGATTCTGAGATTCCCACATCCAACACGGAAGATCAGGACGCCGCCCTCTTCATCACTGCCTATGTCGATCGGACACGCATCAAACGCGTTATGATCGACGGTGGCGCTAGCATCAACATCATTTCTACCCATGCCTTCGACCAGCTATCTCTTCCCAAGAATTGCGTCTCCAAAACTGACGCTATCTTACGTTCTTTCAATGACACCACCACCACGACCATTGGCACAGTCATCCTTCACATTCGCGTCGGTCCACGCATAGTCCCGGAGCTCTTCTACATCATCGAAGGAGAGTTTCAATACAACATTCTGCTGGGCTGACCATGGATCCATGCCATGGCCTGTATTCCTTCCACCCTGCATCGTTGTGTGAAGTTTGAACATGATGGGCAAGTCCATACCATTCCTGCTGACCCTTCACCTTTCAAGACTTGCAACACGACTTACCGTCCCAACGATGTCCTCATTCCCATCAAACCGTCAACTCCGGCATCGCCTCCATCTGCGGAAGCTTCAACCAGTTCACAATCGGCGGTCGCCCTCACCTCTCCTCTTCAAGCGCCAACCAAAGACCCCATGGAAGACGTCTTCCAACGATTATCACTTGGGGAATATCGCTTGTTGACCCTTGACATGCTCCAAACTCCGCAAGAGTATGGACGCCTTCACCTCAGTCCCAATTACGACCATCAGATCGGGATGGTCGTACCTTATGGTCCTCCTCACTTCCGAACCAACTTTGTCTATGGGGGGCTCAATCAAGCTCCTACCAATGGCAATTCCCTTTCTTCACCCCGACCCTTCACCTCAGATTTCTCGTTTCTTGGCAACCCCGCCTTCGCACACACTTACCTTTACAGGTGTGCATGGAAGGGTTTTGGTTTCGGACGTTATGAGCAGGGCTCCCATCAGCCTATCGAGCCGCTCAATGATGACGATGCCAAGAAACGGTATGGCCTGGGATATCATGACCCCACTCAGGCTCCTTCCGACCTTTGTCCATAACCAACCACTGACCAATCTCTTCCAGACTCGCCCATTCCTCCCTCGTCACCTACGGAGTCGGTGGTTTCCATCCCTCCTAGTTTTTTTTTTTCCCATAAACACCATCCGCCTGGAACCCCTGACCTATCAGCTCAATGGGGTGCCCAGGTCTCTCCCTCTCATCTTTCCTAGCATGGTAGAGGATGAGTCGGCAACCATTCACACTGTCCACTGCGTTGACGATCACGCCATCCTTTCCTACATGGGTGCCGATGACTCTTTCGTCCAGCGTTTCCTCCCTTCCGAGACCCAGGTTATGTTAAATGAATCCACCATTGACATCAACCTCCCTTCTTCTTCCGATGTTCCTCACGTCTTAAAGATTGGCCAATCTTTAGACACTCAGGAGCAGCTTGACTATGCCCAATTCCTTTCCGACCATAGCAAGGCCTTTGCCTGGACTTACAGCGACATGCTTGGCATCGACCCCACCATTGCTATCCACAACATTGTCACCAAACCAGAGGCTAAGCCTGTTAGGCAAAAGCTTCGAAAGATGCATCCTCGCGTTGCGCTCCTCGTCAAAGAGGAGCTTCAGCGCCTTCTCTCTGCCTCCTTCATCCGACCCATCGATTATCCGCAGTGGGTCTCTAACATCGTCCCAGTTACTAAAGCAACTGGGGGGATTCGGATCTGCACGGACTATCGCGACCTTAACCTAGCCTGTCCCAAAGACGATTTTCCACTTCCTAACATTGACCAGCTTGTTGATCTCACGGCCGGCCATGAGATGCTCTCTCTCATGGACGGGTTTTCAGGATACAATCAAATCCTGATCGCACCGGAAGATCAGCACAAGACTACCTTTATCACCCCATGGGGGACTTTCTGCTATCGGGTCATGCCTTTCGGCTTGAAAAATGCTGGTGCCACATATCAGCGCGCCATGACCTACATTTTCCATGATCTCCTCCACAAAATCATGGAGGACTATGTGGATGACCTTCTCGGCAAGTCCAAACTTCGCCGCGACCACTTGACCATTCTCGCAATCATCTTCTCTCGCCTTCTTCAATACAATGTCCGCCTTAACCCCAAGAAGTGTGTCTTTGGGGTCCTCTCAGGCAAGCTCCTCGGCTTCATCGTTTCCTTTCGTGGTATCGAGATAGATCTCGCCAAAATTCGCGCTATCCTCGAAATGCCACCCCCGACCAATCTCAAGCAGCTTCGCAGTCTCTAAGGGAAGCTCCAGTCCATTCGTCGTTTCATCTCGCAGCTTTTAGACCGCTGCCAACCTTTTCATCATCTCCTTAAGAAGGATGTCTCCTTTAAGTGGGATGAGGACTGTCAAGAGGCCTTTGATTCCCTCAAAAGCTATCTGGTCTCTCCACCAGTCCTCATTCCACCTAAAGACGACCAACCCTTCTACCTTTATATCTCTGCCACCAACCATTCGTTAGGTGCCATGATCGCGCACCGAGACGAGCATCATCGTGAGCAGGCGGTTTACTACATCAGCCGAACACTGGTCGACTATGAAACTCGGTATACTCATACCGAGAAACTCTGTTTGGCATTAGTCTTTTCTGCCACCAAGCTCCGTCACTATCTTCTCAACCACAGGACATTTGTCATCACTCACACCGACCCGCTCAAATACATGCACTCCAAGCCATATCAAAATCAACGTATGGCTCGGTGGCTTATGCTGCTCGCTGAGTTTGACCTCGAATTCATCCAGCAGAAATCTATCAAGGGGCAAACCATTGCTGATCAACTGGCAGATGCCCCTCTTCCCGACAATCAACCTTCACAATTTGAGTTCCCTGACGAGTCTATCACCACACTTTCCACCGATGACACCGTCTATCAAATGACCATGTTCTTTGACGGCTCCAAATGTCAACTCGGCGGGGGTGCGGGGGTCATCCTTATCCCACTCGAAGGGGAACCCATGCCTCTATCTTTTAAGCTTGACTTTGATTGTACCAATAATATGGCCGAATACGAGGCCTTAGTTTTGGGACTTCAAACTGCCCTTTCCCTCCACATCAAGTCTATCAACATCTTCGGCGACTCGCAGCTCGTCGTCAATCAAGTCAACGGTTCATACCTCTGTAAAAACGAAATTTTACAAAGGTATAAAAATCGTGCTGACACTCTTTTGGCATCTTTCGACCATTACCTCTTGCAGACTGTTCCACGCTCTACGAACAAGTTTGCCGACACCATGGCTTCTCTTGCGTCGCATATCCCATCGTCATCTCGACTCTTCGTCACAGTGCATCACGTACCTTTGCCTTCATACATCTCCCCTCACATCGACCATATCAACACTATCAATTCTAGCCCACGAGATGACTGGTATAAGCAACTTGTGGACTACTTGTCTCTTTCTGTCACTCCTCCCAACCTCTCTAGCAATGCGCGGCGAGCTTTCATCAAACGCACAGCTCGCTATACCATGCTAGGGGGTCTTCTCTATAAGCGAGGCTTCGATGGCCTCCTCCTTCGCTATCTAACTTCTGCTGAAGCCTCTCATGCCATAAAACAAGTCCACGACGGGATTTGTGGTGGACACTTCAGTGGAAACTCGGTTGCCAAGCGCATCCTTCGCCTGGGTTATTATTGGCCCACCCTTCATCAAGACTGTAGCGATTATGTTCGGCGTTGCATCAAGTGTCAGCAACACTCTAACCTGCTTCATCTTCCCAGCCATGCTTTGCAAGTCGCTCAGGATTTTTGGCCTTTTTCTCAGTGGGGCTTGGATCTCATCGGTGAGATTAACCCTCACTCGTCTCTTCATCATCAGTCCATCATCACTGCCATTGAGTATTTCACCAAGTGGGTGGAAGCCATTCCTCTTGTCTCCACAAAAGCCGACAAAATTGTCAACTTCATCAGCAGCCATATCATCTGTCATTTCGGTGTCCCTCATAAAATCATCACCGACAATGGCAAATCCTTCAAAAACAAGACTGTCCAAAAACTATGCTACTCATTTGGCATCAAACTCAGCTTTTCTTCGCCTTACTACCCACAAGCAAATGGGCAGGCTGAGGCTTCCAACAAAATTCTGACCAAAATTCTCATGAAGGTGGTCGACGATACAGGAAGGGATTGGCACATTCATATTCCCTTCGCTTTGTGGGCCTACCGCACTAGCATCCGAACCTCTACGGGAGCTACTCCTTTTTCTCTCGTGTACGGAACAGAGGCTATCTTACCTCTCGAAGTACAGATCCCATCTCTCCGCATCTCTCTGCATGACATTCTCTCAAACGATGACTTTCATCAAGATCGCTTAGCTCAACTTGAGTTACTCGACGAGCGCCGCCTTGCTGCCCTCAATCATCTCCATGTCTACCAAAGTCGCATAAAGCGGGCCTACGACAAAAATCTGCGAGAATGAGATTTCAACATCGGAGACCTCGTCCTCAAAGAGAATCAACATGTGACCAATATGGAGCGAAGTAAACGAGGCAAATTCGCCCCCAATTGGCTTAGACCTTTTATCATCACGCACAAGTATGGATCAGGGACTTATCGTCTGTCCTCCCTCGACGGACGGCCAGAACCTGAGCCTCTTAATGCATTGCATCTTCGACCATTCTTCTGTTAGTCGAGTACTTGTCCACTTGACACATAACTTGAGCTCGTCCCTTGAGCAACCCTCGTCCTCTGGCTCCTTATTCCTTTCGACCCTATTCCCCTCTAACAAGTCCTCTGCAACCCTTTTATGACGCATGGGTACCTTGTCCTAATAAAAGGGAGTCCTTGCACTTCTACAGTCTTGTCCTTGACTCAAAAAAAAAAAAAAAAAAAGAGACGATGTCCAAACATATCCAAGGTCGCAAAGTCAAATCAAAAAGACAGACTGATCCCTCGAAGGACAGCTGTACTATCATTGCTGTAGTTAATAGACTGATCCCTCGAAGGACAGCTATTCAAACATTATATAAAACAAAGATATAGACCACTCCCTCGAAGGATGGCTATAATTAAATCTTGCTACTAACAGCAACCTTTTTTAGAAGCTTCCCGCATCGATCAGCTTCGCAACATGACCACTAAATCAAAAGATATCTCTATGTAGGCTTCCCGCATCGATCAGCCTGCGCAAAAAAAAAAAAAAAAAAAAAAAAAAAAAAAAAAAAAAAAAAAACGGGTCATGGACTTGGCTTGTAGTTGTCTCAAGGTCTCCTATAAAAAGGGGCAAGGTTATTCCTGCTCTTAAACTGGGTTACCCTATCCTCCTCCTATCACCCACTCAAGGGACTTCGAGCTCACTTTAATGTCAAAGTGATTCGATTACCGTTCTGACACAACACTGGTCAACGACGTAATGCATGCACGGGGCTTTTTGTTCTAATAACCCCTATCTATGCTTCCTTTCTGGTCCTTGTCAATGAAAGAGCAATTTGCCTTCCATCTTTTCTCTACACTTTGGTCACGCTTTGGCCACGTCAATTATCGACTCATCCTTAAACCAAGCCAACTTCAACACTTTTTCTCTCCATCATCGACATTTTCAACATGACATCAGGCATCATCCTTGTCCATTTCGCATAGTTCCCATGGACACCAATACACATGGAAACTATCGACCAGACCCAATTTATGTTAAGCATAAACCAATACTTGCTGAAGCATAAATAGACCTTTTATTCATTTTTAGCATACATCCATCGCGACTATGGAAACTTGCTAGAGATGAAAGACTCTCGACCACTTCTACAGAATACACCATCTGTAGCATCCTTTTATCCTCATCTTAGCCTCATCATTTCGACACATGACCAATCTCATCATTGACCATTTTGAACCTCTTTGTCCAAACTACATTGGTCTGAGGCCCTAGGACAAGGGCTATGTAGGCAGCACTCAGATAACACATCCTCTGAGGTTAGCTCGACCACCCCCGTTTGTTCGTCTCTTTGATGGACAAACCTTCCCTTCGACAACTTTGACCAAGACCAATCATTTTCTTTGACCAAGACCAATCATTTTCTTTGACCAAGACCCATCATTCTCTTTGACCAAGACCAATCATTTTCTTTGACCAAGACCAATCATTTTCTTTGACCAAGACCCATCATTCTCTTTGACCAAGACCAATCATCGACTTTGACCAAGACCAATCATTTTCTTTGACCAAGACCAATCATCGACTTTGACCAAGACCAATCATTTTCTTTGTCCAAGACCAATCATTTTCTTTGACCAAGACCAATCATTTTCTTTGTCCAAGACCAATCATTTTCTTTGACCAAGACCAATCAATCCCTCTGACCCTCCCTCCCTTTTAGGGAGAACTACATCGGCCTGAGGCCCTGTCACCAGGGCTATGTAGGCAGCACTCAGTTGACATGGGGTCTTCTGGGGTTAGCTCGGCCGCATCCTTTCGTATATCCATCCTCTTGACCAATGACCATTGGTGATCACGTCTATCTCCTTCGACCTCGACCACTTCCAAGACAATGTTGCCTTGGTTGTTTTTGCGTGTATGCTATTCCACGGCTGGTTAGCAGAATTGTCCGCAGACTTTTTTTTGACCCTTCACAAGTATAGGATCGCGAGCCAGTTGATCCCCACTACTTGTGACTTTTTCGTGTTTCTGGGAGCACTTCCTGAGCCCTGGATACCTGGAACACGACGACCATTTGGAGCTTCAGCTTAGATTGAGTGACCCGATCAGCAGACGACTAAATGTTGGGGCCCGATTACTTCAATTTTGGCACTCCTTGACCCTTGACCATGCGACAATTTGACCCGACCATCCCGTGACGTGGTATACACGTAATCACGACTTTTGTAGCATTTTCACTCACCTCTCTCTTTCTCATTCACCTTTTGTCAAATCAGCACCCGACATCAGGTTCCTTCTCTCGACTCCTGCTTTGAGGGGGAATACATCATCCTTCACCTGGGGCAACCACTCCCTGTTTTTGTCTTACAGTTCGTTCAGAACAACCAACAAGACAAAAAGGGGCAAATGTAGACACCGCAAACGTGTCTGCACCTTGGTTCTCCCCCTTGGCCCTTTCTCCCACCTAGTCCCCCTTGGCCCTTTCTCCCACCTAGTCCTCCTTGGTCCCTAACCCACCTAGGGCTTATTAATTAGAAATTAACATCTATTTTTAATTAAATTAGGCCCCCTTTCCACCCTACCCTTGCCACCTTGGATCCTCCCTTGAATCCCTCCACCTTCCCCTAGCATTTATTGTCCAAAATCCCCCCATTATATTCCTCCCTCGTCCATTTTGGCATCCTCGTGACCGTTATGTGCATGACCCCTCGCTCGGCGGCGTGCAAGAGTGGGCAGAGGCTATTTTTAGCCTCTGTGCCCATCCTGCGACCGCCGACATCGGCGACCTTTCGGCCGACGTCGGCGAGACTGCCGACGTCGGCAGCCTTCAAGACCCCGTCCTGTATCCGTTGCGACCCCTGGACTCCTGAGCTCGCAAACAGAACTCTCTTGGCGTTTGGCATTCGTCTTGTCTTCATTTTTGAACCTCGTGCAACAACAGTAGCAGGTGCAAAGGCTCTTCATCAGAGTTCTCTTCTTGCAGAATCCTCCCTGGCTCCAACAACAGCTCCTTCAACTCTTCATTCAGCAGGCAAAGAGGTAAGCAAGTCTATTATTTGATTCTGTTATTTGAGCTTTCAGTTATCTATTGTTCTTGCTTTCCTTCTACCCTTCCCCCCTGAGAGGCTGCAAGGCCTTCTCAGGACTTGTCCTCTGTCCATCCTCCTCTCCCATTGCCCCACTCTTCATCCCAGTTCCAGACAACTCCCCCATCCCCCTTTTTGTCCACAAAAGACCCTGTATAGGGCAAGATTATCCCACAGTCCATTCAGACCCGTCCCCAGACTCTGTCTCGACATCCTCAGCATCCCGGACCTGTCCACAGTCCAGAACACATCTCAGACCCGACCACAGGCCATTACCCCGACTGACGTCGGTAGGATAACCGACGCCGGCAGGCCTCATAACCGACGCCGGCAGAACTTTCGACATCGGCGACTGTCATAAGCCCGACTGCTTCCTTCAGGTAACCATTTGGTGTTTTCTTTCATTTTCAATCTATTCATCATTTCTGTATTCTGGTATCTTATACTTTCTCAGTCTTTTGTCTGTCTTGCATCTGTGGGTTGACCTCCCTTTGAGGAAGTTTTTACACTTCCGGGGACAAGCTTTCGCTTGGCAACCCACTGTCTATCTGTCTAACATCCCCTTGTCCAAGTTTCCTTTTTTCTTGCAGGTGTCATTCCTCCACAGCCAAAGAGGAGTGCTCTCAATCGTCTGGATTTACGGTGTGCAATCTTTAGTCCAGGTACTTCCAAGCCTCATCCATTATTTCTTTAGTTTCTTCTTTCTCTTAGATCTGAAAAGCGAAATTTTGAGTGGAAACATGAGTCTTATAGACATCATCCTAGTTACATGAGCAAATGTCTCAGTGTAGTCTATGCCAGGCACCTGAGAAAACCCCTTTACAACTAGATGAGCTTTGTACTTATCTATATACCCATCTGTACCATACTTGGTTTGATAAACCCATTTGCAATACACCAATTTTCTTCCTTTTGGAAGAGGGACCAAGTCCCATGTTTTGTTCCTAATTAGGGAACTATACTCTTCTTGCATAGCAGAATCTAATTTTGAAATGTCAGATGCTTCAATAAATGTTTGTGAATTTAAGGTAATGTCTAAGTAGGCATGTGATGTCCCCTAAAACTATGATCATATACGCCTTGTATCTGATGGATTTCCAACCCATCCTCTAGCACTTTGAAGTGTCTATCTATCCCAAATAGGATTAGAATTGTATGAGATTAGAGAATTAGGAGGTGAGTCCTCATCATTTGTTGTATGAGTGTGAGATAGAAGAGAAGAATCCTCATCACTGCTCTCATCACTTGAACTTCAATAAGAAAAAGAGTCATCCTCATCATTAGGAGGATCTGGAGGTGAATCTATGTCACTATCTAAAGTGGAATCAATGTCCAGTGAGACTTTTGAAGAGTCTGGAGTGATAGTAATGAGTTCAGGTGGGCTCTCATGAAACTTTACACCCCTTTTAATGAATAGATCATGAGTTTTAGGATGGAAAATCCTATATCCCTTAACACCCTCTGCATACCCCACAAAGATGCAAGATTGACTCTGAGGGTCCATTACCTTGCTTTTATTCTTAGGAACATGGGCCATTACTGGTGATCCAAACACTTGAAAGTGATCTAATGTAGGCTTGTGACTATCCCAAGCTTCAAAAGCAGTGATTCCCTTTAAGGCTTTATGTGGAACTTAGTTTTGAATGTAACATGCATAATTGATTGCATTGGCCTAATACTGAGGAGCAAGAGACTTTGATTGAAGCATGAAGTTTGCCATTTATTTCAAGCTATGATTATTGCATTTAGCCACACCATTATATCAAGGACTATATGGAACTATGTGTTGCATCTAAATCTCCTATGATGTGTAAAACTAATCAAACTTGTTGTTCACATACTCCTTTCCATTGTCAATCCTTAAGATTTTAATGGAACATTCTGACTACTTCTCCACAAGTGCTTTGAAGTCCTTAAAGTGATCAAAGACGTCAGACTTCATTTTGAAAAAAACACCTAGGTGTACCTCAATAAGTCATTGATGAATTTGAGCACTATCTTGTCCTGTTGAATGAAAGTTTTATAAATAGACCCACTAAGTCACTATGGACTATCTCTAGCTTCTATCCAGCTCTCCTTGCTTTGCGCTTGACATATTTCTCTTTTGGATGCTTTCCAAGAATGTAGCCATTGCATAGGCCATCCAAGAATTTGACTTTAGGAAATCTTAAAACCATGTCTTAACAACTAATCTTCTCTAGGTAATGGTAGTTCAAATGGCCAAACTATTCATGCCATAGTTTGCTTACTCCATCTATATGATTAAGTAGTGTAACTAAGCGATGAGCTAGGGCAAAATGTGAGAAGGTATATAGTCTATACTGATGATTGGCCTTCTCATAAGCCAATACAATGTCACTATGTAGCTCTTTGATAACCACTAAATTAGGTGTGAACTCAACTCACTTCACTTCACCTATGAGAGTAATTTGATATACTGACAGAAGATTGGTGGATAGTGAAGGAACACACAAAACATCATTTAAGGTCTTGTCACTTACTTCAACCAATCCTTTACCACTAACTTCTACTAAAGTGTCATCACACATGAGAATTGAAGGCACAGAACATGGCTCTATTTTTGAAATAGATCCTCTGAGGAGGCCATGTAATAGGAAGCACCTGAGTCAATAACCCAAGTTGAAGGATGACAATCTACTGCAAAAAGTGTCTTGCCCTTGTTTTTACCCTTTTTAGTTTTTTTACACTTTTCAAAATCATGTGTTGATGTGTTCTAAGATGAATACTTAGAAACACTAATGTTATTCTTCTCAAGCATCTTAATAAGGTGTCAATCTTCTTTTTCATTCACTAAGATTCATCATGCCCAAGTTTCTTACAAAATTTGCATTTGAGTTTCTCCTTCTTAAGTTTCCCACTTGAGGAGGACTCATTTGATGATGTCTTAGGCTTGGTATCTAATTTTTTATTCTTCTTATGCTCATGATCTGGTTTAGACTTTTTTTTGGATGTTTGCCACCGTTAGAAGGCTTTTTCTTGTCCTAATTGACAATCAAGGCATGTGATTTTGAAGACTTCAGTGCACCCATTTGAACCAACTTATCTTTCTCTAAAGTTAGATCAATAACAAACTCATTGAATGATGTCATTTTCCAAGTGGATCCAAGTGCACATTTGATATCATGAAATGTAGAGACAAAAATTGAATAGTCATGACCCAACTTTGCAAGCACAAATAGAATCAACAAGTCATCTATATTCTCAATGCCACATTATTTCAACTATAGTCTAAGTGATTTGAAATTTGTAAATAAGTCATGTAGGGTGTCATGGTCACTTGGGTTTAATGTGATGAGCTCATTCTCTAGCTCATTACCCCTCATGATGTCTTGTAGTCCAAAAAGCTTGTACAAGATTATCCAAATTTCATTTGGAGTTTTTATAGATTCAACATGAAATAGGAGGTTAGGAGACATTGACAGTCATAGAAACCTATAGGCCTCATCACATATATTATACTACTTAACCTTTTATGCATCTTTATATGGCTCAATTTTCTCACTCATAGTAATATGATAGAGTCCTTTACCTCTCAAGGTGACTTATATTTTAGACTTTCATTCTAGATAGTTAAATATTGTGAGTGGTTCAATATTTAGGTTCATTAGTGCAGATTAGAATGAGATAAATTTGTAGGGTTAAAATGAAAGCAAATAATATAAATCACATATAAAAAGTACCCTTTAAATTATCAAAAATACCCCTTGAAGTTACAATGCACACATGATCAGTCTTGGATGTCAGGCACAACCGATAATGTATCCAAAAGAAAAGGTACAAAGGTTTAAAGAGACTTTTAAGCTATTACACCATGTAAAAAATGGATGTTACAAAATTCTTAAATCAATATCACCAATGTGTAGAGCTTGAGAAAATATGCACTTTCAAACAAAAATGGCACCCAAAATTGATTGAAATTTATAACATTTAAAAATTCTTACTCTATTTTTTCATTACCTTCACCTAAATTTTGACACCCTCTTGAACCTCACGTAGGTTTATAATATTGCTTTACTTCAAGTTCTTGCAACTATTTTACTTAAAAAAAGTAAGAAGTAATTGACCTTAGAAAACTTGAATAGGTCTTCCTAGTACATTTTGGGTTCTTGCAGTTACATTACTTTAGGATTTTGGATAAGTAAGACTCTTTCAAAAATTTGATTCGGTCTAGTAGTGTTGATTGAGTTCTTCCAACTACTTTACTTCAATCTTGAAAATAAATAAGACTGCCTCAAAAACCCAAATTGGTCTTATAGTGTTGATTGGGTTCTTGAACAGTAATTACTTCAGGTTTCAAAGAAATTCAACTGAAAAGAATAATGAGTAGTCAGTAATGAACCTTGGAGAGCTTGAATTGGTCTATAAATAGTAAACTAGGGTTTTAGACTTCCTTTATTACTATTGAGGATCAATAATGACCCTACTGAAGCCCAATTGCTTTGAAGTAGTTAAGGTTGAGAAGCTTGGTTACTTCCAAGTAGTTTCCCTAGAGAAGCCCAATTACTTATTGCAGTGCAATTCAAGTTTCTTAAACTACTTTACTTAACTTCACAAATTGGAAGTAAAGTAATGTTGAAAACCTAATTTTGTCTGTGAACAAGTTGTCAAGGTTTAGAAGCTTGATTACTTCTTCCAATGTAATTCAGATTTTTCTAACTACTTTACTTAACTTCATGGACTTGAAGTAAAGTAATGTTGAAAGCTTGAATGGGTCTTTCAAGTAAATTGTAGCACTTTGAAAACTCAATTTGGTTTAGAATCAAGTGATGACCCTCTAAAAACCTAATTTGGTCTATGAAGAGTAAATTAGGGTTTACAGGTTTTATTACTTTATCTATATGAACGTCTGACCAGATGGAAGAAATTGATTTCTAGAATAATCCATGAACTTTAGCAAAAATTTGAGCAATCCATTTTAGATCTCAAATAAACCTAGAAAATTTATGCAAATGGATTTTTCATCAAAGGCCTTCTAAAATGAGTTTTGAAGTATATTAATAAATTACCACCAAGATCAAAAATGGTCGCCAAGATAGAAAAAAACCTAGCAAGGTGAATGCATGGAGGATCTTACTAGGGAGTCTGATGCATGAGGTTGTCAAGAAGGCTATGATACTATAGAGTAATTTTTACTCTACGTTGCTTTCAAATTTTTAGTTGAGCACTGTAATTTTGGTTTTCTGAGCGAAGCCATAGAGTTTTGGAGCAGAGGACAGGTTTATTTTGCCTAAGTGTTGAAATGTAGTGGAAGTTTCCAAGTGTCATCCTCAGAGCACGGTCCCTTTTTGCCTCTCTTGTTCTTTTCATTTCAATTTTGGCCTAAGTATTGGATTCAAGTAGAAGCAGCCACGTGTCAGCCTCTGGGAGATGAAGATGTACAGCTGGCGACTTTTGAGGACCTTGTTTTAGCCTTCCAGAGAACAGGGGAATACACCACGTGTCAACATCCATGTATCGTAAGAGGCATCTATGTTTTCTATTTTGACAAAAAATTATAACAAGCTAAGCAATAGAGAGAGTGGAAAGCACCGGTGGTAGTTGTGAAGGCCCTAAATTACCTTTTAAAGAAGTGGCAGAAGCCACCACGTGTCGACCGGCAAGAGCCTTTATTTCAATGCCTGGGTCCATGCTTTCCATTCAACGCATAAAGGCATCGTTCATTTTCCTAGGTATCGAAGTGCAGTGGAGGCTGCCAAGTGTCACCTTCTAGATCCCTCTCTACTCCATCCCCAAAATAGCAGAAGGCACCACATACTCCCAGTAGGAGAAGTGGAAGATGCCATGTATCTTCCCAGGAGCAGTGGAGGTCACCACGTATCAACTTTTGAGAGACCACCTTCGAGCCTAATTGCCAAATGAAGATTGTGGTGGGTCCCAGATGATATTTTAAAGAAACCAGAAGCAACTAGTTATCATCCTCTGGTGCCTTCTAGGTGATCAAGAGGATTTTTGGAAAATTGACTAAGGGTCCTCTCCCATTACAAACAGAACAAAGTGTCTGTCTACCTGTTACAGCAAAAATGGAGGGAAATTTGGTGATCATTAATTCAAGTGGATGGAGCAGTGCACCAGGTAGTTTTTTGGGGCTTGTAAGCATTAAAGATGATATCCATTTGTCTCCTAATAGTGGAGGCAGAATAGACAGTTGAGCGGCCTAGTAGGTGATGAAATTTGAAATTCAGGTGCGAAGAGAGGAACTAGTCAGGAACCGCCATGCCACAATTAAGGGCAGTCGTTCTTCTCCAGCATGGATTTTCGAAGCATTGAATGTGCCAAAGTTCAAATTATTATTATTTATTTACGTATCTGGGGCTATAAAAGAAGAAGAATTATAAAATCTAAAAAAGGGGGGGGGGAATTCTAATAGTTTTAGACTATCTAAAGTTTGTGGCCAATAATATCATTTGTACTTGTCTCAATTTTCTTGAGTTGTAAAGTTTATGTAATCATGCATGTTTCTGTGCCCCTTATGTGGCTGAATGAATTGAGGAAATTTGAGCTCCATGCCTTTGTTGGTGTTATCTGTGTTGTTTTCAAAGTAGTCTATACTGTAGATTTTCTAGTGCGGTGATTGGAAATGTTATTTGATTTTGTCTCATTTTCTTGAATCTGAAGATTTACATGACTGTGAGTGACTTCTACACCTCCTATGTGATTGGAAGATTCTATTAAGAAGATTGAACACTATGCCTTTGTTGACAATTCTTGTATCTCAGCAAAAGACTCCCTTGTTGTGAGCCTCTATTTTTGTTATTCCAATCTTTTACATTGATCATGCACTTGTATGCTCTTAAATGTAATAGAATCACATAATAGTTTCACTGTGCTCAGGTTAGGATTAAGATTACTCTCAGGTGCATCACCATAGTTAGGTTTTAATTCTTGCATTTAGCATTTATGTTTAGTCTCCTATCCCTTTTCCACAACACCCAATACAAAAGAAGAGACCAACTTCTTTTAAATATGGAGGTTGTTTTGAAGCTACATTTTCCCACAGCTTGAAACTTCCCATTGTTGTTGATTAAGATCTAGTGAAATTTTAAGACATCAACAGTTTATGGCATGCCTGGTGGGACCAGTCTTGAAGTTTATTTCAAGACCACATGAACCAAAGAGCCACGAGGAGTCAGATCTGTGGACCAGTCGTCAGATCGCAAACTGCTGCAAATCCAGGTATTCTTTTTCCACCTCTGTTAATTGGTCCAAGAAGAAGGGTTAAATAGTTCATACCGGTACCAAATATGGGAGCCAACATCCCCCCAAGAAATTATGTAAGATGGAACATTGGCAGCCCCTTACTCCTCCCAACACCTCCAGCTATTTGGGACCATATTCCAGGAAATGTTTTAAAGGCTCTGCACAAATTCAGTGGACAAGACTCAAAAACACCTTCATAGCACTTCAAGATGTATCAGATGTCTATGCCATACATGGTGTCAGAGAGAAAAATGTGGCCCTAAGGTTGTTAGCAGCCTCATTCAAAGGAAAGGCCTTAGAATGGTATCGGTCCTTGACCCCAAATACCATTTCCACATGGGACCAGCTTGGAGATCTGTTCTTTGAAAGATTTGCAGAAAAAGGTGACAAGTCTTCTTTACTACAGTAGTTGATCACCATTCAGAGGGGACCACAAGAGGACATGACTAACTTCAACATTAGATTCCAAAAAACCTAGGATAGAATCCCTATTGCAGCTAAACCACCACCTGGTATGGCCATAGTATTCTATCTCAAAGCTTTAAATTTAGATATATCTGTCATGATCCAGTCACTGGGAGGACACACTTTGCCAGCAGCTTATGACCTTGTGTTCAGAGCTGAGAACCATTTAATCGATGTTGGAAAGTTACCTCCAAGGCCTCCCATGCCCATGTTCCCAGAAATCTCATTGCCTTTACCTCAAGAAATACCTAAAACTACATCTCTACCTGTGTCCATGTATCAATACCCTTAGACTTCTGGTAAAGGACCTATCCCTGCTCCATCATCTGAGATGGATGATGTCAAAAATCTCTTGAGATCATTTTCCAATGAGTTGATTAATATGAAGAGGTAGAAAAATACTTTCCCCAAGCCTCCTTATCAAGGCTATCAAGGAAACAGGTTCTCGTCTCAACCAAACCAATATCAAGGCCCTCCAAGACAAACCAACCATCAACCAGCAAATCAATTAGTTACAGTTCCCACACCCTCACAGACCCTTCCTCCCAACTCAAACAAAGAGATGGTTCTGGGCCAAAATAATTATGTGGATGATACCAATGCTTGGTGTTTCCCTTGCAATGATGCCCACACACCTAGAGATTGTCCTAGAGGAAATCTACAACAAAAAGTAGCCAAGCAGAGAAGAATGGATGGTCAGTTTGCCAGTACCAGTAGTAATCAAGCCTACCAATCTCTTGGCATGCAAAATTTAGTGCTAGTGGCTCAGATGCAAGGAATGTCCTTACAACAAGAGGAAGAAATAGCCCCTAAACATGCTTTGTTCTCATGGGTTGAGGATGAAGAAGCAGTCTTCTTGAATGAAGCATCTACCTCATAGAGGCCAGTAGTGCAATCTGATTACTATACCAGATCAAAGAGGATAATGGTAGAGCAGCCTAAAATTGCAAATGGTCGAGACAAGAATAATCCTTCATCTTAGGGGCAAGGGAACATTGATGTCAAATAGGAAGTGTCTCGGCTGGTGCAAGATCAAGGGATTCCTACCCAGATTCAAGAAAGAACAAGGTATCCCTATTACCAAAAAACTCAGTCTTTGGGACCTATCAATATTGTGGACTAATTAAAGAAAACTCTAGCGCAAGTATCTATATGGGATATCTTGGCTATTCGTGAGAAAAATACATTACTACAAGAAGCCCTGCAAGGGCCAACAATACCCAAAGGTACCGCATCCAAGGAAGGACCTGCAGGAAAGGGAAAGCTTAAAGATATGGTTCCTTCAATGACAATAGCCTTCATGAACAATGTAGTACAAGTAAGTAAATCCAAGCCAGAGCCTTTCTATTTGACTCTGATAGTTGGAAAGAAACTCCTACATAATGCATTGATAGATTCAGGAGCTAGTACCACTGTGAAGCCCAAGCAAATAGCTAATGCCTTAGAAATAGAATATGAACCCCTTGAAAAGGGAGTTATGTAGTTAGACGACAAAACAGTGCAAACCATAGGGAGAATCAAACAACTCCCCTTGCAATTATACATGTGTCCCAATATAATTATTAACCAAGATATAGTTGTCATAAATATCCCTCCCATCTTTGGTTTATGTTTATCCAGAGACTTTATAGCAAAAATAGGAGGGTATATGTCTCTTGACTGGTCTCACCTCATTCTAAGAACCAGATATGGTTCAAAGATGAAAATTCTATCCGAACCACTGTCCAAAGACCATATCACCAATGAACCAACAACAAAATTAGGAGCAAATCATGCCATGTTGAATAAAGAAGAAAGAAATTTTATTGAGGAGCTAGGAGACTAGACTAAACATGATCAAGAAGAAGAAAATAGCCAGTTGTTGGCTATGATGCATAGTGACCCGTATGGGAAATATGATTCTACTGGTTTGGGCACGTATGTCATTTCTGATGAGGATCAGGTGATCCCAAATGTTATAAGAGAAGAGACACCTACTACTCAAGATTTAGAGCTCTGGACTTTGAATTTTGATGGGGCCAGAAGTAAACATGGTGCTGGAGTAGGGATTTGTCTTACTGCTCCAAATGGTGATAGAATTTTAAGAGTTATCTGATTCTATTTGCTTGTACTAATAATGATGCAGAATGTGAATCTTTAGTACATGGGATCATGTTAGCCTAGAAAAAGGGAATAAAGAACCTAATAGTAAAAGGAGATTTAGAGTTAGTGGTGAAGCAAATACGGGAAAAGGCAGCGGCCAAGAATGTAAGAATGAGATCCTATAGGCATAGGATTTGGGATTTGATAGAAAATTTTGATGCCTTAAATATTGAAATAATTCCCTGAAGTCAAAACACTGAAGCTGATAGGATGGATCAAATTGGCTCATAGTTCAACCCAACAACTGGCCTATTGCTTAACAATGAGTCAGTAAAAGTTATAGTAAGGCCAACCATCCCAGATAATGATAAGAATTGGCTAGTGTTTGAAAATGGTGCCCAGATAGTCTCTTTCTTGTAGCAATCAGATGAGTTTGCAGATTAGTTGTAGACTAAAATTGAAGAGGCATATGGCGATCAGATTATTCAATTAAGGACCAATAAGCTCCCCAAAGGATTGATCACCTTAGAAAATTTGTTTAACCCAAAAGATGTAAGCCTGGGAAAGAAAAGGTTCTAGGTAGATAAGGCAGACTATGCTGAAGTGGAGGTGAGCGATGGGAAAAGACTAAAGGTTGGAAATTTTGCAATTCCAGAAGAAAAGGAATGATTGATTGAGTTGTGCCAAAAGTATGACAGAGTCATAGCCTGGAGCTATGAAGACCTTCACAGATACAACAGAGACATTATCCAGCATACCATAGAATTAACTGAGGGATCCAAACCCATCAGACAAAAATAGAGACCAGTAAATCCAAGGATAGAGCCACTAATGGTAGATGAGTTGCAAAAACTTCTAGAGTCCAAAATAATATTTCCAATCAAACACTCAACCTAGGTATCTAATCTAGTCCCAGTTAGGAAAAAGAATGGAGATGTGAGACTGTGTGTAGATTTCAGAGATCCAAATAGAGCATCTCTAAAAGACCACTATCCCTTGCCCTCCATGGAACAAATTCTACAAACTATGGCTAGATCAGAGAGGTTTTCTTTACTTGATGGTTTCTCTGGGTATAATCAGATTTGGCTAGCTGAGGAAGACAAGTACAAGATGGATTTCACTACCAAATGGGGTACGTTTGCATACGTAAAGATGCCATTTAGCTTATCAAATGTAGGAGCCACCTTTCAACAGGCGATGGACATAGCCTTTGGTGAACTTATCAACAAGGTCATCCTGGTCTATCTGGATGACCTCACTATTTTCTCAAAAAATGTTGATGATCATTTTGATCATTTGGAGTCTATCTTCAAGAAGTTTTAGGATTTTAGGATATCTTTAAATCCCAAGAAATGTATTTTTGTTGTACCTCAAGGTAAACTATTGGGGCATATAGTATCTAAGGAAGGAGTTTTTATAGATCCTGAGAGGATCATAGCTATAATGGACTTACCCCTTCCAGCAAATAAAAAGGTAGTCTAATCCTTTTTAGGGAAAATCAATTTTGTTAGTAAATTCATATCTAATTTTGTAGGCTTGGTTAGACCAATGACACTCTTGCTAAAAAAGGACCTGATCTTCAAGTGGACAACGGAAGGAAATCAAGATTTTGAGGGGATCAAGAAGGCTATCTCGACAGCCCCAGTGCTCAAGAACCCAGATTTTTCCAAGCCCTTCGTGTTGTATGTCTATGGAGGGGAATCAAGTATTATTGTTGTCCTGACTCAAAAGAATGACAGGCTAGAGGGGGAGCACCCAATAGCCTTTTTCTCAAGAAATCTTAGAGATTATGAGACCAGATATAATTTTGTGGAAAGACAAGCCTATGCCATGGTGAAAGCCCTCAATAAATTCAGGCATCTGATATCAGGGAACAAAATTCTGATACTTGTAGCTCACTCTAGTGTCAAGGAATACATCATGGAAGGGGAAATTACTGAGAAAAGAGGTAATTGGATCACCAAGATCCTTGAATATGATGTAGAGGTCAGACCCACCAAACTGGTCAGAGGTAAGGGGTTGTGCCAATATATAACTCAAGAGCTTGAAAAGCTATTACCTGAGGGAGCAGATTTAGAAGAGGAGCCAGAAATGGTGCTAAAGTTACAAGAAATTGATCAGGAATCCTGGGTCACAGACAGGATTCAATTTATGTAAAATGGGGTTTATCCAAGAGAACTCCCTCAAAACAAGAGAAGGTATTATAGGATACAGGGAGTTCATTTTGTCTTAATTGAACAAGTCCTTTTTAGAAGAAATTTTGATGGGAAATTGTTAAGATGTGTAGAACAGGCTAAAGCCAAAAGGATACTGCATGAAATGCATTATGTAACATCAAGAGGACATTTTTCTGCAAAGACCACAGCCATAAAGATAAGTGAGGAAGGATATTTTTGGCCTACTTTGTTTGTAGATTGTTATCAACTGGTTAGAAAATGTCAATCCTACCAGTATTATATGGGGATGTGGAGGAATGCAGCCATGCCCCTTAGTCCAATAGTTGTGGATGAACCTTTTTCTCAATGGGGTCTTGACTTCATTGGGATGATAAATCTAGTGTCCATCATGGGTCATAAATGGATACTAACTGCTACAGACTATTTCACTAGATGGACCGAGGTAGCCCCACTTAAGGAAGCAACAGAGAATGTGATCCTAGATTTTCTAGGAGGTATCACTACTCACTTTGGGGCTCCTCGCACCATCATTTCAGATAATGCTAAAGCATTCTTGGGGTCTAAGGTATCAGAATTTGCCCTGAGACATGGAATATATCTAAAAACCTCATCTAACTATTACCCTCAAGGTAATGGTCTGGCAGAGTCAACCAACAAGAACCTAATAAGACTCATCAAAAGAGTGGGGGTGGATCATCATAAAGAGTGGCACAAAGTGCTTAATCTAGCACTATGGGCTGATAAGATCACACCCAAGCACGTGATCAAAATGTCTCTATATGAATTGGTGTATGGAAAGTCTACCATGATTCCCCTAAGTTTGGAAATCCATGCTCTTTAGTTGATTAAGCAAATCAAGATAGAAGAAAATGGCCCCATGCAGGTCAGACTCATAAAAATTCTAGAAGTTCAGGAAAAGAGGGACATGGCTCATGATTCATTGATCAAGCACCAGGGAATGATTAAAAATTATTTTGACAAAAGGACTTCAAATCCTAATTTTAAAGAGGGCTCGATTGTTCTGAAACGGGATGCAAGGGCCGCCAAACCGGGTCAGCATACCAAATTTGAAGCATTATGGACTAGTCCATATAGGATTCATGCATGCAAGCAAGAGAATTCTTTCGAGTTGGAGTAAATGGAAGGGGAAGTTGAAGAGGTTCCTATAAATAGAATCTATTTAAAACATTTCAATTGACTTAGGTCTCTCATGTATTATAGTTAAATAGTTTCCCCTTCTTGTTTTCTCATTGTTTCCCTGCTTTGCTTTTAATAGGTGATTTAAACATTTGTTAACAGCTCTTTGAATCTATAATTTTCACAATGTTGATCGAGTGAGAGGTGGAGTTTCTTTTTGAGCAGGCTCAAAAGTCCTGAGGGTTGCTAGTAAGTGTAGAGTAATTTTTACTCTACGTTGCTTTCAAATTTTTAGTCGAGCACTAAAATTTTGGTTCTTTGAGCAAAGCTAAAAAGTTTTGGAGTAGAGGATGGGTTCATTTTTCCTATGTGTTGAAATGTAGTGGAAGCTACCAAGTGTTGTCCTCAGAGCATGGTCCCTTTTTGCCTCTCTTGCTCTTTTCATTTCAATTTTGGCCTAAGTATTGGATTCAAGCAGAAGCGGCCATGTGTTAGCCTCTGGGAGATGAAGATGTACAGCTGGTGACTTTTGAGGACCTCATTTTAGCCTTCTAGAGAATAGGGGAACACACCATGTCTCAACATCCATGTATCATAAGAGGCATCCATGTTTTATATTTTGACAAAAACTTCCAACAAGCTAAGCGACAGAGAGAGCAAAAAGTGCCAAGTGGCAGTTACAGAGGCCCTACCTTTTGAAGAAGCAGTGGAAGCCACCACATCTCAACTACTAAGAGCCTTTTTTTCAATGCCTGGGTCCATGCTTTCCATTCAACGCATAAAGGCATCATTCATTTTGCTAGGTATCGAAGTGTAGTAGAGGCTGCCAAGTGTCACCTTCTGGGTCCCTCTCTACTCCATCCCCAAAATAGTGGAAGGCACCACATATTCCCAGTAGGAGAAGTGGAATATGCCACATATCTTCCTAGGAGCAGCAGAGGTCACCACGTATCAACTTTTGAGAGACCACCTTCGAGCCTAATCACTGAATGAAGATTGTGGTCGGTCCTGGATGATATTTTAAAGAAAGCGGAAGTAGCCAGTTATCATCCTCTAATGCCTTCTAGGTGATCAAGAGGATTTTTAAAAAATTGACTAAGGGTCCTCTCCCATTACAAATAGAATAGAGTGCCTGTCTACCTGTTATAGCGAAAATGGAGGGAAATTCAGTGAGAGTTAATTCAAGTAGATGGATCAGTGCATCGGGTAGTTTTTGGGGCTTGCAAGCATTAAAGATGCCATCCATTTGTCTCCTAATAGCAGAGTTAGAATAGATAGTTGAGCGGCCCAGCAGGTGATGAAATTTGAAATTTAGGTGTAAAGAGAGGAACTAGTCAGGAATCACCATGCCGCAATTAAGGGCAGTCGTTCTTCTCCAGCATAGATTTTTGAAGCATTGAATGCGCTAAAGTTCAAATTATTATTATTTATTTACATATCCAAGGCTATAAAATAAGAATAATTGTAAAAGCTAAAAAAAAAGGGGGGGGGAATTCTCATAGTTTTAGACTATCTCAAGTTTGTGGCCAATAATATCATTTGCTCTTGTATCAATTTTCTTGAGTTGTAAATTTTATGTAATCATGCATGTTTATGTGCCCCTTATGTGGCTGAATGAATTGAGTAAATTTGAGCTCCATGCCTTTGTTGATATTATCTATGTTGTTTGCAAAGTAGTCTATACTATAGATGTTCTAGTGTGGTGATTGGAAATGTTATTTGCTTTTGTCTCATTTTCTTGAATATGAAGATTTACATGACTGTGCATGACTTCTGCACCTCCTATGTGATTGGAAGATTATATTAATAAGATTGAACACTATGCCTTTGTTGACAATTCCTATATCTCAGCAAAAGACTCCCCTGTTGTGAGCCTCTATTTCTATTATTCCAATCTTTTACATTGATCATGCACTTGTTTGCTCTTAAATGTAATAGAATCACATAATAGTTTCATTGTGCTCAGGTTAAGATTAGGATTACTCTTAGGTGCATTTCCATAGTTAGGTTTCAATTCCTACATTTTCCATTTATGTTTAGTCTCCTATCCCTTTTCCCTAACACCCAATACAAAAGAAGAGACCAGCTTCTTTAAAATCTGGAGGTTGTTTTCAAGCTGCATTGTCCCATAGCGTGAAACTTCCCATTGTTGTTAATTAAGATCTAGCACAATTTTAAGACATAAACAGATACCATGAAAGAGTATGCCAAAATCTTTGAACATATTTCATGCAATCAATGTTAAATCTTGTGAGGTAGTGTGACAACTCCAAAAACATGAAATTCTAAGAAAAATAAAATGTTTGCATTGACCGATCAAATTCCTCATTCGATTAACCTTTTAAAAAGGAAAGGTGGGGTACATATAGGGAAAATTAGGACAACATGAAGAATCCCTTAATTTTTCTAATTAAATAATTATATTAAAATATAATTATCCTATGGACCCTTTATAACTAACCTAAGGAATCTTAAATAATATAGAATGGCCATACGACTGTGTAGGCAAAACTCATTGGGAAAAAGCACTACACTAACTTTTTGATAATACTTATAACCACCTTTGGGTAAATTATCATATCTATCCACCTAATTGGGGCATATTTCTATCTTTTTGATGATTATAACCACCTATGGGCCAATCATTATTTTCTCTTTTAAATGATTATAACCATCTTTGGTCAAATCATTCTCTTGTTACCCTAAGCCTCTTTCAATGATTATAACTACCTTTGGGTAAATCATTATCTTTTTTATTCTACCTATGTTGATGATTATAACTAATTGTGTGTAAATCATTATGTTTTTATATCCAACCATGACAACTCCATATGCCACTAATTATAACCACCTATGGGAAAATTAGTCTTTTCCACCCCATTGTACCTTTTGGTCCCAACATTTTATTCTTTTGAGGATCTAATTGTCGACCCTTCTAGTCAACCATTCCCTCAAGAGCTCATATATAATTCATTCATTATCATTGAATTTTTAGGTATACATGAATTTTTTATTGTTTGAGAACACATTACTATGCCTATATATTGTAATGTCTTCCTAAATAAGGGTAAACTATAGATACCCAAAACTAGCCACAACTGGGTTCTAATCAGACTTCACACTGATTCCTACCAACTATTGCAAAATAATCTTAGGAATCACTAAATGTCCCAAAAAAATTTATGCATCATTCATCAAATGCTCAAAATCATGTTGAGGCATCCTTATTTGGGATACTAGTGTGTATGCAATAATAACCTCTCATAGATTCATCCATAATCACCTTGCAACATCACAACTATCAATTTGGCCTATGGACCTATTAAGTGGGGCACTTTCAAACTTAAATAAATCTTAAAAAATCTAAAATTCTAATCACAATCAATTAACAAAGAAAACTAGATTAAATGCCTAGTTGAATTATCCATTTATAATTAATGAATATCCAAAAATAAAAATTCAAAAATTCAAAAAATCCAATCTTTTCATCATTGTCTTTATGAGTTGTCAATCTCTTTGAAAATATCTAATTTGAGAACCATGCCTAGTAATTATAAATCATAATTACTTGACAACTATTAACTCAACTAGAGTTAATTTTAAATCACCTACGTTTAGTTTGAACCCATTCCAAGCCTAAACTCAATCTTAACTCACCTTGGGTAAATGTATTTATGCAAAGTTATTATGCACAAATATCTTTAAGAAACTCTTATATGTAGTGTTATAATGCTCAAATGCCATGCAAGTAAAGTTACCATGCCCAAATCTTAATCTAATCAATGAAACCCAAGGTTCCAAGGAGATAAGCAACCAAGAAACCTCCATTATCAAAGACTTCTTGATTCACAATCCAAGCAAGTGTTGGAGCACAACTAGATAATGAGAGGGGGTGACTCAGTATATCAATTAAAACTAGTCCTTTAAGTATTTTTAATGCATATTAAAAGATATATATAAATTAAAACTAATATACAAAGATTATACACACATAAATACTCATGACACCATATTTATACATTAAAAACCTAAAGGAAAAAACTATGGTGATAATAGCTACTAGAAACTACTATTCTAATCTAGCCTCATAGTTTAAAGTCTTTCTGACAAACCTCACTGGTTACACTTTTAAGGTCATTGACCCTAAGGATACTCCAATCCCCTATCTAAGCACCAACTCAGTTAAACCTCACTAGTTATAATGTTTAAGGGAACCAACCCTAAGGAGACACCAATCCCATAACTAAGCACCAACTTAGCTTGTCTAATGGTACCAACCAATCAAATCTCTATAGAGCTAAAACTCCAATTTACAAAATAGATTCATAAATGCATCCATCTCTGATCTCTGTTACAAGTCTAATCTGTAATTTTTCATTCTCTACACATTATCTCTATGTGCCTTTTTACTTAATTTCCCCTCTATCTTTGTGTCTAGATTTATCTCTACTCGACACACTTCATCTCTTTTTCACTCTGCTTCTTTGTGTCTCTATATTTTATATTTGACATAATTCATCAATAGGACCTCATTCTCTCTACACTTCTTCTTGTGTCTAGATATTCTTCTATATGACATAATTTTAATTACTCCAACAACATCTACTTTTAACATAGATGTTGTATATATAAGCAAATGATCTAGGGTTCCATAAATTCTATGTGTTCACACTTGGACTATAACACATCACGCTTTGTTCTGGACTCAATTCCAATTTATTGAATTGTAATTTTCTTGCATCTTGAATTCATGCTCTACTGCCATGATTTTTGGTCTTTTACTATATTTAGTAAATCCCAGACTCTAGTTATGATGCACATGTACATTTACATATATTTTATCAGTTACATTAATCAATCTCATTATTTGTATCTAATATAGGGCTTGAATGTAAGTTCCTACATCTTCCAACTATAGATAGGATTACAAAGCAAGTTAGTCAAACATTAGTCCATAAATAATGAAACTTGCATAAAGAACTAACTAACCAAGCCTATCAATTCCTATGGGAATTACAAAGGATAGAAAGAAACAAATGAATAAAAGCAACACTATATTACCTTTTCAAATGGATTCACCATACCTATGTGGCTCAAAAGCATGTTTTCCCTTGATCAAGCATCCTTGTCTTTGTCAAAAATGGTGGTAAGCTCCTCCAATGCCTCAAAAACACTCCATAAAACCTAGGCTCCTGATTCCAAATCACTAAACTAGCCTATGAATGAAGCTTGCAAACAAAATCTATGATCAACTACAAAGCCTTGTATAAATAATTTAACATTATAACTTTTCAATATTCAAGGTTTTTGAAGATATTTAAGTATAATAAATTTGCACCAAAATAGCTTAAAATTCATGTCCATGACCTCTCTATTTATAGATTTTTGAAATTGGTCAAGATCAACCATGACCGTCCATCTCAAGATTGAGATGTGTGGCCATGGATAATCCTAATATTTAGAATAAAATCCATAAATATCTTCATCATGACCTTGGAATAAGGGGCATTGAAGAGGCATGGGAGGAATTAACTAGGCATGGGTCACCCATAATCCTGATATTTGTGACATTTATGGCTTAGGGATGCCACCCCATAGATGATGTCACCTGATGATGAAATTAATAGGAATCAAATTACAAATACAATCACTATTGTTAGTGTTGTACTAAGAAAAATAATGGCAAAGGCTTGGTAATATTTGTATCCATATCTATTTGTATATGGCATCTTGCATTAGTCGATTATATTATATTCAACAACTCTCATAGAAAATCCACTTAAGCTCTTGATTTGGATTAATTAGCCTTAAGCAAGGTTAATCAATATTTATGCAATTATTTGAAAATTGGCCCTCAGTTAATCAAAATGGTCAAAAAGTCATATTACTAGTTTTAATTTGACTAGAGAGGAATTAGAAGGTGATGTTAGATGTGTTGGAGATGTATTCCCATTTAGGATGTTGCCAACACCAAATAACAAAGGTACGTGACATGTACCAATGAATTAGAATAAAAGCATGATCTAGAGCACTAAAGAGCAAAATTGTCATTTTGACTCAAAATGATCTAATCAAAGTTAGCTAGCCCATAAAATGCATTTCCCTATTTAGGGATACTTTGACCTAAACTGGCACTTGTAAATGATAAGTTTGAACCATTTAGGGTGCTTTCTGTATTTTGACCTAAAATGTGCATTTGAGATTGACAATTTTGACATAAATGGTGTTAGGAATTAGATGTCTACATTTTGCCCTTATTTGAGAAGGTATAGTGAAACATTCAGATGAAGCAAAATATTTTTAAAGAAAAGAGTTGTCAAGAATAAATTAGAATAGACCCATTATGCCCCCTCGAGAGGACATACTAGGATGAAAGACCTAATGTTTATACATGTGATTACCATCAATGTTTAATATATAATTATAGGTATAATAGGCCCCAAAGATAGGGGGAATGGGAAATATATAATATATAAATGTAGGGGACACACTGTAAATATACCCAATTTGAGAGTACAAGTTGTGTGTTTATGACATTGATAAATCCTGGGACAAGTTACACACTAAATATCTCCATCATGGGCTTTAATGTGGAGAGCTTGGAATTAGAGAAAAAGGGAGAACATTATACTTTAATAAGGGAAGCACCACTAGAATGGGGTCTCTAAAGAGAATATAATAATTACTCTAGTAGAGTAGATTTGATCATGATAAAATAGTTTTGCCCCAGTAGGGCAAATCTTGATCATTGATTAAAAAATAATAATGATTTGCCCATGTAGAGTTGATTTGATTCAAACATGGTTCATATTTTGTGCCCTAGCATGGGCAATTGGCAAGAAAAATACCTTAAGTATGTAACTAAAAAGATAGGTTAAAGCAAGTGGATGCAAACATACATGCAATGGTGTAATGGCTTATAAATCCATATAAAACCAAGCATATGAGAATGCACAAAGTGATGAGAGAGATGAAAATAAGAATGGAGATAGCTTAGCTGACCTTAATAGAAATTAAGAGATACCTACATAGTTTCATGGACTCATGTTCCAACATGAACTTTAGGCCAATGTATTTCACCCAAGTTTGGGAGAGAATGGAATGAGGAATGATGAAAAATGACAAAGAATTGATTAAACTCACAATGTATGTGAAGAGATGCCCATCTAAGCATAGAGTTGAGTGCTAAAATGCATGTTACCTAGAAGCCTAATTCTATATCATGATCCCAAGTGTTTTAAAGTGTTCTTGAGAGTCGTCCATTGGAGTTGATGTTGATGTTGAGATGTTGAGACCTAAGCACAAAGTGCTAGTTATAGCAAAATAAATTAGGCATCATAAATATGAATAATGTAGAATGACATAAGATTTTAATTATACTGAGCTAGTTCAAATGTGAATACCTATAACTAAGGATAATGGTAAAATAATGACCAAAACCAGAGTTATAGTGATTTACATTTAAACAAAAAGCAAAGACAAAGAAAAAGCTAAACATAAATGATCCTATCTTGAAATCAAGATATGACCTAAAGTAGGAACAAAAATGTTTAAAAACAAAAGCCAAGAATGTCTTAATGACATGAGACCAAGATATGAATAATCAAGATCCATGTGGACCATCAAGGCATTATTAAACACAAAATAGAAAAGAAAAATCAAATAGAAAAACAAGACACCAAAAATAATCAAATAAATAAAATGGTCCATGAAAAATGTAATAACCTAAGATCAAGATATAAACAATTGAGTTCCATGTGAATCATCAAGATGTTCTGAAACACTGATCCAAAACTCAGAAGCTTTGGTTGATAAATATCACAATAACATGAAAATAACACAATAACAATGAAATTCTCTGAGAAGAGATGTAGTATTACTCAAAATCGCAATACAAAATATGCTTATCTCTGGGAAGAGATGTCTGTCTTCACATTTCGGGTTACCTCTTCTTTTATACACAAATTGAAAGCATGGGAAGGATGTGGAAGGTCACCAATCTCGAGGGAGATGAAGTGGTATGACTTCCAATATTTAAAACAATACATAATTCGAGGAATTACTATTTATGGAAACTTACTATTTTTAGGCAGCACTATTAAAATTGAAATTTGAGGCACTTCCGTTGGGTTTTCGGGGGTCAAAATTCATCAAGTGGAGATCAATGCCATTTCACGACGTTCCCTTCGTTCTTAGCTTTCCAACGGTTCAAACGGCGAGTCAATTGGAGCTACGGTGCAAAAGTTATGGCTCCCGGAAGTTTCGTCATCAATTGGGGTGGAACTGTCACCCGAATTGTCGCCTAAATTAATGCCTGGATCATTCCTCCCTCCTTGAAAAGCAATGGTACCCATTGCGTCAATGCTCCCCATCAGGTGTGGTAGTTGTTTCTTGATTTGATTCTCTGTGAGCCACTCACCTTGATGGCTAAGCTGGCCCCTTTTGACCACTCGATAAAGCGGAATAGAACGTCCTCTGGTTGTCTTCATCCAGGTATCCACAATCTGATCCTCTTCCACTGGAGCAAAACTCTGTGGGTCAATTTCATCAATGTCGAGTTGTTCTGCTACAACTGAAGTGTCCAAGAGAGGTGGATGATATGGCTTGAGGAGCTCCACATTGAATATTGGGTGCAGACCAAGGTAGGCTGGGAGGTTCAACTCAAAAGCATTTTCTCCAACTCTTCTGGTGATGGTGTATGGACCATATCGCAGAGGCTGAATCTTTCTGTGTGGGCCTGCAAGTCGTTCCTTCTGGAGCCACAACCAGACTTTGTCACCCACAGCAAAATGGTGTGCAATCCTGTGTTTATCATGGCGTTGCTTGTACTTTTGATTCATCTTCTCCAAGATGTCATGAACTTGTTGCTGGAGGTGTTGCATTTGTTCAATAAACTTTGTAGCTTTTGCTGCCTCAGATCTGCCATGAGGTGTGTATTCCATGGTGGAAAATGGAACTGCTATATCAACTGGTGCCATGGGTTGGAATCCAAAACATACTTGGAATGGATTGTGCTTGGTCGAGCTGTGCAGTGCTCGATTGTATCCATGTTGTATGAAAAGAAGTCCCTCATCCCATGTGCGTGGATGTTTGGAGTGGTACATCCGAATCATGTGAACAATCAAGCGGTTTACCACCTCTGTTTGACCATCAGTCTGTGGATGGAAGGCTGTGGACTTCATCAGCTTAGTATCCATCATCTTCCATAGAGTGGACCAGAAGATGCTCAAGAACCTGCTATCTCGATCTGAGACAATGGACTTGGGAAGACCAAAATGGAGCCATACATGACTAAAATATAGTTGAGTAGTTTCCTCAGCAGATATATTTTTTTTACAGGCAATCATGATAGCCATTTTTGAAAAATGATCAACTACCACAAAAATGCAGTCCTTACCATGTTTTGAAGTGGGCAAACCTGATAGAAAATCCATTGAGATGGATTCCCAAGGCCTGGTTGGTTCTGGCAATGGCGTGTACAATCCTTACTTCTTGTTTTTTGGCTTGGCTATCGCACATGGGGTGTAAGATTTGAGATATCTTTCCACATCCTTTCGCATATGGGGCCAGTAGAAGTGTTTTTGAAGAACTGCCAATGTTTTCTCAATACCAAAGTGTCCAGCTGTCCTACTGAAGTGTGCTTCCCATATCATCTTTTGTTGCTCTGCAACTAGAACACAGATGTGTCCCATATGACAGAGGACATTATCTTGCAAATAGAAATCAGAAACATGTGTACCTTTTTGAAGTGCTTGATATGTGGCAGCAAAGGTAGGATCTGCTTCATACAGGGTACCCCAAGTGGCAGTCTCATGACCGCATAGGTCCAAAACTGTTGTGAGTGCAGTAATTGGTGGGCGGCTCAGACAATCTGCAGCTGTATTTGAGCTCCCCTTTTTGTGTTTGATTATCAGGAGGAATTGCTGAAGATATGTGGCCCACTTCTGATGCCTCTCATTTCGGAGCTTGCTTTGTGTCTGGATGAATTCCAATGGTCTGTGATCAGTGTGGATGACCGTTTCTTTTCCCAAGATGTAGTGTTTCCATTGTTTGCAGGCTTGCACAATGGCATAGAGCTCCTTATCATATGTTGGATATTTCCTGACTGTATCAGTGAAAGTTTCACTGTGATATGCAACAGGATGGCCATGTTGCATGATGACAGCTCCCATGGCATATTCAGATGCATCTGTCATCAACTCAAAAGGTTGGTGCAAATCTGGTAAGGCAAGAATAGGGGCTGAGCAGAGTCTATTTTTCAAATTCTCAAATGCCCTTTGCTGTATTTCACCCCACTGAAATGTAGCTTTTGCTCCTCCTTTAGTCACTTGGGTTAGTGACCAAGCAACATGTGAAAATCCAAGAACAAACCTGCGGTAGAAATTTGCAAGACCCAAAAAGCTACGAAGCTCTGTGAGGGTCCTTGGTGTGGGCCATTCTTGAATAACCCAAATCTTTTCTGGATCAACATGGACCCCTTCCACATTCACAACATACCCGAGGTACTAAATTGTTGTCATCCCAAATGTGCATTTGTCAAGATTTGCATACAACTTGTGCTCCCGAAGAGTTTGAAGCACCTTACGAACATGTTGCAAATGTTCTTCCCATGTTCTGCTATAGATGAGTATGTCATCTAAGTAGACAACCACAAATGAGTTGGTGAAGGGTCGTAGGATGTCATCCATCATCCTCATGAAGGTTGCAGGTGCATTAGTTAAGCCAAAAGGCATAACCAACCATTCAAAGAGCCCCTCCTTAGATTTGAATGCAGTCTTCCAGACATCAGTGGGATCGATGGGAATTTGGTGATAACCAGATTTGAGATCAATTTTGGTGAAGAACTTCGCACCACAGAGCTGGTCCAGCAGGTCATCAATCCTAGGAAGAGGATAGCGATTCTTCACAGAGATTTTATTCAGCGCTCGATAGTCAATACAAAGCCTCCAGGTTCCATCTTTCTTCGGTGCCAAGACAATTGGGCTACCACAAGGTGAAGAGCTTGGCCTGATGTGACCCTTTTGGATCAATTCTTGAATCTGTCTTTTTATCTCATCATTCTCCAAAACTGATCTGCGATACACAGGACTGTTAGGCAAAGGTGATCCTGGGATCAAATCGATAGAATGTTTTACCTGGCAATGTAGTGGAACTCCTGTGGGTGACTTGAATAAGTCATCATATTCTCCTGTGATGCGTCCTATCTGCTTTTGTTGTTGTGATGATTGCGTAGTCAGGACTGCAACATCGGCCTTCATAGATTTTTGTGGCTTGACCACCATGAGGACAAATTGCTTTGTTTTCTCCACCAATCTCTTACATTGCTTCACACTGATCAGGGAGACAGATGTGGGAGGTGGTACCTCTGGTACCCTATAGCGCCATTTTCCAAGGGTGAGGGTAATCCTTTGGGTTTGTGATTCATAGATGCCATGTCGCTCATACATGAATGGCTGACCAAGGAGTACATCACAAACATCTAGATTGACTACATCACACAAGACTTCATCTTGGAATGGTTTTATGGCATATGAAAGAAGACACTGATGGGTGACACGGAGGTCTCTCCCTAGGCTTAACCATCAAATACTATAGGGCTTTGGATGAGGCTTCACAGATAGATTTAGACTTTTCATAATTTTAGCAGAGATTAAATTCTTTTGACTCCCACTATCAAGAATGAAATGTAAAGGCGTACCTTTTACCCATAGTTTGGAGTGGAACAATCTTTCCTTGTCATCTGGTCTTTCCCCACGGTTCTGTGATGAAGCGACAATGGTGTCAGGTTCAGCATCTACAATTTCTTCTTCGTCCTCTTTGACTGTGGGTTGTGTATGAGGCAGAGTAGTGGACGTCGAGTATTGTGACTCAGAAAGCAATGACTTGATGGCTCAACATTCTTCTTTAGAGTGAGTCCCAGTTTTGTGGTAATCACATCATTTTCCAGCCTTCCCTTTCTGGGATTTCTTATCCTGAAACTCCTTTTGCTTCCAATTTGGGCCTCGTGTTTGACCTTCCTTATCACTTTTCCATTTTGAGGGTTGACTCTTCGTATTCTTTCTGCCATTCTTCTGTTCAATCTTCACTGCAAATTTGTATGCCTCACCGAGGGTTTCCAAATTAAAGAGTTCCATTTCCCCCCATATGTACCATTGTAGTCCGCCACGATATTTGAGAGTCTTATGTTTCTCACTTTCCTGAATGCCCAACCTTGCAGACAAAGAATGAAAAGTGTCTGTGTAATCTTGAACAGATTGGTCCTTACCTTGGCGAAGTTGTTGCCACTGTATGTAGAGATCATCATATGCTCCGATGGGATAGTACTCTTCTTTCACTGCTTCTACAAAATCATCCCAGGTAGGTTCCGCCTCAAGGCCAATGTCATCTGTGCTGAACCCCTTTTTGCACACTTCCCACCAGTTTTTCACAGGCAATGTTGATTTCAAAAGAGCAAAAGTAATCTTTTCTCCATCGGTGAACTTATTTACAGAGAAGTAGGAAGACAGTTGATCTAACCAATTTTCTACTGCATCAGCATTGATTTTACCTTCAAATGTAGGAATATCAAAATTTACCTGGACCTTGAAGGGTGTTGGGGCACTGAAAGGTCGTTCCCTGGATGAGGAGCCAGGAAGTGAAGCCGCGGAGCCAGGACTTCCCATCGGAAGTGTTTGAAGAATTTGGGCAAATTGTTGCATCATCTATGCTTATTGCCGTTGGAGGGCCTCATTCACCATTTCCTTAAAAGGATCAGATGTCTTGGTGTCGTCCACCATTTGAGTTCGTTTGGAGCGAACAGGTGGAAAATTTGGAAGCTTTGTTGTTTCCCACCCAAGCTTCTTATAGCCTGACCTCGTCCTCGGGATCATACACTCTCAAGACAAACCGCTCTGATACCACTGATCCAAAACTCAGAAGCTTTGGTTGATAAATATCACAATAACATGAAAATAACACAATAACAATGAAATTCTCTGAGAAGAGATGTAGTATTACTCAAAATCGCAATACAAAATATGCTTATCTCTGGGAAGAGATGTCTGTCTTCACATTTTGGGTTACCTCTTCTTTTATACACAAATTGAAAGCATGGGAAGGATGTGGAAGGTCACCAATCTCGAGGGAGATGAAGTGGTATGACTTCCAATATTTAAAACAATACATAATTCGAGGAATTACTATTTATGGAAACTTACTATTTTTAGGCAGCACTATTAAAATTGAAATTTGAGGCACTTCCGTTGGGTTTTCGGGGGTCAAAATTCATCGAGCAGAGATCAATGCCATTTCACGACGTTCCCTTCGTTCTTAGCTTTCCAACGGTTCAAACGGCGAGTCAATTGGAGCTACGGTGCAAAAGTTATGGCTCCCGGAAGTTCCGTCATCAATTGGGGTGGAACTGTCACCCGAATTGTCGCCTAAATTAATGCCTGGATCAAACACAAAAGTGATAAGCAAAAACAAAGGAAACATAAGACCAAGATGAGATAAGAAGTATTAAAAGGAGAAAAGGATAAGAAATAAAAAGAGAGGTGTGAAAGCACAAAAAACACCAAAAAAACTCAAATAAACACACAAACAAAAACCAAGTTAGTGCAGTTTAAAGATAAATGTTCATGCATATGCAGCAATGGCATTAATTTTCACCATATCATAACAAAGAATAATAGCATGACAATTGTTCCATAATTAAAGAGGAACAATGATAGAAAAAATTTGGGAAGAGAAGAAAAGGAAGGGGTTGGCTGAGCTGACTCCAGATGTATAAGACAATTGGATGTTGCCTACATAGTTTCAGTGATGCATGTTCCAACATGAACTTCAGGCCAAATGTAGTTATCCATGGAAATGGGATAGGAGAAAAATGATTATTATAATAGAATGATTAAGAGAAAAAATTGAAGATAAACAAATCAAATAGAAAACAAGAAGATGATGAGATGACATTTAATGACCTTGAAAAATGGCAAGTGCGTGGGATAAGATAAAATGAACTGGTGCTTCTGTGCTTGCAAAATGGCAAGAGTGTAGCATGGTAAGATAGAAATGTACAAATGTATATAAGCATGAGATAATGTTTTTATTCTTGTATGGATATATTCTGATGTTTTTTGGTATTTTAAAAGTATTTATAATGTTTTTGATGTTTTTAGGATAAAATACACACAAGGTGGGACCATCTAGTCAAGGAGATGCACATCTTGAGACTAGAGGTTCTAATAAAATAACTAATCTGGCTAAAATGGCCCATTCTCACAAATCAATGAGAGTGAGGTTCTTTATAAAACAAAAAAGAATAGCAAATATGGGAACTAAGAAGATGCATTTGTTCACTTGTTTGAATCTACATAAGACTGCCCTAGATGAACTACTTTGTAGAATTGCTATTGAAGATGTTCATAATGTTCTTGAGACATAATCGAGATCATAATTGGTCAAGGGATAAAAATTATTCAATCTTATAAAATATCTTAGATAAAACAAAGAATATTCTTATCAAAGAGAGCGATCCATAATGGGATGAAGGATGTGTTCAGAGTGTCAAGGGTTTAAAGCCTTTACTATTAGGATTCATAAAAAGTGGACCAAGGTAGTATAAAATGTGTTCAAGGTAAGATAAAAGGGTGGGATAAAATTACAATAGCACAAGTTACCCCTAATTCAAGGGCCTTATAAACAATGGTTCAAATATATTCATGTGTAGAACCTCTTAAGGTGTATGATGTTCATGGGCTCTAAAAGTTCTTCACCATTAGGTTTAGCCAATCGATATGCTCCTAATCCATAGTTTGTTGTGATAATATATGGTCCTAACTAATTAAGCTAAAACTTGCCTTTCTTTTTAGGTTTAGCATTTGTGTTCTTCTAGTTCTATTTCAAAACTAAGTTATCAATCTTAAATTCTTGAGGGAGAATGCATTTGTTGTAGATTCTCTACAATCTATTGAGATAGGCCTATAAGTTTTCTAGGGTAGCCAAATGCTTACCATCAAGAAGCTGTAGTTCTTGTAGCTTTGAGGCTCTATAGTCTTCATCATCTTCAATGTGCTCCAGTGATATTCTTAATGATGAGATCTCAATCTCAATCAGGATGATAGCTTTAGTTCTAAAGGGTAGGAAAGAGTTGCAAGTGTTAATTACGAATAACATCATTGACAATCTTCTTTAAGATGGATAGAATGGTTTTATTTGATACCTCAACTTGTTCATTTCCTTGCAGGTTATATGGATTGGATTTCTTGTGCTTGATCTTGAATTTTGCACAAAGAGATTTCACATCTTGGTTCATAAAGTATCTACCATTATCAGATATAATATAGGTTAGGATGCCATATAAACAAATGATATGGTAATGAATGAATTTGGTTATTCATTTCCCAATAACATAAGAGGAATGGCCTCAATCCACCTGGTAAAATACTCAGTTTCAATCAAAATGTGATTATGGCCATCTGAAGATGTTGGCTTAATTTTCCCAATGAGATCGGGACCCCATGTTGAGAATGGCCATGGTGTTGTAATCATCTACAATGGTAAAGAAGGTGCATGTATCAAGTTGCCATGATGCTGACAGGAAACACACTTCTTTACATAAGTACAAACATCTATCTCCATTTTGGGCCAATAATAGCCTATTTTGAGAAGTTTCTTTGCTAGGACTACACCATTGGTATGGGTCCCACACATTCCTTCATGAACCTCCTTTAGTGCCAGCTTGAATTCTCCAAAAGATAAAAAATGAAGAAGCATTCCATCATAACCTTTTCTTTAAAGCATGTTTCCAAGGAGGATATAACATGTTAAGAGATGAAGGAATAGTTTTTTTTGGTTGTTGGAAAGGTTACTAGGAAATACATGACTATGGAAATAGTTACAAAATCATTGGTACCATGGTATCTCAAGTGAGGGATTAGGATCATCAAATGGCCATATCCTCTCTAAATCTGATAGAATATTTACCAGTTGAAGAATATTTTCAATCAAGAACTAATACTCTTTAGCATTATCATGCATTTGAATCATGGAACTAATTATTTCCATGGCATTAGTTGATCTGTTATTGACTCGTAGAACTTGTTCAAACTACAGAGATTTAAAATGTGTTTTAAGGTCATCGATAATTTACTTGTAAGGAATAAGCTTATCATCTCTCATTTCATACTGATCAATTTTCTAATTTATGATTAGTTATGAAACTCCATAGACCTTTAAGCTTTGAATGTCCCATTATATGGTAAGACAGAGCCCTACAACCAATGCCTCATATTCAACCATATTATTTGTATATTAAAATTACATATAAAATGATTTGGGGATCAAATCCCCCTATGGTGTGATCAATAATATACCTGCTCCAGACCCTCAAGATATGAAAAATCCATCAAAATAAAGCATCCAATATTCAAGTTCTTGTGATGCTTGCTCTATCATCATGATAGAATCATCTGTAATGTCAAATTTGAGATGTTGAGTGGTTGTAATAGGAACTTTTGCAAGTTAGTCTACAAGAACCTGCCCTTTGATTGCCTTTTAATTTTGGTACTCAATATCAAACTTACTGAGGAGCATAATCCATTTATCCATGCATCCTTTAATAAATTCTTTATATAAGAGGAACTTGAGAGGATCTACCTTGGTGATAATAATAGTTTTATTATTTAGCATATAATATTGTAATTTTTGAGTGGTGAACACCATAGCTAAACATGCCTTCTCAATAGGCATATAATTCTGTTCATAGGATAGCAATGTGTAGCTTAAATAATAAACCATGTGTTCCTTACCATGATCATCATGCTAAGCCAAAAGTGCCCCTAGTGCATATTTTGTGGCTGATTTATAAAGAAGCAGTGGCCTTCCTTCTGTTAGAGGTCGTAAGACTAGTGGATTGGCCAAGTATGTTTTATGTTTTACAAATGTTATCTAATGATATTCATCCCACTTAAATTTTACCCCTTTCATTAAGAGATGGGTGAATGGGTGACACTTATCTACCATTTGAGAAATGAACCTGTGTATAAATTGGATCTTGCTTTGTAGACCTCATAATTATTTAAGATTGTTTGGTGGAGGCATTTCCACAACAGTGAAGACATTTTTAGGGTTGACTTCAATCCCTCATTATGATATAATGAACCCTATAAATTTTCTTGATGTGACTCCAAAGACACATTTCTTAGGATTAAAGTAGACTTTATATGCATGAAACCACTCAAATATACTTCATTAAAAGTCAGGGTGTCCAGTTCTTGTTCTTGATTTTTCTAGTATATCTTCAACATAGTCCTCGACAATTTCATACATCATGTCATGGAAGATGATAGTCATTGCATGCTAATATGTGGCTCCAACATTCTTCAAACCAAATGGCATAACTTGGTAAAAATATGTCCCCCTTGGAGTGGTAAATATGGTCTTATGTTGATCTTTAGGGGCTATCTTAATCTAATTGTAACCAAAAAATCCATCCATTAAGGATAGCATCTTGTACCCAACAATTGAGTCAACAATCATGTCGATGTTGGGTAGAGGAAAATTATCTTTGGGACATGCTTTGTTGACATCATAAAAATCAATATAAACACGTATGCCTGGGGTCTTTTTACTTACTGAAACTATGTTATAAATCCATTCAGATTAGTCTAGTGGTTTGATAAAATTGGCTACTAAAAACCTCTCCAACTCAGCCTTAACTAAAAGGGTGATGTGTGGATGCATCTTTCTCAACTTTTGCTTGACTGGTTTAGCATCAGGGTGAACAACAAGATGATGCACAACTAAATATGGGTCCAAGCCTAGTATGTTAGAGTATGCCCAAGAAAATATGTATATATAATCATTAAGAATGGATATAATATGTTTGAATTTTGTTTCAATAAGGGAAGCTCCAAGATAAACATTTTTAGGATCTTCATGGGTTCCCAAATTCACTTCTATTATGCTCTCCATAAGGAGTGTGGATCCATCTTATAGAATGGTAGGCAGAGTATGGTCATGATCATTTTATTATACTATATCTTCTTGTTGTTCCTCCCAAAGATATAGATAATATGAAGATTCAAAATCTACCTTCTCAAATAAAGGCCAATTGGCAAAAACATCTGGAAACTCAAAAGCAAGATGCTCAAATATTTGATGTTGTTTTGAAGAGATGCTTGTACTAGCTATAAAACTTGGGCTAGATAGACTTTCCACATCTTGAGAGGATGAGAAAACTTTCTCACCTGGGAGCGCCTAAAATAGGTTTTCACTCAAAGGCTTATCTTTTTCTTTAATTTTTCCATGATCAAAAAGTGCCTCAAAGAGGTTTTCACCTAAATATCTTGATGTTTATTCTTTATTATGACCAAGAAATTTTGCCTGATCTCTAAAGCAGGTAAAAGAATTCAATGAAAAATCAAAACCCTACTTATGATCACCAATGGGGAATGTATCTCGTAGGCCCATGTATTCTGCAATTGATTCTTCATTTTGAAACTCATTAAGGCATATGATTGAATTTTTTTGATCCCAATCTATGAGTTTAGGATGGCAAAGGCATAGGTTACAGTGAGGGTTTTCTTTAGGATGGGAAACACTAATGGTAAATATATAATGTCTTACTTCAGGAAGGGAAGCACCACTAGGATGGGTTTTCACTTTAGGATGAGAAGCTCCAATAGTAAATATATAAGGCCCTGCTTCAGGAAGGGAAACACCACTAGGAGGGATTTTTGATTTAGGATGGGAAGCTCTAATAGGACGTATTTTTGCTTCAATATGGGAAGCTCCAATAGGATAGAGTTTTACTTTAGGATGGGAAGCTCCAATAGGTATTATGTTAAATATGGCACTTGAATCAAATAAATCTGAATCAGCAAGCTCATCAAAAAGGTTATAATGGGATGTTGTGTCACTGCTAGGAGTCTCGTTACTAGTCACTTTGGAAGAGTCACCACAAAATTTTATGAGGTCATCCTCTAGGGGTTTAAATATGAGACCATGATTCCAATTAACAACTCCAGCTGATAAGGGCACTTAAATTCCTTGTGCTTATGGGCCAAGGCCTTTGTTTGTATAGTCAAGATAATCCATTATCTTATTAGGGATATGATACTTTAGATTCTAAAAATAATCAACAATGTCTTTAGAATATAACCAATCTCCCTCAATAAAATCCTCTTGATATTTCTTTGGTTCAATTATAGGTACAAAAACCATAGGAGGTTTTGCTTGCTTCTTCTTTGGTTGCCAAATTTGATCAGGTCTATTAGGACTCTAGGAAGTTTTAGGCTTACCAAATGTTTTAGTGGATTTTGATAATTTTTCAATATGGAGGACATATTTTAGATGGTATGTATAAATGTTGGCATCTTTAATAATAACTTGTTTGGCTAGAGCCATAGGAAATAGATCAACTGAAGTAGAGGCTAGATCACCAGGATCTATATAATTAGATGGAGATGGATGAGAAATGATGGCTTTGTTATTTTTTGTAATGAATTCAAAACCTGGGCAATAGTTATAATTATGAAACTCTGCCTCAAGATGTTTGCAGTATTGGTATGGCTACTGATCAGTAGGAATAGTAACCTTGATCCCATCATGGGAAAACTTAAGGCATTAGTGAAGAGTGGATGTAACTACCTGTTCTTCATGGATCCAAGCATGACCAAGAAGTATGTTATAAGTAATATCAATATCCACAATATGAAATAATGTGTGATGAGAAATAAACCCAACCATGACTGGAAAACCAAATTATACTAGATGACTCCCTCTCATTGTTTTTGTAAGCCTTGATTGTAATAATTTTTGGATGAATGTCTTTATCCATGTAATCCAATCATTGCACAAATTTAAGAGATATGATGTTTATCCCTAAACCATTATCTATAATAACTTGCTTGATCTTGTGATCCACAATGATTATCTCAATGTATAGTGGGTTATTATGGTTTGGGCTAAGGGTGGACATGTCCTTTTGATCAAATGTGATTTTCCAAAATGAAGACAAATGTCCAACTAGGTTTTATAAATGATCAAAGTTTATATCATAAATCATAATATACTCTTATAAAATTTTGTTGAAGATGATTCTATGGACATCAAATGTCTCAAAGAGTTTTAATATGAAAATTTGTGCAGGGGTTTTATCTAATTGATCTATTAGACTATAAGGCCTTTGAATTGTGGATTTAACTAGTTTAGTCTTTGTTGGGATAGTATTCAACTTTGGAACCATTGGAACAATGTTATCATTGGGTTTTATGGAAAAAGTGGGTGAAAGGCCTTGGATGGTAACTCATGGGTGTCTAGTTGCAACTACACAACCTAGAGGTGGCAAGGAGTTATTATAATTAGAAGAATGGTACTATTGTTGAAGATTAGTAACTCATGCAAATAGAATAATAACACGATGATGTGAAACTAAAATGTTATTACTAGGGGGAGAGGGTGTTGACCCTATAATCATGGGTCATGTGTTGTGAGGAGTATGAGATTGGCCATGCAGTTTTATAGTAACAATGGCAATGTGGGTTATAGAGATGCATCCCATAGTCTTATTATAGTCATAAGGTACATTATTATAATCCACATTATTAGTGTGGGCATTATGATCTTGATTATGCTCATTATGATTTTGACCTTGTTGTTTGTTTTGATTTTACCTCTATCTTTGATTGTGACTATTTTGATTGTTTCTTAGTGGTGGTGGATCATGTCGAGGAAAGGGGTCTTTAAAGATTCTCATATCTTGATTTATGTCCTTATTAGGGGCCAACTTAATTTATAGTTCACCACTTTCAATAAAATCCTTAATAATATGTCATAATTGAATGCAATGATATGCACTGTGACCAGTAACATGATGAAAGCTACACCATTCATTCTCTTTGTACCAATCTAGTTTTGGTTGATCTTGAGGAAATGGCCTTGATACTAGTCACATAATTAAGATAGCTATAATGAGCTTTTGTAAAATTGTTTCAACTAATTCTCCTAACTTTCTAAAGACTCTAAAATTATTATGAAATGTCCTTCTTACAGGTTGTCTCTACAAATTAGGTAATGGATTTGGAGGAGTTAATTGTACATTTGAAGGAGGCATAGCCTATTTCATTTATACATGTCTTATTTCAGTCACCCCATTTCCAACCATGTTCTTATTTTTGTTAAATCCCTTAGGCTTATCTTGCATAACTATTTGAGTTGGTGATTTAACCTGATTAGATGCTTGACCTTACACAAAAATATTAGCAAGGCCCATAATAATAAGATCCTTCTCAATCTACACTCCTTTGTCACTAATTTCTCCAAATGAGTTAACACAAGCTAACCATAGATTATGCATAACTTTAGGATGGAAATTTTGTGAAAAGATGTTAGCCAATTGTTTGTTTAGTAAATTATGTTGAAAGCAACCTGACAATGCTCTCTACCTTTGAAAATATGTAGTGAAATTTTTACCATCATGTTGCTTGGATTTGCATAAGTCAACAATGGTTTATTCATTTTCTATGTTGTATGAGAAATAGTTAATGAACTCTTTTTGATAAGTCATTCCAATCCACAACTGATCCTTTGGGTAGTTTAAGTAACCAATCAAGAACTTGTCTAGCTAAACTTCATGGAAATAGTCATAGTAAGTACTCACTACTGTAATCAATTTCTTGATATAAGATGAAGAATGTCTTTATGTGCTCACGTGGATATCCTTTTCCTTTGTATTTTTCAAATTTGGGTGCCTCAAAATGAGGTGGAAAGGGGTTTTGTAAAATAGATAAATCAAATGGATATGGTCACATCTCATCAAATTTGTACGTTTTGACTCTATTATTCATCTCCAATCTTTGAATAATTTCCTTCATAGAGTTCCATTCTTGCATGTTTGGTGTATTTTTAGATTGAATAAGATGTAGTTAGAGTGGAATTTGCCACTAGTTTTATTGCATTTTGGGTGGAATGTGCCCCTAGTTTTGTTGTTGTTGGGGTGGAATGTGTCCCTAGTTTTATTGTTGTTGGGGTGGAATGTGCCCCTAGTTTTGTTGTTGTTGTTGGGGTGGAATGTGCCCCTAGTTTTGTGTGGATCTATAAGGGGTTTATACCTTTTGATCCATGATTTGGTTCTGATTTTCTCCTTTGGTTGAAAACATAGGTCGTTGATTCTTGGATTTTAGAATATTCCCTAAATTTGGTTGTTTCATACTTTGTTTATTTTGGAAATTTCTATGTTTTTTTACCAATTTTTGTGTTGGTTGAAAAGAACTAGCCAAATTGGCATGAGTGATTTCCTTAATTTGAATTAAATGTTTGGGTTTTTGAGTTTGTAAAGTAATAATAGTTTCTTGATGATTAAAGAACGTATGTTCCATGCCAAATAAAACACTTTATAAGGTCTATTGTGACTTTAACTATTCATTTAGATTACCCTGATCCACTATGGTAATTTCCTCATCCAATATTTATTACGTATTTTCAACCACATTTCCTTGTTCTTTCAAAGCATTTTTATGAATTAAAGTGGTAACTAGGGAGTCAGTTAAGTTTGTGACAAATTGATTTACATATCATTGATTTATTATCTTGATCTTAGCTAGAAGATCTAGATTTGTGGGTGTTGACTCTATTTGTATTTCCTTTCCTTTGTTAGAGTAAGAAGGTATGTCTATTTGTTTAAAAGATTATTCTTGTCATCATTTTTCTCCTTCTCTAACTAAGGCATTTAATTGTTCTACAAGAAAGTCAGAAGGTATTCTAGCATTAAATTCTATCAATCTAAGAAGGGCTTCATCTTGATATTCTTGGGGTTGATATTCATTGTAATCATCTTTGGATCCTACTATTGTGGGGATATCATCAAAAATAATGAGGTTATCTTGACCATCATAAAACTAATCATCTTCATAACTAAGGCCATAAGAGGCCCCACTACGAGTGGACCTTTGAGTCATGTCTAAAAGAGTTGTTTTGTGTATTTGACTAACTTTGGACTAATGTTTGGAAATTATCTCTCTTTTAAACATATAACCAAGGTACTAATGAGACTATAAGGGAGGGTGGTTTTAAACCATGCAAAATTTAGAAAATTTGGTTCACGAGTTTACTCAACCTCTGGTAAAGTAAAATCATATAGATTGGAAGAGATTAAGGTAACTCAAAGACCTAAGGTGAAAACTAGTACACCAAAGCCTAGATCTTTATGATACACTTGTAATGTAAAAGCTAGTTTCAACTTTAACAAGTTGACCCTAGAATTTTAGAAGAAAGCTTTCCAAATTACAAAGAAGACAAAATGAACTAAGCAAATCAAGATGTAAAAACATACGTGAATCACTAAGTATAAAGCTAAGACTAAATAGGTAGCACAACATCACCACATGATTTTAGTAGGATAAAATATGTTCTAGGACTCAAAGAGTGAGTGATATGCAAGATGACTTGAGTCCACTAAAATGAAAATGTGATTTTTAGTCTTAATAAATGACCTTAAATCCAAATGTAAAATTGAACCCAAGTTAAAACAAGCTTAGTGTGCAAATGATGAACCCATTTTGACACACCAACCCTTAGAACTTAGAAAGGTTCAATTTTGAATGTGGATTATAAGTGAAGGATTTAAACAAATTGGGTAAAATATCTAGACTCAATTGGGTATCATGAATGTGCCAAAGTGGATGACATGACACAAAACTTTTGATAACAATTTAAACAAGGAAAAGATGAATTTTTCATTTGGACAGTGTAATGCCTCCCTTGCTCAATAAAATTGAGGACAATGTGTTTTGGTTAAATTCATTGAGTTAACAAGCATTTATAGACACAAATCAAGAACAAGGATGCTAATGATAAAAAATAAATGTCTTAAGTCTAAATTAGTAGGGTATGGCAAAGTGGGGTTCACTAAACTAGCAAGGTTTTGATCATTCTAGGGGAATCAATTACACAATGACTCTCACATCAAATAAGCACAAAAATTAGGTGACCATGGCATTATCTAGTTGTAAAAAGGTGTAGTTAAAAAGGTGTAGTCCTTTTTACAACTACTACATCCTATTGTTCACTGAGTGTAGTGGGATGTCCAAATGCAGATACGTCCCATGTGCAACTCCAAAGGAGTCAAATGAAGTCAATGTTGAGAGGTGAAACCCCAGGTCAAAGCTTCACTAAAGAACTCACGGGAGGTAATTACATCCCCCGCACAAGCCAAGTTTTCATGCAAAATAAAGAAAGCATAGAATAGAAATACTTTAGGGTCATTTTCAAGATCACCCAAACTTTGGTGAGTTTTTGGGGAGTGTTTTAGACAACATTATTTCTAAGCCTTGGACTAGGATATTTGCAATAGGAATGTTGCTTTTGATTCCAAGGGTTCACTATAGGGGGAAAATGGAAGAGCATACATGCAACATTCCTTTTTTTTCCAAAAAAAAACTAAGTAAACAACTATTGAAAATAAGAATTGATAAGTGTGTTCAATTTTAAGTCCAAATGAAATATTTGGTGGTGTTCATTTGACCCCTTGGTCTTAGTTGCAAACTTTGAAAACATTCAACAAAACATCTAAATTCTTTGTTAAACACCAAAACAAAGTTCCTAGTTTATTTTTAAGCATGCAAAGGTGATTTAAACATGTTTTGAGCAAATATCAATCTTGGTCTTCCAGCAAAAATTTTATAATGTCCTTTAGCTTTGAAGCTCATTTTAGTTTGAAACAATGAACTTTGGAAAAATAGCTCTCAAGTTTATGTTTAAAAAAAAACACATTGACTGATGTTGGTTATTACAATTGATGATAGTTACTTTGTCTAATTGGGATATAACTAATGTCATTTTTACTAACCGACATTGATTAAACTAGGTAACCGATGTTGGTATTACTTATCGATGTCAGTTACTATGTAAAATCATGGTAAACAAAAATGGAAAAATAAAGTTATAAAATCAATTTAAAAGAGTTTTAAGGGTCCAAATAAATGTTTTAAACTTGAAAATTGATCTTATTCAGGTGTGAGATGTGTCTAGTCCCACTGGGCATGCCAAGATGTAGAGACAATTACAAAGCAAGTTAGTCAAGCATTCATCTATAAATAATGAAACATGCATAAAGAACTAACTAACCAAGCCTATCTATTCCTATGGGAATTACAAAGTATATCAAGAAATAGATGAAATAAATCAACACCATATTACCTTGCCAAATGGATTCACCATACCTATGTGGCTCAAAATCATGTTCTCCCTTGATCAAGCATCCTTGTATTTTTCAAAAATGGTGGTATCCAAGATGTAGAGATGATTACAAATCTAGTTAATCAAGAATTCATCTATAAATAATGAAACATGTATACAGAACTAATTAACCAAGCCTATATATTCCTATGGGAATTACAAAGGATAACCAAAAACAAATGAAAGAAAGCAACACCATATTAACTTCCCAAATGGATTCACCATACCTATGTGGCTCAAAAGCATGTTCTCTCTTGATCAAGCATCCTTGTGTTTATCAACAATGGTGGTAAGCTCCTCTAATGCCACAAGAACACTCCATAAAACCTAGGCTCTTGATTCCAAATCACTAAACTAGCCTATCAATGAAGCTTACAAACAAAATATGTGATCAAATGCAAAGCCTTGTAGAAACAATTTAACATTATAAATTTATAATATTCAATATTTTTGAAGATATTTAAGCATAATAAATTTCCACCAAAATAGCTTAAAATTCATGTCCATGACCTCCCTATTTATACATTTTTAAAATTGGTCAGGATCAACCATGACCATCCATCTCAAGATTTAGATGTGTGGCCATGGATAATCCTAATATTTGGAATTAAATCCATAAATATCCTCATCATGACCTTGGAAGAAGGGGCATTGAAGAGGTATGGGAGGCATTAACTAGGCATGGGTGACCCATAATCTTGATATTTGTGGCATTTATGGCCTAGGGATGCCACCCCATAGATGATGTCACTTGATGATGTAGTTAATAGGAATCAATTTTTAAAAATAAATATTCAACTCTCATGGAAAATCCACTTAAGCTCTTGATTTGGATATATTATCCTCAATCAAGGTTAATCAACATTTATGCAATTATTTGAAAATTGGCCCTCAATTAATCAAAATGGTCAGAAAGTCATATTATTGGGTCATAATTTGATTGGAGAGGAACTAGAAGGTGATGTTAGATGTGTTGGATTTGTATTCCCATTTAAGATTTTTCAAACACCAAATAACAAAGTTACATGATGTGTACCAATGAATTAGAAAAAAGATTGATCCAGAGTACTAAATGGAAAAATTGTCATTTTTGACTCAAAATGATCTGATTAAAGTTAGTTGGCCCATAAAATGCATTGCCCTATATAGGGATATTTTGACCTAAACTGGCACTTATAAGTGACAAGTTTGAACCATTTAGGGTGTTTTATGGATTTTGACCTAAAATGTGTATTTGAGTGCAATTCGAGTAAGATTGACAATTTTAACATAAATAGTGTTAGGAATTGGATGTCTACACCAACTATTTTAGATAATTTTTTATTATATTCCTCATATAAAAAAGATGAAAAAACTGATGTAGGGTATGGTATAAAATATTGATATATTATACATGCATTGATCTAAATGGTTGTAGATACTCTTCTTTGGTTTGGGAGGAATGACCTATAGATAAGAAAGCACTAAAGAGATGGTTGATTAGTTAGCTAGTAGGGTGTATTACCTAATAAGCTAGATCCAAGAATAAAAATCTTTCTTAGAGGCTTTCAATCCACACTTTTTAAACAATCAAGTTCTAAAAGAGAAAAATAAAGTACTTGCATAAATAATAGAATATACTAAAATGAAATAAAAGAGGCACTAGATAAATGAATAGATGAATCTGACTAATCATAATAATAAACAAAATGATATTAATGTTAAATGAGTCAAGTGTGGCCCAAAAAATAGGGTGAGGTTTTATCATTAGGAAAATAGAAAGTTGGATTTGGTTGAGGTCTGATGGGTGGAAATAACTTGCTATTTATTTATCACACAATGACCATCGATGGTTGGGGTGACTGTTGGTGGTTAGGAAACCATTGGTAGTTATGGATATACCATTAGAAATTAGGGTGACCATCGATAGTTAATGTGGATTCTAGTCTATTTCAAGAAATTGGTTTGATAAGGTTGTAGAATAGAAATCTAGAAAGTGGGTTTAGGTTGGGTTGGTTGCGACATAGAAATAAAGTGACTAATTACTGAAAATAGATACTTAAATTGCTATTTGTTAATTTGAATAAGGGTTCAGGTATGTGGATGATAAATTTTAATAATGTTTGGTTATTATCCGATGGATGGTAGTAGTTTGAATCTCTGACATACTAGTTCGCTAGTTCACTAAAATAATACTTATAAAATGAAGAGTTAATATAAGAGGCTCTTACTCTTGATGTGGATGATCATTTTCACCTCATCTTCCTCTCTTTTTATAGGAAGAAAGGAGAGGTAAAATAATATTTAAATAATGTGTTTAATACGGTGTCTATATTTAGCTTTTGTATACATTGGCTTGCACATGAATTAGATAAGTTAAATATAAAAAAGTAAGCTAGAGTTGACTAGAGTTGACTATTTAGGAATTTAAGGATGACCATCAATGGTTAGGACTAATCATAAATGGTTAGGGTAATCATTGATGGTTATTATGTCAAAAGTTTAATTTGGTCAAATTTGGTCAAGGTGAGTTAGGTTTGGGGTTGACAGGTTATGGGACAGTCCCTAGGGGTTCCTGAGGTGGTCTAAGGGTTAGTTCAACATCTAGAACGATCATGTGTGATTTTCTAATGTCTACATTTTTCCTCTTTTTATTATGTAGGTTGTATCAGTAAGCTATAAAATAAAAATAAATTACGAGTCAAAGGTTTCATTACCCCAAGCATGGGAGGAGGTGTTCTACCTCAAATTTGGAATCAATGAGTGAAAACAAAATTGGGTGTAGTTTTGATAAGTGGGTAAGTTGGTGAAGAAGTGGGTGATAGGTTGGGCACTAAAGCACAAACACACACATAAATTATAACTAGATGTGATATCTAAGATCATGTAATGACTAGGTTATCATGGTTGGTAAAAATAAGGTCATAATTAAAAGGATAAGTGACAAGTGGACCACATGACCGTATGTGATGGTTGGGATACACTTGTAAATACAAGTCTCATTGATAAGTTTAGTGTTTTCTTGGGTATACAAGGTAATAAGTGCTCCCATGAAGACATAATTTGGTCACGTATGCGTAAGGTAGCATAAGTTCAAAATGTTCAACTTGGTAATTCAGTTGATGTGGTCGAAATAACCAATGCAAGGTCATCACAAAACATGTGATAGTCAGGTAAAAATGGGTAGTGACAAGGTGGAAATCATTGGTGGGCATGGTTAGTAGAGAAGGGAATCTCCATTAGGTTGTATTATGTGAAAATGTATTTAAAATATTATTAAAAAGAGTGGTTTTTTCCCAAAATTGGTCGATAATCATGGTCGATCATTGATGGTCATATGTTAGCCCTAAAAAGGTGAAGACAAAAGACCATCAAGGGTTTAATTTATTCATTATGAATTTAAACCCTTGATAATTGGCTTACTTTGCATTGGAAAATAAAAATGGTGATGGTTGAGGGTGATTGATCGAGAAGATTGATTTGGGGTTATTTGAGTGAGAAAGGATGTAGAGGGGATGAGGGAGAATGGAAGGGTAGGTGGTAGTTCCTAGGGTTCCTCCTCAATGGTAGTCAATCAAGGAATGAGGTAGGGATTGCTTTGAATTATTAGATGAGTTTCACTTATACAAACTAATGTGTATTTAAATTTGGGTGTTTATTGATTATTTGACCTAGGTTTATGTTTTGATAGTTTTTATGGGTGTGGTGTTGAAATGGTAGGTTAGATGTAAATTTGTGGAAGTAGGGTAGATAAGGGAGGGTAGAGGTAGTTTTAGTTAGTTTTTTAGCTATTTATGAGGTTTTGTAGAAAATTTTGAGGGGTTGGGTTTAGGTTTGATCGTTGGTGGTCACTTTACAGTGACCATCAATGGTCATTTTCAGCCATCATTAGTCACTACTGACCATTGATAGTAGACTATCAACCATCGATAGTTGATTATTGATCATCAATAGGCCACTATGTGGTAACCATATATGTTCAGTCACCTAACCATAGATGGTCGACTATAGGAATAGTTGACTGTCGGTGGTCGATGTATGAGTTGAAATTTTTTAATAATAATGTTAAAGATAAGGTTAAGGTTTGGGTAAATTTTTGATAGTTGGAAGGTTCAAAGGGTAGGGTTATGGTTGTAGTTTAGGTTAGGGGATTAGGCAAAGGTAATGCATAGGGTTTAAGAAAGTTGAATGATGGGGTAAAGTAAAAGGTATAGGTCAAATGTTGTGAGTTGAGTAGATTGGAATAGGGGGTAGGTACAAGTATTATAATTTATAGGCAAAATATATCATTAAACTAAGGTTTTTATTTTTTTATCAAACCTTATAGGCATGGGAGTGGATTCAGATGAGGGACAAAGTGTTCTAGATACTAGAGGATATCTAATGTAGGATGACTAATGGAGATTGGGAGCATATGAAGGACATGGGACTTAGAGGCATGAGGTAATACTATCATGTACCTTAGAATGTTATGATGTTAATGACACTCATCATGAGATGGGATCCTACCACTAACACCTTATTGATTCCTATAGGTGAGATAAATATCTTGCCTAAGGACATCCACAAGATCATATGGATACCTATTTGGGGTGAGTCAATCTATCATATTGAGAGTGATGAGAGGGATGGCCAGATAGATCTCTTATATAGATATGACCTTGATTTTGTGAGGTGATACTCAAGAGGCTTCCATTACATGCCACTATACCAAACAGAGGGATGTGAGGTGGTTATTCAAAATGATGATGATAGCAATGATGTGTTATGAGTTACCAAATTCTATCAGTGGGAGGTTCCTTTACTTATTTTTGGGGGCAGTCAAGAGATGTGGTTAGGTTGCACAGTGTTCACATGGGCACCTATGCTATTGGTTTAGATTTGTTGAGAGTTATGTAGTTTTTGTGCCCACATGAGATATGGGATCAATGTCAATTTTGTTATTCATTTCTGGGCTTATGATAACATCAAGGTGTTGAGACTTATGGGGCTACCCTAGGAGGGCTTTATTCAAATGGATTATAGGGTCAGATACATGAGGAGGAGAGGTGACTATGCCCTCTTAGGACTAGGATGAGAATCACATGATATAGACTAGTACATGGGTTGGTTAGATGCCTTAGTCATAGGAGATGTGATTTGGAGACCATATGTTAGGTTTTTAGGCTGGGCACATTCTATGAGGCATACTGTATCTCTTCATAGCTATAGATGGATCTATGGTAGGTGAGATCATATGATAAAACTCATTTCATTTGATAGGGTACGAAGGTAGTTCAACCTTGTTCAAGATATACATGAGGGTCCTCAATATATAGGAGGGAGGATGCAGAGTTTTCACTACCTTCTCCACAACCAATCCATGATTTTATTGATCATGAGAAGTTGCCTTTGAGGATAAACATGGATGATACATGTGCTATAGATAGTTATCATATATGGTACTTGGCACATTATGTTATAGTTAATTTTGTGGGTGATGATGGTGGTTGGTAGGACATGGATGTTGATGTAGGGGGAGATGATTAGTAGGCATGGGTGTAAGGGGTTTCCCCAAATGTATAAATAGTGACCACTACGATGGACTAGGCACAAGTATCTCTAGTTGTAGCATAGACATCCTTAGAGGTAACATAGGAACCCTTGTCAATAGCACAAGGTTAGTTGGCTACTCTAATAGGGGAGAAAGATCAAGCTAGGTCTCAGCTAGCCTTAGTAATGCAAGAGAGATATTCTCTCTGGCAGGTAAGAAGTAGAGTACCAGCATCTATAAGATAAGCAAGGACTATTTAAATGCAAAGATATGTAGTGACTATGGAGGAGATAAGGTATTATTAGGCCTTGGTCTTTAGGAATTTACCAGATGAGCCCTAATGAGGTGAATACAGGGTCATGATTATAGGTGGTGCTATCATAGTGACACCAAGTCAATGAGTTGCATCTATAGGTGGACAGGTAAGTGCAGGAGGGTAGGTTCTAGGAGGCAATGATACCCAAAGATCATATATTTATTATGAGACATTATATTTTCTACATTCCATATGATTTTGATACTAGCCTACAAGCCAATGTAGTGAGATGTATATTTTGAGAGACATGTATATTTTGTATACACTATGATGATTATGTATGAGATATAGATGTGATCCTTTATTTATGGTTTATGGTTCATGGTTGTGATGTTCATGTTAATTATTTATGATGTCATATTGATTATGGTTATGCTCATGATGATGTTGGTGTGGACTTGCCTAACTAGGCATGTGATGATATGACTCTTTAATTTATGTTCATGATGATGTTGGATATGGATTGATGTTTATTAATGTAATTATGATGTAATAGTTATAGATGGCCATGATGATCTTGATGTGATGTTAACGTGATGTTTGTTGATGATTAGGATGATGACATTATGATCAATGTATTTTATGATGTTGTTTATTGATGTGATCATTTAATTTCATGTTTGAGATTATCATGTTTATGATTTTGATATGGTTATGGTTATGGCTACTTATTGTGCTTAGTTGGATAGGGTTATGATGTGAGTATTGTTATGTTTATAGATGATGGATCATAGTTATATGGATGTAATAAATCATAGGATCTTGATGATGTTATGATGATGTTTATGATATGGTTATGATTTATGGTGTTCATGTTGAAATTTAATGAGTATATGATTCCTCAATTAGATTTAGATATGTGGTGGATATGGTATATATGATTGTGAAGATGTGATGGTGATAGTTGTTTTATTTATGGAGGTGGTGATTATATTAATTATGTTTGTTTTTGTTTATGATATGATGATGATATTATGTGATGTGGTTATGACTGTGGTAAATTTTTTTATTAACGTGATGCACATCAAGGTAAGTTAAATAATAAAACCAGATGTGAGAAAGAGAAGATAATCTAGGGAGACATGTCTAAGGGAATGTATCAACTAGTATGAGAGAATAAGAAGAAGGCATGATGCTTCTGCTTTGGCCAAGACTAAAACAAACTAAATTTGGATCAGATTAAAGAACATAAGCCCTTTGAATACTTCAAATTATCATGCATTAGTTGGTTAAAAAGGTTTCTTGATCACATAATGTCAAGTAAACATAAAATCCCTTGCTTATGGAACCTTCTTGGGAGACTAGATTACCTCTTTTGTAGGTTAGCAAATAACCAGTATAAACAAGTCCTTGTCATATGATATGTATACTGATCGATGTAGGAAGTCTATGTATGAAATCTAATTATGGTTATCAAAAATATTTTGTTATTTTTTTATGTTTGATAATGGGTCTTTTTCTATATTGTTATTATTTTGTAGGGGTTGGGGAAGTTGATCAATGCGAGAAGCTTCCAAAAAATTGATATGCTTTTACAAATGCTTTACTCAGCCATCCTTCAAGGGAGTGGTCTAAGTTTTTTGTGATTTGTTCAAGGATTTTTGATAGATATCATTTAATGTAGTGGTCTACCTTATATTGAGAAATTTTGATATATATTTTACAGTTGCCCTTAAAGGGAGTAGTTTACGGATGCTAGGAATGACCCATGATTGTCTTTGCTTATGATTTTTCTTTTTTTTAAATTTTTTTTGGACATAAACTTGATTATATAGGCCTAGAGGTTCACCTTTTATGAAGGAAAAATTAAAATCACAAGAAGGTTGATTAGGTGTAAAAGAGGTTTAGGTGACAATGACTATGGGAATATGTCCTATAAAAGGGGTAGAAAGTACCATGAGAATCATGCCATGGGTAGAGCCATGATACCCATTGTTTAATATTAGGCTATGGTTGTGATAGATAATTTCATGATTTGGTTGTAATTAGTTGTCCCTAAAATAAGGAGATGAAAGTGGGTAAAGACAAGGGATAAGCTTAAGTTAGACAAAAAGGTGAGTTCAATCCTATTTAACAAAAGAAAAGATGTAGATGCAAATCATTGAGGGGCTCAGGTTCTGGGTTCCCTCTAAGAGAGGATAACCGATAAGCTCTCAAGTCATACTTTTGTGTTATGATATAAGGTCAAATCCAATTGAAAGAAAACATACCTCACTTTTCTCCATATTGGTGACATGTTGATTTTTTTTAAGATAAGGTCTCTGATATTAAATTTTTACACTTGAAATTGTTTTTTATAAGAATGCTAGATGCATTCTTGACAGACATAAATGTGGGAAAGTGTAGTTAAATGACACCCATCAATTATTTCTAGTTGGGCTAAATGTTCTTAAAAATAATCACTCTCAGAGATGAGATCTTGTAAGAATATGCGAAGAGAGGGAATTTGGACTTTGAAAGGTAAGACAGCCTTAGATCTAAAAACTAGAGAGAAAGGGGTAGCACCCATATGGGTTCTAATGCTAGTATGATAGTCCCATAAGGTGAAGGGGATGTGTAAATATGAATCCCAACTAGATGCATTAACCATTTTAGTTGACATGTTATTGAGAGTTTTATTTAAGGCTTTCGCTTAGCTATTCACTTATGGATGATAGGGCAATGAGAAACTTAATTTCATACTAAACACAGAAAAAATACTTTATACTTGTTTATTTTTAAAGGATTTGCCATTGTTGATGATAATTTTGTGAGGAAAATTGAAAGGATAGATGATGTGATGGTTGATAAAGTTGAAAATCTTTTTAGCTTTGGTTCAGACAAAAGGAATAGCCTCTACCCATTTGGTGAAATATTTAGTCACCATGATGATATAATGATGTCATTATGAAGAATGGAGGTTAATTTCTCTAATGAGATCCATACCCCCTTATGAAAAGGGCCAAAAATCTTTGGATACTTGAAGACTATGGCTAGGTGTGTGATGTAAATTGGCATTTTGTTGACATTTGACAAACTTTTTCACATAATCACATCAATCTTGGCTAAGGGTGGGCTAATAATAGCCAAGGTGAAGGATGCATTTAGTGATGGCTAGGCCACTAAAGTGTCCCCCACATATTCCCATCATGCATTTCCATAATAGCATGAGAAGTTTAATGATGATGTAGGCAATGGAAGAGAAGACCATCAAAGCCACACTTATAAATAATTATTCCCAGTATGGTATAACATGAGGTACTCTGAAAAAACACTCTTCAAGCATTCTTGGAAATATTGGAAGGAATGATGGCAAGGTTGAAATAGTTAAAGGTCTATTGATACCAAAGGTCAGGTTAGGTTTCCTCCATATTGAAGATGGTGGGGGAGTCTGATTTGACATAAGAAGGATGTGTAAGTTGATGGATAATGATAGATATCTTAGACTCAGAGGGTGTAGATGGGATCTGATAAGTGAGGGAAGCCATCATATCGATAAACTTATTCATAGATTATGAAGTGGTTTGGATATGGTAATGTTTAAATGATGCTAATAGTATGTCAAATAATTATTTATACTACTATAAAACATCACTCTTACATTGATAAGAGTCATTGATTTGATTGACCACAAGTTGGTAGTCACCAAAAATGTTGATCATTTTGACTCCTAAGGCTAATGCAGTTTGGAGGCCTATCACTAGGGCTTTGTACTTAGCCATATTGTTGGTACATTCAAAATCTATCTTCAAAGATAAAGGGAGAGGTTCATTGTGAAGTATTCTTGAGAGAAGGTTGTGATGGACTAATCTAAAAACTCAAGAAGAAGAGGTTGGGTGTCTGTTAGTAGTACTTTGACCAATTGGTTGGTAATGACTTGCCCTTTAATTATTTTTTTCTAAATAAAATCAAGGTTAAACTCACCCAAAATCATGTGCCACTTAACCATATGTTGGTTTTGGTATGGCTTGGAGTACATATAATTGAGTGGGATGGTATTGGTTATGATATGGGTCTTGTGGTTGAGAAGGTAGCGGTGAAGTTGGGTGGCCATAAAGATCAAATCTAGGAAAAATTTCTCTATATGGGTGTACTTAGTCTCATACTCTACAAGTATGTTAATAATGTAGTAGACTGTTTGCTCCTTATGTTGTTCATCCCAATTATCCATCATTGCCCCTAAGGAGTGGTCAGTGCCAGAGATGTAAAGGTAAAAAGGTTGATCTTCCTTAAGAGTAATGAGGATAGGTGGTGACAAAAGGTACTTTATAACTAAATCAAAGGCCTTTTAATAGTTGTTATTCCAATTAAAAGATGTATCCCTCTTTATAAGGTGGTAGAAAGGTCGACATCAATTGAAAGTTGAGAGATAAGCAATGAATGGATTGGAGCTTCCCCTATAAACTACAGAGTTTCTTGAGGTGGGTAAGAAGAGGCATGTCAAAGATTACTTTAATTTTAGTTGGATTGACTCTGATTCCCCTAAGGGATATGATAAATCCAAGGAGATTTCCTAACAAGACCCCAAAAATACACTTCTTGGGGTTAAGGTGGACATGGTAATGGATGAGTCACTCAAGGATAATCTTAAGAACGGATAAATGATCTTTATGACATTTGTATTTTCTAAGAAGGTCATCAACATAGTCTTCAACAATTTTATGAATGATGTCATGGAAGATGTAGGTCATAGCATGTTGGTAGGTTGCACTAGCATTCTTTAGTCCAAAAGGCATGACCATATAGTATAAAGTCCCCCATGGGGTGATAAAGGCAGTTTTGTGTTGATCTATAAGGGCAATTAGGATCTGATTGTAACTTGAGAATTTGTCCATAAGAGTAACATCTCATAGCTAGTTGTAAGATCAATAAGCTGGTCAATGCTTGGTAATGGAAAGTCATCCTTTGGGAAAGCAAGGTTAAGGTCATAAAAGTCCACATAAATGCATAGTCCCCCTATGGTTTTGGTGATAGGTATGACATTCAAGACCCATTAGGGATAGTCAATGGGTTGAATGAACTTGAAAAATAGGATATGTTGAAGTTCTTGTTTGATAAGAATGGCTATGTGAGGGTACATTCATTAAAGTTTTTGCCTAACTAGCTTGTCATCGTGGCTAGTGACAATGTTGTAGGTAGCGATGAAAGGATAGATTCTTGGCATCACTTTAAGACCAAGTAAATTATATGTTTTAATCTTGCAGGATGGAGGGGAAGTATTAAAGGTCCTCATAATTTAGTGATTGGCTAATTTTTATAATGTGCAAGTTATCTAGAGTGCCCATGTTGATATCCACAGTATATTCATTCAACATGGTTGAAGTCTCAAGTGGAAGAGATTTGTGGATACAGGATTATTCTACACCAAGATAGGTGAGAATAAAATCATCATCCAGACATTGAATGGTATTAATAGTAGGAGAGTCATCTCTTATCATCTCAAGATGGGTCAGAGAAATGGTAACGATTGCCTCATCATTTTGATAAGTCAGGGGTCCAAGGTTGATCATGTTGATGGAAAAAAGTTAGGGTGGATGATGTTAGAGTCTTCAGTTGTTTCCAGTGGAGTGAAATATGAGGATAGTATTTCTTCATCAGTAATGGTAATGGGAGGTGGTTTGGTGTGATTTTTAGGTGGTGTGAAACTAAGGCCATGCCTTTTATGACATTTTTAGATTTTGATTAAAAGTAAATCATGCATCCCATGTTCATACCAACCTAGATGAAATCCCTTTCAAGCACACTGATAAAGGTATGTTTGGGTAAACTTTGGTTTATCTAGATAGGAGAAAATAGAGGTGAAAAATAGGTGGCAAAAGTGTCAAGGGGTTTATCAATTACCCCATAAATGAAATTGGTTTGGCAAGTTGAGGGCCCAAAAGGAAAAATGGTTTCAATATTGGGGTCATAGCCAGGTTGTTGGTCAAAATTACCATACTCTTGAGGGGTAGGCAAAGTGTCTAATGTCAAAATATGATACCCAATGAAATATATTGTAAGGTTAATTACAAAAGGTCCCTTGTGGAGATTTGGGTAAAAAGGATAGAATAACTTGTGGATGCTTCATTGGTAGAAGGATATGGGGTTTTGTCTTTGATTGATGAAGGCTTGTTGGATAGAGGAAGGAAAACATCATTAGGTTAGACATCACGTTACATGATGTAAAAGGACTCAGGTCAACTTGTATGGTAACAACATGACCTTCATATTCAAATTTGATGCATTAGTGCAGGGTGGATGGCACATAGCCTATGGAATGTATCCAAGGGCATCCTAGCAAAACATTATACTAGAACACTCTTTCTACTATGTAGAAGAGCTCAAGAAGTGTGCAGGGTCCTAAATGAATGTGAAGGATAACAATTCCTAGAGTTGTAGCCATGGTATCATTGAATAATCACAACACTGCTAAGGTTTCTGACATGATTCTCTTGGCTAATTTAAGTTGGTTATAGGCATGGGAGGAGATGATGTTGATACTAGCTCCTCCATCAATCAAACTCTCTTGATATGGGTTTAGTTGATATACATGGTAATGAAGAGGGGAGGATCTAGATCATCTGGATAGATGGAGGGTATTTCTAAATCCTTAAATGTAGTGAGGTTGGAAAGTTGAAGAGCTCTAACAAAGACTGCTAGAGTTTGGGGGTATTTTACTTAGACCTCTATAGATTACAAGAACTCTATCATCACTTGGAGATGATGGGGTGAGGTAATGATCAATTCATATAAACTCATCTTCACTAGTGTTTGGTGAATTTGTTTAAAAACCACTCTTCAAATCGATTCAAAAGGGTTGGATTTAGAGGGACCCAGATGGACATTTTGGGTTGAGTTAAAGGTGAAGGTGTTTAGTTTTGGTTGGGTTATTAGGTGGTGGAAGAGGGATATGTCCACAGAATGGACACCTTTGCTTTTCCCTTGTCCTATGGTTGAGCTTGTGGTCATGTGACCACATAGATGGTATGAATTTGAGGAAGAGTCAGGTTAGAGTATTACTTTGATTCCTCTTCACTCTAAGGTGAGAGTGGAGGAGTAGGTAGATGTTGTTCGATGGATCTTAGTTTTTGGATTGGTGTTGGAATCATAGGAGGTTCATCTGATAATAAGTCATCCTCATGATATAGTTGATGGGCTAGTACTTAGAGAGCCTTACAGTTTTATGTGTCATGCCCAGGTATCCTATGGTATGAACATACTAATTTATCATTATACCAAGATGGTTTATGAATGTGTGGGTTAAATGGTCTGATAGGTGGCAAGATTAAGAAAGATACTTGTAATAGCCTCTATAAGATTATTGAGTAATATTTAGGTAATGGTGGTAAAGGCATGGAGGTTTTAGGTCTGGAAGTTGAGGTGGAAGCCCTTTTAGGATTTGGTTTGGTGGTTAGAGAGTTGGGTGAAGGAACATTTTTGGTGGATGGATTTGGTATGGATTGTTTGGAGGTGAAGGATTTCAGGGTAGATGCCTAAGAAGTAGGTATTTTGGTTATAGAAGGTTGGGTAAAAATGGTTGAGAATGAAAGTAAGAGAGATGGTGTAACCGAAAGTGGTGGTTGGATTTGAGGCTTGTCTAGGATGATTGGTTTCCTTACTAAGGTAGAAGGGTGATGCCCTAGAATAGAAGGTAAAGTGGAAGGGGGAGGCAAATTTTTGGTTTGTGGAATCTAGGGTGGTTTTACCTTCTTTGATAGCTTGGTTTGGGATTTCTTTGGTATGATTGGTGGAGTTAAGTCCAATTTCAATGAAGGGTGGGTAATGTTCTGAGTAGGGGGTATGCCAAGGTTTCTAGTAGGCTTGGTTGGAGTGATACAAGGTGGTTTGGTTATCTTAGGTGGGTTCAATTTTGATAGTTTAGGTATGGTTTGGTTGGTAGAGGTTTTTAGAGGCTCAATTTTGGTAAAAGTGGGTTTGTTAGTCATAATGGAAGGGTGGGATGATAGTGGTATGGTTGGAGCTTCTTGCTTGGTTTGGTAAGGAAGCCTGAGGTGGTGCCAAAGTGGGGCATGATCTTTGATGTGTTGGGATAAGTAGTCCAAGTTTTGAACCAGTCTAGAAAAAGGCCTATAGATGGGTTTGAGCCCTATGATACTAAACTCAAATTCAAACCCATGGGTGGAGGGAGAAAAGTGGTTACCTCATCCTTTTATTTAATCAAAGTCTCTAAGGTTTGGGAAGGTGAATCTCTTATGGGAGAGGTAGGTGGGGTGACCCCTTCCTTAGGAATGATTTCCAAAGGAAGAGTAGACTATTGTATGATGGAGGAGAAGGATATAGTGGTAATGGCTACCTATTTTGGTATGTTCTCTAGAAGAGGGGTTGGTTATTTAAATGCCTCAATGAGGGGAGGAAGTGTAGGGGTTGTTTCCTAAGTTTCAGTTTTTAGAGAAATGAAGGGAGAATCCATTACCTCAATAAGTGGAGGGGTAGGAAAGGTGGTTTTTCTAATGGCTTCCTCAGTAATGGGTTGACTAAGGACTAAATTAATGGTATGGACTTCATGATTGTGAGATGATTCTACTCGATTGTTTTCATTATTCATGGAAGGGTCATGGTTGGGAAATGGCTATCTAAAGATGTCAAGTTCTTGATTTGGGGTACATTGGGGTTATCCAATAAAATTTCCCCCTTGTCAATGAGGTTTTGGATGATGTTCTTGAAGGTATTACACCTACTACCATCATGCCCAATGACATGGTGAAAATCACACAATTCATTCTCCTTATACCAACTAGGCATAACATGAGAGGAATTGAATTATTGTGGAAGTTTGATCAGTGGTAGTTATATGATATTTGTTTTCAATAACTTATCCAAGACCAAAGTATATGACTCCCCAAGTAGAGTAAATTTCGTTTGATTATTGTGGTTTAGGTGTCTAGTGTTATGATTGGAGGAATTGGAGGAGTTGGGTTGGTTAACAATGGGTGCAGGAGTGGTCTTAAGGATAACCACATTCATGGTTCCTTTATTTTTTGAGTTAGTGTTGGTTTGATTGTTAGGTTTGGAGGTGGGTGTTTTATTGGATTTGAAGGTGGAATTCTTGTTTCTCAATTTCAACTTCCCCTCATCAATAGCTCTATTTTATAATTTGCATGCCATGGTGAAAGCCTTGTAAAAAGGTCTTGAAGATCTGAACTCACAAAGTAGAGGAGATGTGTTTGGCACAATCCCATGAAAAGAGTTCAAACAACTCCCGTTGGGGCAAAGAGAAAGAGAGTTGATTTATCAAGCTTCTCCAATGGGCTACAAAGTTAGCTATGGATTCATCATCAAATTTTTGAATGGATTAAATATCCATGATGGATACTTTCTTAGAGATGTTTATGGAAAAGTGATCTAATAAAATCTAAGCTAGTTGGTCAAAAGAAAAGAGGGAGTGCTTTGTAATAGCACTATACCAATCTAGTGCTAGCCCTGATAGAAATATGGGTAAGGTATGAAGGAGGAGAGCATCATCATAGGCAATCATGTATCATAAATAAAAAAATGCTCTCAGATGTTGATGAGGGTCCTCCTTACTTTAAAACTTTGAATATTTTGAAAGTTCCTATTGAGGAGGATAAGGTCAAATAGGGATAGATAGATGAATTGGTTTGTTATAGATTTGGTAGTAAGATAAGAGGTTATTGGCCCTAGATATAGATGAATCCAAAGTAGTCATTTTATCCATTAACATTTTGGCAAGGTCAATTTGTGGTTTTTCACCCCCATAATTATAGGGTAGATTATGTTGGGTTTGGGTATGTGTAACATATGGATAGTTAGTTGGGGGTTGAGAAGTTGCCACATATTGGTATGTGGATATGGGTGGTTAGGATGATGGCACATATGAATATGTAGAGATAGGTGGTTGGGTGGAAGGTAGAGGTACATACCCTTATGAGTTAGGGACGCAGCTCAAGCTTAGCTTAATGGGAACCTATTGGGAGATTAACATAGGTTGGGTATGAGGTATGGTTGGGTTAGTAAGTAGAGGATAAGTGGTAACTTTGGTACTTATAAGTGGAATAAGAAGGTATTGGAACAACCAAGATCTAAAATGGGGTGGAGGTAAGTAAGTTGGAAATAATAGGAATGGTAGTGACACTAATAGAGGGTGCTCCTATGGTAAGGTAAGTATCAGTACCCAAAGGTTGGGTTGCTCCTATACTAGGAGGGTTATTAGTTAGGGAAGAAGGTGTTTTTTCTTGGTTGAGTGGGTTGGTTTTGGATGGTGGTATCAATAGGGTTATTGATAGAGGATGATGCCTAGGTGACTAAAGGTTGGGTGGAGATGGTGGCAATAGAAGTATCACCCATAAGGTAGGATGGCATACCATAGGGTGGGTCAATAGGTGGAATTGAAGTATGAGTATGATGAGATATGGTGTTAAGGTAATGTTGGAGGGCTATAGGGTTGTTATCTAAAAAGGTGGCTAAATCCATACCACCTTGGGCAACTATCTAAGGGATGGTAGGACTTCCAGAAGGATGGGGAGAACTCGTTGCATCTAATATGTACTCCACAGATGAGGGAGAAGAGGAAGATGGATGATTAGAAGGTGGATCCTAGTCTACTTGGTTTCTTAATCATTGTCTAGTTAAAACCATATAGATAAGGAGAAGAAGAAGATATAAGCAGTCTACTCAAATAAAGAGAAGACAAGAAAAAATCAAGGAAATGAAACACACACTAAAGCACATTAAATCCTATGATTATTTTTAGTCTCTCTTATGGCTTATGCCTTAATCTTTAATAATTTTGTGACTCGACTTGGATTATAGATTAGTTAATAGAAAATAAATCTATGGTTGATTTTAGGTTGTGTTCAGGCTCTCAAAGGGATCTATATTGAAAATCAGTATGTGGTTTGATATTGGGTCCTACCCCCTAGCTTCACACATCATAGTGATAAGGATGTCAGGTGGTTAGCCAATATATACCAATTTATATAGATTATGCTTCAACTATAGATGTAATTTGATTATCCTATTGGTGATGAAATCCAAGCAGGATAGTTAGGAAAGGTGACCACCAAGTAGTGAAATTCCAATCGGGCCTTATGTCAATGTTTTTATGTTTGATTAGGTGTAAGTGGTTTGGTCTTGTGTGTGTGATAAGAGTGAAGATATGATTAATTCACTTGATTAATTAATCTATGTGATCAAAAATAAGTAAGAAAATAATAGATATAGTAAATTTTAAGCCCAAAATTAAAAAAATTGATTTCATTGTATGCGTATAAATATAAGAAGCATCTAGATGTAACTATGAACCCAAGAAAAGACTCAAGGGTCCCATTGGGTGTGCCAGAATGTTTTAGATAATTTTTGCTTATATTCATTGGAAGAAAGAGAGGAAGAAACTTGAGAAGGGTATGGTATAAAAACTTAATATGTTGTGCATGCATTGATCCAAATAGTTGTAGATACTCCTCTTTGGATTGGGAGGAATGACCTATAGATAAGAAACTACTAAATAGATGGTTGATTAGTTATATAGTAAGCTGGATTTCCTAACAAGCTAAATCTAAGAAGCACGAGCTTCCTTAGAAGATGTCAATCCATGATTTTTAAACAATCAAGTTCTAAAAATGAAATATAAAGTACTTACATAAATAATAGAAGATACTAGAATGAAATACAAGAGGTACTAGATAAATGAATAGATGAATTGGACTAATTATAGAAATAAATAGATTGATATTAATGCTAAATGAATTATGTGTGGCCTAAAAAATAGGGTGAGGTTCTATGATTAGGGAGAGAGAAAGTTGGATTTGGTTGAGGTTTGGTGGGTAGAAATAGCTTGTTATTTATTTGTCACATAGTGACTATCAGTGGTTAGGATGACCATCAATAGTTGGGAAACTATCAGTGGTTATGGATAGATCATCAATGGTTAGGGTGACCATCAGTGACTATTGTGGGTTCCAGTTTAGTTTATTAAATTGGTCTAATAAGGTTCTAGAATGGAAATTTGGAGAGTGAGTTTGGGCTAGGTTGGTTGTGACATAAAAATAAAGTGACTAGTTGCTAAAAATAGATACTTAACTTGCTAGTTGGTGATCTAAAGAAGGGTTAAGGTGTGTGGTTGAGAACTCATTTTATGGATTCTGGGGCAATTTTGATAGAGTAAAGATGCTTGGTTGTTGGTTGATGGATGGTAATGCTTCAGATCTCTAACACACTCGCTAGTTCATTGGTTTGCTATAAGAATACCTAAAAAATGAAGTGTTGATGCTAGAGGCTCTGAATATGGATGTAGATGATCCTTTTCAGCTCCTCCTCATCTCTTTATATAGGAAGAAAGGAGAGGTGAAACAATAGTTCAGCAAGGTGTTTAATATGGTGTCTATATTTAGCTTTCACATGCATTGGCTCATGCACAAATTAGACAAGCTAAATATAAAAAATCAATCTAGAGTTGACTGGAGATGATTGTTAAGGTAGTTAAAGGATGAATGTTAGTGGTTAGGCCTGATCATTAGTAGTTAGGGTAACCATTGATGATTGGTATGTTAAAAGTTTAATTTGGTCAAAACTAGTCAAGGTGAGTTAGGTTTGGGGTCAATAGGTTATAGGATAGTCCCTATGGGACCTGAGGTGATCTAGGGGTTAGTTCAATATCTAGAACCATCATGTGTATTTTTATAGTGTCTACACCAATGCTTGACCATTAATCTAATCATAACTTTAAATCTTGACCTTTGATCTTAACTTTGGCACCGTGATTTGATGATCCATATTTAAATTGCTCATCTTTAAATCACATCCATTTGATCAATCTTTGATAGGCTCATACTCACCATTTGATTTCTATACACTTTTAAACTTTATATTTGTCAAATTTAAAACAATTCTATTAATCTTCCTGATTCAAGCTCTTACGTGTCATTGGATATATAAACTAGCAAGACCTTTACTTCTATTTTGACATTAAATATTGAACTATTTATCCCATCTCACTACTTCCTACATCTTTGGATCACTTTCACTCTATTGATATTCTTATAATTTCTTGGTCTTTAACTTGCCACTATGTCGATAAACCTTAAGCATTTTATTCCATTTGAGTCTACTTGCTTCATTTCATATTCTTTGCACGATCATCTACTCATCATCAGATCTTTTGAAAATCTTGATCTTTATATTTGCTTAGCTCCCAAAAATGTGACACTTGGCATTAGTATGTGCCTTCTACACATTACTATCAATTCCCACTTTTGAGACACTTGGCATCCTCACATTGCTCATTAACGATTTAACTTTAAACCACACCATTGATTTATTGTGTAAGTTTCATGATTTTGACACTTGTCACTAGTGCATTTACTTAGAGGAGCCTTTGACAATTTGACTTTATGACACTCTATTGGATCTTCTATGTATGATTAAGTGATATCCATTGATAAATCTAGGACAAATATAAAGTCTAAGACTTAGGAAATATTAATTTCATTAATCACTACTCAAGCTGGTAATTACTAGGTTGAGGGGTCAATTGTACAATGATGATAAAGGCTTAAGTTATAACTTAAAATACTAGGTCCGGGTTATATCCAGTCAACATTAAAATTGAAAAGCATGTTTGATGCCATAACTTAAACCCTTAGGGTTTAATTTAGAAACCCTTTCATGTCTGAGATCAAAGATAATTCAATTTTGAGCTCATTCCTTTTCATTTCAATCTACAAACCATATGTTTAAAATGTTCATGTAAACCCGTAATAGATCTTCTATCTATTTCCTTTGCAAATGCCCATAAATGATCTTTGTAAAATCATGACAAATTTGCAAGACTTTTTTGTAGATTTGACTATGGAGACCATTTTAGTATCCCTAAAAGGCTAACTTTGCTCCTGCAAAACTCTTATTACACTTAGTCGCATGACTTGAAATTTAGCGAATAAGTTCCTCTTTCATAGGAGATTTCATCCATATATTTAGTTGTTCTTAAATATTTCATATGTGCAATATATGGCATTATAAAAATGCCTAATTGTCTTTATATTTCAACTTACAAGTTTGATTATGCTAGAAAACATTGTCAAAATGGTTGGGAGCCCTACTTTTCTCAAGCATATCTTTTGTCGCGCTTCATCACATGACCTAAGATTTAACACATAAAAATGAGGAACAAAAATGAACAGGCCCATATGATTATTTTGTCCTAGCATGTCCATGTGTGAAAATATTGACCTCATAAATATGTTAACTTGGCTCTGTTTAGCCCTTTTGCAAATTTGGTTGTGTTAGAACTTAGTGAATTAGATCCAAGTTGCCAACTTTATATCCCCATATCTTCAACTACACTTCATCGCATGTATTTAAATCTAGTGTATAACAACTAAGGACTAATGTGATCACAACCAAGTGACTAGATCCCCAATACTCATTAACACGTGGAAATGGTGATGTTAGTAAAATGCCTTATCATATTTTCTTGTCATAGACCAAAAATGTCTAGATGATCAATATGAATAAATGGATGATTTTTATTTATGCACACAAGCATTCCAATAATCCTTAACCTCTAATATTATCTTTTGCATATCCTCAATCACCATATTCAATCATGAGCATTAATGATATCCATAATCTCCATTTTGACATCAATGCCAATCATATTTCCAATAATATCCCCCTTTTTCATTGATGTCAAACTAAATATTCTAATCTTATAATATTCTACTCCTTCTTTGGCATTACTTGCATTGGCTTTTGATGAATATGAACTGAGGTTATTCATACCAAACTTTCTCCCCCTAGGTAATGGCACATTTTCCTAAACTCAACTTGGGCACTTGTTCTACTTCTTATTTGACATTTGCATTACAAAGAGCATTTGCTCTTCTTCTCCCATAGAGAGCATTTGCACTTTTTCTCCCCCTTTGACATCAATGGAAAGGGGAACTTTATGACTCTTAGTCCAAATGTTTTTACCCCTTTATTAGATAAAGGAATTTGTCTAAGAATTTTTAACCTTCAACTCGTCAAAATTTTTCAAAAGTATGCATACCTGAGTTGCCTTTTCTTTCTTCTTCCAAGGATTAACAAAACTTCTATGCAACTCCCCCTAGACTCATACCTTATCACTAGGATCTAGTGATGTGATGTAAGATCTTCTAAATAGGCTTACTATCCTTCTCTCTTAGTATCAACTATATAATCTCTTGATCCTAGGACCTGACCAATGACAAAGCTCTTTTACTCTGAGCCTTCTTAATCATGACAGACTAAACAATATATCTCCCCCTTTCACTATGCATAGCTTCTCAATCTATTCATGCTATCTGATTTATCTCCTCCTAGCTTCATGTTCCTTCTTTACATCAAGGGACTACCTATAGCACACCATAACTTCATTTAACACATGTATTTCATCATTTTACACATGTTCTTTGAGTTTGGTGACTTAACTCATTGTATAACCCAAGATATACAATTTCAAGGGTTTCTTGAATTATAACCCTTATGCCAAATGAATATGCAGACCATACATATATGAGATGTACTCAAACAATATCATTATGTCATATTGGAACACCCATAATGTCCCTACAGAGACTACATACATAGCACTTGACTTGGTTTTATCAAGTCATCATCACAACCTGCTTGAGTTCTCATTTGTAGTAGACATCACTTGCTTTTCCACTAAAAGGGGTCTCTTAAGAAGTATAGATAGAGAAACTTTACTTCATAATGTTATAAAACAATGTGAAACTAGGAGTTGTCCATAACTCCTCATATTCATTTTCTTCCTTGGTCACCTTGTGCTTTCTATTCTTCTTTTTCTTAAGCTTGAAATAAGTAACATGCTCATCCATTACATTGTTCTCCTTTTATTTTGTGATTGAATTAACAATACATGGAGACAATATAGATCCATGGCATACCTATTCAGCTGATGAATCTTCCTTATAGCTTAGAATTTTATCATTGGGCATATAATACTTATGTTCTATGTATGAAAGTTGCTCAGTACTACCAAGATGTTCACTTGAATCTATACATACCCCATAAATATCCCTAATCAACACCTTGGACTTCTCCTTGAGCTTGGTCTCCTCATTCTCAACATGAGCAAACATTGAGATATCTTGACATTCTCCAACCTCTATATCATTCTCCATCATGGATTGATCTTTCATTTTCCATACATGCTTCGGTTTCTTATATGTCCTATTTTTCTCTTTATCAAATACTTGTGAACTTTTATTCACACTAGGAGGCATGCCTTTCTTCTTAATCTATACTTTTGATCTTACAAAGTTTTTTCTACATTGTTTAGCTATGTGACCAAAATTATTATAATTATATCATATTACATTTGTATCTAACAAGGGTACAAATTAATTTTTGCTTAAAAAATTGGTTCTCCTTGTAGGTACAATTCTATAATTACTAAAATGACTACAGCTATAACAATCACCATAGAAAGATGAGGAATACTTGGTCATAGATTTTTCTTGTGAAATATGGGGAGTTCTTCTTGAACTTGGATTCTTCAAGTATCTCACTCTTGTGTAACCATCTACATTAGTTGCCTTTGTCTTCTACATCATTCTTGAGTTTACAAAGATGGACTCATTATTCTTTTTCCTTTTCTCAAGATTCTTTTCTCATTTATTCTTCTTCACATTAATAGTGTTTTCATATGTCTATGTTTCCTTACAAGATTTATCCTTCTTTACTCCTAATCCTCCTTATGCTTTGAATTTTTCATATAATTTAGTGGATGTACTAGTCATGGGACTTTCCCTTTTACATAACCAAGACCAGATTTCCCTTTTGGTGGTTTTTGAGAGATGATCAATTTTTTCAAAAATGTTTGATCCTCTTTTTAGCTATAGACCTTTGACTATTTTTGCTTTAACCTTTTCAATCTCTTTTATAAAATCCATTATCTCTACTTCTAGCCTTATACACTCATCAGATTTGAATTGTAGTTCAATTTGACTACATTTTCTATTATAGTAGCCTCTTTAACCTGAGTCTTAAGGCTTACTATCATCTGATCAGATCTTTCAAGACTTTTTCATAGTTTTTCAATTTCTTTTTATCCAATATTCTTCTACCTTGAGTTCTCTTTTTTTAGCATGTCAATCTCATCTAGAGAATAGAGGAGTTCAAATTCAAGTTCCACTTCTCCTTCCTCTTCTTCATCAAAGTCTTAAACTTCTTGATCTAGATCTATATAAGTTGATCCTAATGCCATGAAGAGGGATTCATTTCCCTCAGCCATAAAGGCATAGTCGTGGTCATCATTCGAGCTATCACTATCATCCAATGAGTCACTATCTTCTCTTATATACAAGTTTTTCTTGTTTTTAAAGAAGTTTCTCTTTTTAGAATAATGGGTCTTCATTATTTAGCCATCCTCTTTTTGCTTAAAGTTATCCTTTTTCTCATAAAGGTATTTAGCATCAAAATGTCCTACTTTAACATAGTTAAATCGTTTAAAGGTTAACTTACCTTTGTAATTTCCAGATCTTCTTTTTAGTCTTATGATAAAGTTGGCTTCTTCTTCATTAGTCTCCTTAGAACCAAATATATATGCTTTTGCTTTTACATGATTAGATGCTTTTAATGTAGCTTCTCTCTTGGAAGTATCGAATTCTCTTATTCTCATCTCATAAGCAGTGAAGGTTCCATGTAACTCACCAAAAATGAGTTTATCTATATCTCTTGCTTCCTCTATTTTAGAGATTTTAGAATCATATCTTGATGGAAAATATCTTCAGACATTTTTAACAATGATTGATTGTTTCATTTCTTTTTCAAGGCCTCTGATTGCATTGACTGTTTCATCTACCTTGCGGAGGTAGTCTGTAATCTTTTCTTCTTCGATATATTAAGACTATTAAACATATCTCTGTATGTTTGTATCTTGGCCTATTTTACCTTGCCATCTCCTTCATATATGTTCTTCAACTTGTTTCATATGTCTTGTGAATTTTGATAATGCATCACTTTGATAAACTCTGAGTTTGATAATCCAAAAAAAATAGCATTCTTTGCCTTAACATTGCTCTATATAGACACCAAAATTCCACACACTTTGATTCTAAATGTCATAACACCTATGAACCCCTTTGGGACCATTTGAGCCTTCCAACCCCTAGTCAAATCTAACCTAAGTTAGTTTGATTAAACTAGCTTAACCCTAGCTTTTACTCAATTTGACCCTTCACCCTCAATCATCAAAGGTTAGGTTGACCATTGACAATTACCCTAACCATCGATGGTTAGGGTCCACCTCCTTAACCACCAACATGCAAACTCATCCACCTTGCTTTTCTAAAAATAACTCATCTAAATCTAGTTATGAACCATTGCATGAGTAAGTTAAAATTAGGAAGCCTAATTCACATCTTTTTACAACTCTCTTACCTTACCTATAAGAAGAGAGGAATAAAATGGTGGAAATCATCTAAAATTATTATCAAGAGTTTATGCATCTAGAATTATCTTTTTATACATCAATTATCATCAATAATCTAGAAAAATAACTACTACATTAGAGAGCCAACTTGCCATCGTATCTCCACCAAAGTGCCAAGTACTATTACTCTATTAGAATCACATCAGACTCCACCAATAAATCCACCACCTCAATCAACCACCCGATCAACCTTTTGTAAGATAAGTACTTGATTTCTAGCATTTAATTACTTTATTTTCCTTTCATACTTAGCCAAACACCAACCCATCTTCTATAATCCCACTTTTTGATCTAGTTAATTAGCCTTTCATCAAACTAGATCTACACACAGTAACCACTGATGGTTGTCTCAACCATCGATAGTCTATCCAACCACTGACGGTTACCCTGACTTCCAATGGTCACCTTAACTATTGATAGTTAGCCTAATCATCAATGGTCACTATGGTAGTAAATTAAAGCAAGCTATTCCCACCTACCTACCCCCAACCAAATCTGATTTTATATGTCCCTACCTATTCATAGACCCCTACCTGATTTTTTGAAGTAGACCCCAATCATCTAGCACTAGTATTAATTAGCTTATCACTATTTTAATAATTTCTAGTCTATTTCTTAGTAATTATCTCTTGTGTTTAATTTCAATACCTTTTTATTATTGATGCAACTACCTTTTATTCTATTTATAAATTTAATTATTTAAAACATGTGGATTGACAGCCCCCAAGGAAGCTCTTGCTTCCAGGATTTAGCTATCGCTAGGCAATCCACCCAACTATCTGTCTAACAAAAAAATATACTTTAGTAATTTCTTATCTTTAGGTCATCCTCCCAAGCCAAAGATGATTTCTTCACCATCATTTGATCCAATGCATGCATAATCAAACATGTTTCTCAACCATACCTGTACTTAGTTTCTTCTTCTTTCTTTTTTAAAATAATAAGCTAAAATTCACTAAAACATTCTGGCATGCCCGATGGGATCTTGAGTCTTTACTTTGGGTTTCTTTTATTTGCATCTCTATGCTTTTCTCTCTATCTGTGCTCATTAAGGAAACTAAAATATTTTTTGGGTTTAAAAATTAAGTGCATCCATTGCTTGCATTAGTTCACTTTAAACTAAGGCACAATAATTTTATCATAGCATCAATTTTGTGGCACACACTAAACCAAACCACTTTCATTAATTAAATATAAAACAAACTTGAGACAAGACTCGACTAGGATTTCATCACCTAGTATTAACCTTACCCTTTCCTGATGATTCTACTTGGAAGTCATTACCAAGGGGAGAACCAACTCAGCTCTTTGTTTGAGTATAAACTCTAGAAATCAATATATCTTAGCTAAGAACCTAACATTCTTATCATTATGGTGTGTGAAGTGAGGGGTTAGGCCCCAATAACAATCCATGTATTGATTCCCAATATAGATTCTATTTAAGCTCCTAAAATTTTTAAAACCAACCATAGATTTCTTCTATAGTACCTGATCTACAAGCCAACTTTTATCACACATTCTCATAACTTAAGGCATAAGCCAAAAGTGAGATTAAAATTAACCACAAGATTTTAATGTACTCTAGTGTGTGTTGTATTTCCTTGATCATTTTCTCGATTTCTCTCTATTTGAGTTGTAAGATTCTTTATGTTTCCTTCTTATCCTACTTACATGGTTTTTACTCACCAACAGTGAAGGGATTTAGCAAGTCAGGACCCATCTATAGAATATCCAGTCTCCTTTACTTCGTCATACATGGAATATATCTTAGATGTTGATAGTTCTCCTCATCATTATAATGTTTTTAGTGTGCCTCAATTAGTTTCCTAAGGTGACCCATACTTTGCTACCTTTTTAGATAATAACTCGATAGATTTTAAACATTACTTTAACATAGTAGCTCATCATACACCCATTTCAGCACCACCTATCAATCTACCCTATAGTATGCCATTAGGATTTTTAGGTTTCTCTTTTGTAGCCACTATCACCACCCAACTGTTATCCACTCAGGTATCTACCTCAACTAGAAACCGATCCAACATGACCATGTAGAACTAACCAACCCAACCTTCTGACACCCAAACACCCCCTAGTCTAACTAACAATTCTTCCAACATAGCTACCACCCAATATTTACCTACCCATACTCTAATTACTAATAAAATACCTACCACCACCACCACTACCATTCCTCTGGCTACCTCTACTTCACTTCAAAACATAGTAGCACCCATACCTTCTACCTTACCACATGTCACTACCAAGGTTACCACTTATCTGATACTTCTAACTCAACCACTCATGCCCACTCAGCAAAACATACCCTCTACCAAACCACCAATGACCACATATTCATATGTGTCTTCAACCTAACCACCTACAACCACTTACCCATATGTGGAAGCTTATCAACCTTTGACAAATTACCAATATGTCACTCAACCCAAACCATAGTATGTAACTTACAACCCTTTAGGTACACCACCCCAAATAGAATTAATAAAGATGCTCATTGATAAGATGACAACCCTAGATTCATCTATTTTTGGGGCCCACAATCTCCTATGCTATGACTAGACCTGTAATGAACCCATCCACCCATTTGTGCTTGTCATGCCATATCCTCCTCAATGGGAACTTCTCACATTTTCCAAACTTCAAATTAAGGAGGACCCCTAGAAACACCTTAGGGCATTTAGGCATTCATGTTATTTGATTGCCTATGATGATGCCCTCATTCTTCATACTTTTCCTATGTCTTTATCAGGACCAACATTAGATTGGTATAGTGTCTTAACCAAGCATTCCATCTTCTCCTTCACCTAACTAGCTCAAACTTTCTTAGAGCACTTTTTGATTAATATCTCTAAGAAAGTTTCTATCACCAACCTCTACTCTATCCTATAGTTTGAGGATGAATCCATTATCAAATTTTTAGCTCATTGGAGGAGCTTAAGTAACCAACTTTCTTTTTCCTCACCTCAACTTAAACTCATAGAGCTCTTTGCTCATGCATGGTATAAGAATATCTCTCTACACTATGTGTCCAAATATTTTGGACCTTTGATGAAGCTTTTACCATGGCACGTAAGTTAAAGAATAGAGTCATTGATGTAGGGAAGCTAAAATTGAAAAATAAGAATTCCACCTGTAAAACCAATTAGGACTTTTCTTCTAAGCCAAACAACCAGTCCAATACCAATACCAAGGAAAAGGGAACTATGAATGTAGTTTTCCTTAAAGGCACTCCCCCTTCTATCAATCAACCAAATTCCTCTAGTTCCTTGAAGAAAAACACAAGGAACCAAACCAGATCAACTAGAAGCAATTCACTCTACTTAGAGAATCTTATGCTTCAATCTTGGAGAAGTTATTGAAATATAATATCATTCAACTTCCTCCTATCAAACCCCTTCAGTATTTTTATTCCTCTCATCCTACACCTAGTTGGTATAATGATAATGATTTATGTGCCTTCCACCAAGTAATAGGACATGACATCAATAGATGTAACACCTTTAGGAGCCTTGTCCAATACCTTGTTGATAAGGGGAAGCTCACATTAGATAACCCAAATGCACCATCAAACCAAGCCCTTGATATATTCAGGAAACCTTTCCCAAACCATGCTCCTACTAATAATGAGAGTAACCAAGTCAAGTGTTCTTATGATGACCATATAGTTAACATGGTCCTTGATGCACTCATTACTAAACCACCTAATACCCAATCCTTCGATTCTCTACCCTTTCCATCCATTGAGATAGTATACCTACCTTCCCTTCTTTCAAACACCCAAACCAAGAAAGTGTCATATTCTTCCCCTTCACTTATTGAGGTAGTGAAGCTACTAGCCTCCCTTTCAACTAACATATTTGACCAACCAACCATCACCACCTTACTTTTAATTTTAAATGTCAAGCAACTCACCCCTCCCTTGGAAATCATTCCCAAGGAGAAAGTCCTCATGTCCACTCCCCCCATGGAGGAGCCACCTATATCAACCTTTCATCCTTTTATTGAGGAAGAAATAAGGTTACTATATCTCTTTCCCAACCTATGGGTCTATCATTCAAACCTACTACTTAGGGAACCAAACCAATATATAAACCATTCTTTATACTAGTTCAAAGATTGGAATTTGTTTCCAAACCAAACATAGATTGAGCTACCTTTTGGCAACAACTAGGCATCCCTTATATTACCAAACCAGAACCTCCAACCCTTCCTTTGGTGGAGCAACCTTTCACCCCTAATGATCAACCTATTACCACATCTACCCAACCAACCAAGACCTCTACCAAATCAACCAACCCTCAACCACCCAATTTAACCAAGACCCAAATAACCAAACCCTCTTCTATCACCCCAACCAAATCAACCAAAATCATTGGTACCTTCCCTACAACAAGCCTTAATCACCCATCTAGGAAAGTAAACCTAACCTCTTCAAACCCACTAACTAAGTACCAAACCAAAGCAACCAAAGAGATAAAACTACCTAAAGGATTGAAGCCCAAAATTTTACCTCCCTTAACTTTTCCCTCCATTTTAGGGCCTCATCCCTCTACCTTGAGAAAGAATCCCATTATTTATACCAAAACCCCATCACCTCTTTTGGTTACACCTTTGGAATTGCTTTCTGACACACCTCTATTCATCATAACAATAATACCTAAGCTACCTACCTTCAAATATTCCACCTATAGATCATTTTCCTCCTTTTCAAAACTTAATCCATCAACCAAGTGCACCACCTTACCCAAGGCACCTATCACCAAACCTAATTCCAAACAACCTTTCACCTCAACAACTAAAGCTAAAACTGCTAAACCTTTACCACCTTTAGCTGAATCCTACTTAACAATTTTCCATAGGTTATTAAAAACTTCATGTTTATCCTTAACTCCCATCAGGCCCTTTGACCCTCTCACTTCAAAATCCATTTGGTATAATGACCACTAATTGTGTTCTTATCATAGGACACTTGACCATGACATGAATAACTACAAAGCTCTCCAAACTATTATCCACTAGCTTTTTGATGAGGATGATCTATTAATAGACAAACCTCCTATGATCCCTATATTAATTGAACCACTACCTACCTAATTCCTACCTACACCTCCAGTCTCACCTTAGAGTGAGGATGGGTCTAACCAATCTCGTACCCCAACCTCTCATTCTATCCATACTATCAACATGGTCAAAAGATCACAATAGAAGGATAAGGAGAAGGTTAATGTGTCCATTATTTGGATGTGTGCCTCTTCCACCTCTTAACCAACTCAAACCCATCCATTTCCATCTTTAATCAAACCCAAGGTATCCATCGTAGGTACCTCTCAATCTAACCCCTCAAAATCCATCAAGAGAGTTATCCTCAAACAACTTCATCAAACCCCAAGGAAGATGATCTTGTATGAGTTGATTTTTACCTCTCCCCATCAATACCAAGCACTAATATAAGCTTTTTAATCCATAGAGTTCCAACCTAAAGATCCCCAACCTCTAGCATCCTTTGTTGGTACCCTTCAAATTTCCATCCTTGTTACCTTCAAGGATTTGGAAATACCTTCTATCCACCCTGAATACCCAGATCATCCTCTCTTTATAAATAATTATATCAACCAAACCCATATCAAATAGGTCATGATTAATGGGGGATCTAGCATTAACATCATCTCTTTTCATGCCTATAACTAACTTAACATGTAAGACAATGTCATGTCAAAAACCTTCACCATCCTTTGATCATTATATGATACCATTGCCATTACCTTTGGAACTATCATCCTTCATATCCATTTAATACCCCACATGCTCCTCAAACTCTTCTATGTTTTGAAAGGTGAATTTCAATACAACATTTTATTGGATGACCCTAGATCTGCTCCATGGGTTGCATCCCCTCCACCCTTCACTATTGCATCAAGTTTGATAATGAAGACCATGTCATCACCATCCAAGCTTACCCAAGTCTCTTCTCAACATGAAAAATGACCTATCACCCTAATTATGTCCTCATACCTTTATATATCACACCCTCTATAGTTAAAAACAAACGTTAAACCACAAAAGTAGATATCACATCCCCTTCCAATGATGAGGCATATACTAGCTCCTTAATCCCTTCAAACCAAATCCCCACCATGGACCCTTTATAATCCAAATTCCACCACCTTTCCTTGGGTGAATATATCTTTTATCCCTTGATGCCTTCCCTACTCCTCATGAGTATGGGTAAATTACTAACCAACTAGGATATAACCCTAATGTTAGGATTGTTTTTCCCTTTCGACCTTCCCACTATTAGACCCATTTCATCTAAGGGGGACTCAACAAACCCCTTGGTACTTATACCACCTCTCTTTCACCCAGACCATTTACTATCAAATTTTCCTACCTAGATAAACCTAATTTTTTCCAAGACATACCTCCATCGGTGTGCTTGAAAAGGGTTTAGCCTTGGGAAATATGAGCATGGCCCACATGATTTGGTCATCATTGAAACTAGAAATCCTCATGAGAAACATAGCCTTGGTTTCATCCTAACCAACAAGAAATAATCCAAACCACCTATCGTTACCATTACTAAGGATGACACCTCTTCCTCACCAACCTCCCCTCTGTCTATGTGTGAGGATGATGACATCATCCCACCTAATTTTTTTTTCCATAAACAGGATTAGCCTTAGAATCCTAAATTATCAAATGGAAGGGGCAACCATAACCATCCCTTTGACCCATATTGAGATGATAGGATAAGACTCTCTTACAATTAACATTATTTAGTGCAAGGATAATGATTCTATTTTCACCTACTTTGGTGCCCCAAATTATTCCATCCATAAATCTCTTCCTCATGAGACTTAGACCATGTTGAATAAATCCACCATGCCTTTTAAGTGGAATAGAGACTATCAAAAGGCCTTTGATTCACTCAAAATGTACCTTTTATCTCCACCTATCCTTATTCCTCCCAAGGATGACCAACCCTTCTACATTTATATCTCTACTATTGATCACTCCCTAGGGTCAATGCTTGCTCATCAAGATGACCAACATAGAGAACAAGCCATCTACTACATTATCCACATGCTTATAGAGTACAAGACTCAATATACCCATACTAAGAAACTCTGCTTAGTTTTAGTCTTCATGGCCACCAAACTTTGCCACTACCTTCTTAACCAAAAAACCTATGTCATAACCAACACCAACCCACTCAATTACATGCACTCTAATCCATACCAAAACCAATGTATGTCTAAGTGGCTCATGATTTTAGTAGAGTTTAACCTTGAGTTCCTTCAATAAAATCCAATTAAGGGGCAATTCATTTCTGACCAATTGGCTGAGGCATGTTTAGAATATGACCAACCTCCTCCTCTTTAGTTCCTCAATGAGTCCATCATGACTCTCTCTTAGGTGGACTTCACCAATCAAGTCACCATGTTCTTTGATAGATCAAAGTGTCAGCACAGTGGGGGAGTAGGTATCATCCTTATCCCCTTTGATGGTGAACCTCTCCCTTTATCATTTAATCTTGATTTTGAATTTACCAACAATATGGTTGAGTATGAAGCCCTAGTGATAGGCCTTCAAACTACCTTAGCCCTAGGAGTCAAAACAATCAACATCTTTGGTGACTCCCAAATTATGGGCAATCAAATCAATGGTTCTTACCAGTGTAAGAATGATGTCTTACAACATTACAAGCAACTATTTGATGAAATATTAGCATCATTTAAACACTATCACATTCATTCAACCCTATAATCCACTAATAAGTTCACTGACACCATGGCTTCACTTGCCTCTTAGATACCATCTTCACCCTTAGACTTTAATCTATCTATTTTTATCCATAGACTCACCTAGCCTTCCTATGTCAAACCATATTCTCTAACTATTTTCAATGTGGAAGAGACCCAACCTGACCTTTGGTATCAGCAAACCTTTGACTACTTCAACCTTGCTATGGTTCCTTTTGGTCTTTATAGGAATGCTCAAAGATCATTTATCTAGATTACCTCTCATTATACCATTATGGGAATAATTCTATATAAACATGGCTTTGATGACCTCTTCTTCTATTGCTTATGTAGTCATGAAACCTCTCATGCTATCAAGGAAATGCATGATGGTATCTGTGGGAAAAACTTTAGTGGCCTAGTTGTAGCTAAACACATCCTTCACCTTGGCTATTACTAGCCTACCCTTAACCAATACTGCTATGATTATGTTAAAAGGTATATCAAATGCCAACAACATTCTAATTTACACCATGCACCTAGCCATAGTCTTCATGTTTCTACCAATTTTGGCCCTTCTCACAATGAGGTCTAAACTTTATTGGTGAAATTAATCCCCATTCCTCATAGTGATACCACTCTATCATTACTGTGACTGAATATTTTACCAAGTGCGTAGAGGTTATTCCTGTAGTCTTGACCAAAGTAGAATATTTTTGACTTTATCAACCATCACATTATCTATCATTTTGATGTTCCTGATAAGATTATCACTGAAAATGGTAATCCCTTTAAAAACAAGAAATTCCAAGGTCTATGTGATGCATTCAGCATTAATTTAATCTTCTCCTTGACCTATCACCCTCAATCAAATTGATAAGCCAAGTCCTCTAACAAAACTCTTAACAACATGCTAAGTAAAATGGTGAATACATCTGGACTAGATTGGCACTCACACATCCCCTTCACCTTATGGGCATATCACACTAGCAGTAGAACCCATGTGGGTGCCACACCCTTTTTTCTTGTTTTTGGAGCAGAGGTCATCTTGCCTCTTGAATTCTAAATCCCATCTCTTCACATATCTTTATAGGAGTTCATTTTTTAGGATGATTATCATCAACATCATTTAGCTCAATTTGAGCTACTTGATAAGCATTGTTTAACATCCCTTACCCATCTCCATGTCTATCAAGAGCACGTCAAGCATGCGTATAACAAACACCTCAAAGTGTAAGAATTTAACATTGGATACCTCATCCTAAAGGAAAATTAGCATGTCATCAATATGGATAAAAGAAAGTGGGGAAAGTTTTATTTTAATTACCTTGGACCCTATATCATAACCCACAAGTATGGATTAGGAGCTTACTAATTATCTTCTCTCAAAGGCAATCTAGAACCTAAACCTCTCAATGCTTCGCATCTGCATCCATTCTTTTATTAAGAAGGATCAAGTTCACCTTTGTTTAACTTAAGCTTATTCCTTACTCTCAACCACATTCATATCCCTATTTTAGGGGCAACTAATTAAAAAGGAATCATGTGATTATTCATCACACTCATAGCCTAATCCAAAATAATGGGTACCATGGCTCTACCCATGGCAGGTAATTTTCATCCCTTTCACAGGATGGATTCCCATGATCATTGCCACCTAAACCTCTTCACACCTAATCAAATTTATTGTGCTTTTATTTTTTCCTTCATAAAAGTGAATCCTTAAGCCTATATAATAAAATATATGTCAAGTAAAAATCAAACATGCAAATAGTAAAATCTAAACCAATAGTAATCATGGGCCATTTCTAACATTTGTAGACTACTCCCTTGAAGGACAACTATTGAAATTTTATTTGAAATTGCTAAATGTAAGGTGGACTGCTCCCTTAGAGGATATCTATCAAAGAGAATTGAACAAAGCAAATAAACTTAGACCACTCCCTTGAAGGATGGCTAAGTAAAGTATTTTATCAAATGCATATCAATTACTTGGAAGCTTCACATCGATCAACTTCCCATATATAGCAAAAAATCATAAGATCCATTATCATAATAACAACAAAAGCAAACTAATTTTGAAATCTATAATTGGCTCTCAAAAAACAAACTAAGGTTGAAACCATAATTGGTTTTCACAAGTGGACTTCCTAGATCGATCAATATACATAATTTGATATAGACTTGTATATCTTAGCTCTTTGGACACCTATAAAAGAGGCATGCTAGCTTCAAAAATAGGTTCTATTTTCATCCATCTCCCCTTTAAGTAAGGGATTTTTGAGCTTACTTAAAATTATGTGTTCAAGACACATTTTTAACCAACAAATGAATGTTAATTCAAAACATTCAAAGGGCTTATGTTCATTAAGCCAATCTAACTTTGGTTTTGTTTTAGTCCTTGTCAATGAAGAAACATTATGCCCTCTTCTTACCCTATCATGACTAGTTGATATTTTCATTATAGCATTTGCCTCTTGATTATATTATATGTTCCCTCATCTAGTGTTATTAATTAAACTACCTCAAGTGTTGTATTCTAAGAATTAATAAGTGTAACCATAACCATAAGCATAACCCTACCAAGCATGGTAATATCATAACATCCATAAGCAATTAAATCAACCAAACATTTTTCACCACATGTCTAAGTCTAAAATAATGAAGTATATACTCATGTCATAAGCATAACCATAAATCAAAGCCATCTCATATCTAACAAGTCTACATCAATGTTTAGCATCCATAACATAAGCATAATGCATGATCAAATATAAACATCATGCTATATACATTAAACATCAACATCCATACCATAATCCATAAACCATGAAGATAAGCATAAATAATGATCATATTTATCAATTATGAGTCAAATATCATAATACATGTGTATAAGTAGATAGGCATGTCTCTCTCAAAATATACATCTCACCGCATTAGCTCATAGTCTAGAATCAAAAAGATATACAAACATACATATCATAATCTAGATATGTCCAATCTATGCCCCAGGGGCACCACTATCTCTTGGAGCACTACTGGATTTTGGTGCTTTCCAACCTACTATACCTACTAATCCCATAGATACCTATCTATTTAAGTATATATGTTTCCCACAACCCTGGAGTTGTTACACTAGTATCACCTACGAAGTTAGCGCTATACTCACCCCATCAAGGCTCCTATAGACACTATGTCAGAACTATGGCCTCATAATACCATAGCTCATCCATTCTAGCTAGGTATTATGTTATGGGTATGGTGTCTAGTGACCATGTCTATGTTGTAACTACTCCTCCTACTCTCTACCTCAGAGATTCCCTCTCTTGTGTAACCAAGGAGAGTGAAGACCACACCTAGTCCCTATCACATGTGAGAGTAGTAACTTGACCTTGTAAGGTCATCATTTTCCCCTATAATATTGTAACATGTACCTATGTAGCAACTAATGATACTCTTGCCTATACATTAGGGTTGGCCCCCTCTACCTATACTCTCTATCCCCCTCCACTAGTTGGATCCACTGCCATTGACCTCACACCTCCATCATCCCCACCAATATATATAGTTACATATAATAGTTGGTACCATGTCATGTACCCATCTACAAAGCTAGAATCATATACCTATGGCTTGGCTGGAAACTCCTCATAGTCTAGTAATGTAGGCACAAGATGTAATTCTAGTAATAATATCTCTGAATCCTCTCATCTGTACCTAAGGACTAGACTTGAAATGCCTTATACCAAGATAAAATATTGGCACACCCTATCAAATGGGATGATCCCCACCTCCCCATCTCACCTACTGAGTATCCATTTATAGCTCTAAAGGGAGAGTGTATATCTCCTATAGCTAGGCCATACTAAAAACTAGACATAAGGCCTCTAGGTGATGTCTCCTATCACTAGTGCATGAGTTCACCCTTGAACTAATCCATATCATGTGTACCACCTCCTACACCTGACATGATAAAATCACCCCTCCATCACATGAATCCAATGAGGAACTCAACCTATGTGAAACCTACCCATGGTAATCCCATTGTCCTCAACACTTGGATGTGTTCATAGGCCTAGCAATGCAAAACTAGGCCAACACTAATATCATACCTCCTATGGGCCCTAAACCTCCACAGCTCCCTATATATCTATACTAAAAGAATAAGCACCCAACCAAATATAATCTAACCCAATAATAACCTAAACAACACCCCCATCAATAAGTATGGGAACCTCATATTGCTTGAGTCAAGAAGTGAAAATCATGAAATGGAAATCATAAGCATGGTCATGAGCCTCCTCTCACCTAGAGCCCTCTAATAGAAATAACTATACTTAAACCTCCTAGCATGCCATCTGACCTAATCACTATTGTCTCCATATAAAATCTCAACATGATCCTCTTACTCCTCACACTCTATGTGGTAGATCATATCACCTCAAAATGGAAGTCAAGTGATCCTATGTACATCCTTTGGTAAGATGGTCATCTCACTAATTGGTAATAAAAATGTGTTTGTAGTGGGATCCCGTCTCTCAATTATCACTACGACCATGGATGCATCCTAAGGCACATGTTGATAGTGCCTCATTTCCCACAACCCAACCTCCTCCATGTGGGCCTGGTCAGCTAGGGTCATCCCCTATTAGATCTCTATAAAGATACACAACACTTGATCATGCATTTTTATCTGCTCCCTAGCCTACACCAATTTAGAAACATGACTTAGTCACCTACACCATTATCATCTACCCTACCCTTTAATCAACTAACCTATTTCCTTATCCATCCTACCCATCTACCCAATACCCACTAAGTTTTCCCTCTAAAATGGCAATGCCAACCTATCCCTAACAAAAAAACACTCACTTAGCCTTAATACTTTTATATGCTTTACAAACCTCTCTTTTACCCTAGTCAACTTCCAATGGTCATAGTGACCACCAATGATCAGACATCCATGTTTTCAAAGATTTTAACCATCAATGGTTAGACTGGACCATCAATGGTCACTATGGATATTCCAAAGCTAGATCACCCAAAACCTATCTACCCTAAAAAATACCCAAATAGTGAAATAAACAACCTACTTTGCTAACCTAAACCATACCCACCCCAAAAATCCCTACCCACCCTATCAATTTAAGTTTTAACCACAAATTTATCCACACTACCAAAAAAACCCTACCTAGGGCATAACCCAACTAGCTAATCAACCACCTTTAACCCTAATGCAAAATATAGCAAAATCAAGCTAAACTATCAATTTGAGTGACACCCCCTACCTCATTTTATGACTACCATAGTGGATTCAGCTATAGGCCTACCCGTCCTCATCTACACACATGAACTCCTTGCATATTGACTAGTCCTCTAGTTCTACTCTCGACCTCAGCTAGCAGTTAACCTCCACCTTAGTAAATACCATCATCACCCACCTTTGCGACAAAGTGTCAAAATAAATAGAGCTCAAAGTCAAAAAATCACTAAAGTGAAAATAAGGTAAAAGTGATTCTATTTTCACCCTAACTATTGACAGTTAGGGTAACCATCGATGGTCACCCTTGAGCACCCTAACCATCGACATTCAGGATGATCACTTTCTTTCTTTCACCTAATCAGACCTCTTTTTGGCAAAAACTAACCAATTTTTACACATCCATAGAGCCAACATTCTCCAACCCACCTGACCACCTCATCACCTCATTTTTGGTCCATTTTAGCCCAACTAACATGCATTTTATGACATTTTCACTAGTCTTTTGACCACAATGACAACATAGCCATGTTGACCCTTTTTTAACTTATGTCACCTCATGCTTACCTAACCCACTTATGCCTTTTTGGGAGCACTTCCTACCTTATATACCCATGACACTTGGCCAATTTATGTTTTCACTAGGAGTACTTCCTGCCTTAAATACCCACCAAAACATATACATTACTTAGGAGACTTACAAGTGTACCCAATCTCCATGCCTAAATATAGTCACATGGTCCACTTCTCCCTTGTCCTTCTTACAGCAACCCTTATCTTTACCAACCAGGCAACTTAGTCTATACAGGATATTGTCTATCATACCTTTTATCACACTTTGTATGCCTATTTGTTCTTTAGTGCCCAACCTATCACCTACCTTCATTACATCTACCTTCTTCACCACCTTCATCCACCTTATCAAACCTGTACCCAATTCTATTTTTCCTCATCACCTCCTAGTTTGAGGGGGAACACCTCCTCCCATACTCAAGGTAGCTAAACTTTTGACCAACATCAGTTTTTGTTTTGTAGCTTGTTAATTCAAAGCCACATAATAAAAAAGGGAAAAATATAGACACCAAAAATATGCACACCATGATTCTGAATGTCATAACACCCCTGAACCCCCTTGGGACCATTTGAGCCTTTCACCCCTAGTCAAACCTAACACATGTCAATTTGATTAAATTGGCTTAACCCTAGCATTTACACAATTTGACCCTTCACCATCGACCATCGATGGCTAGGTCGACCACTAATGATCACCTTGACCATCGACAATTAGGGTCCACCTCCTTAACCATCAATATGTAAACTCATATGCCTTGTTTCTTTAAAAATAACTCATCTAAATCTAGTTGTGAACCATTGCATGAGTGAATTAAAATTAAGAATCCTAGTTCACATCTTTTACAACTCTCTTGCTTTACCTATAATAAAATATGAACAAATAGGTGAAAATAATCTATAATTATTATCAAGAGCTTGTGCATATAGAATTCTCTTTTTGTAGGTCAATCATCATCAGCAATCTAGTAAACTAGCTACTATATTAGGGAGCTAAATTACCACCATAGCTCTACCAAAGTGCTAAGTACCATTACTCTGTCAGAATCATGTCAGACTCCACCAATGAATCCATCACCTTAATCAACCACTTGATCAACCTCTTTTAAGATAAGTACTTGATTTCTAGCATTCAATTACTTTATTTATGTTTCACACTCAACCTATTACCAACCCATCTCCTAAAATCCCACTTTATGATCCTATCAATTAGCCATTCATCAACCTAGATCTACACATTGTAACCACTTATGGTTATCTTAACCACTGATGATTTATCCATCCATTGATAGTCACCCTAACCACTGACAATCACCCTGACCACCAACAGTCACCTTAACCACCAATGTTCAACCCAACCTTCGATGATCATTATGGTAGTAAATTCTATCAAGTTGTTCCCACCTACCTAACCCCAACCCAATCTATTTTTTTGTGTCTTTGCCTATTCATAGACCCTTGCCTAATTTTTTAAAGTAGACCCCAATCATCTAGCACTAGTATTAATTAGCTTATCACTATTTTAATCATTTCTAGTATATTTCTTAGTATGTATATCTTGTGTTTAATTTCAATACCTTTTGATTATTGATGCAAGTACCTTTTATTATATTTATAAACTTAATTATTTAACATGTGTGGATTGATAGCCACTAAGGAAGCTCTTGCTTCTAGGATCTAGCTATTGCTAGGTAATCCACCCAACTATTTGTCTAACAAAAAATTTGCTTTAGTGTTTTCTTATCTATAGGTCATCCTCCCAATCTAAAGAGGAGTTCTTCACAATCATTTGATCCAACATGCATAAATTAAATAGGTTTTTCAATCATACCTATACTTAGTTTCTTCTTCTTCCCTTTTTGAAATAATAAGCAGAAATTCACTGAAACACTCTCATATGCCTTCTTTAAAGCCTGATCAATAGGAGTTATAGCAGGGGCTATATATCCATTTACCACATATATCCATACATCAAACCCTAATGAGGATAAATATTATTCCATTCTTATCCTTCAAAATGCATAGTTTAATCCATCAAAAAGAGGTGTTTTGTTTGATGCAGATCCTTCTTGACTAGCCATTTGTGTTCATTATTCCAATATCTATCTAAATTGATTAAGCTTCTTATAAGGAACCAAGGCTATGATACCAATTTTTGGAACACAAATAGATATTAAGAGGGGGGTGAATCAGTATATCAATTAAAACTAGTCCTTTAAGTACTTTTAATGTAGATTAAAAGATATATGTAAATCAAAACTAATATGTAGAGATCATACACACACAAATACTCATGACACTAGATTTATACGTGGAAAACCCAAAGGTAAAAACCATGGTGAGAAGAGCTTCTATAAACTACTATTCTAATCTAGCCTCACTGACAAACCTCATTGGTTACACTTTTAAGGGCATTTCCCCTAAGGTGACTCCAATCCCCTATCTGAGTACCAACTCAGCTGAACCTCACTATTTATAATGTTTAAGGGCACCAACCCTAAGGAGACACCAATCCCCTAACTATGCACCAACTAAATTTATCTAATGATACCAAATAATCATATCTCTATGGATCTACAACTCCAATTTAAAAAATAGATTCATAAATGAATCCAGCTCTATTCTCTATTACAAGTCTAATCTATAACTATTCATTCTTTGCACATTATCTTTGTGAGCCTTTTTACTTCTCTGCTTCTCTATTTCTATGGATATATTTATCTCTATTTGACACACTTCATCTCTCTTTCACTCTACTCTTATGTGTCTCTATAATTTCTATTTGACACAATTTATTAGCAACACCTCATCCTCTCTACACTTCTTCATGTGTCTATATATTATTCTATATGACACAATTCCAATTAATCTAGCAGCATCTACTTGTAACATAGATATCGTATATATAAGCAAATGATCTAGGGTTCCATATATTTTGTGTGTTCACACTCAAACTATACACATCATACTTTATTTTGAACTCGGTTCTAAATTTTTTAAGTGTAATTTTCTTACATCTTCAATTCATGCTCTACCACCATGATTTTTGGTCTTTTATTATATTTATCAAATCTTGGGCTTTGGTTATGATGCACATGCACATTTACATGGATTTGATTGGTTACATTGATTAATATCATTATCTTTATCATAATATAGCATTTAAATGTAAGGTCCTACATGCTTCAATGCTTTAGCATTAGTCTGATCATAAATTTAAATCTTGACCTTTAATCTTAACTTTGGTGCCATGATCTGATGATCCACATTTAAATTGCTCAACTTTAAATTTCATCTATTCAATCAATCTTTGATAGGCTCACGCTCACCATTTGATCTTTGTATGATTTTGAACTTTAGCTTTGTCAACTTTAAAATGTCTCCATTGATATTCTTGATCTAAGCTCCCATCTACCATTGGATCTCTAAACTATCACGATCTTTACTTCTATCTTGACATTAAATGTTGAGCTCTTTATCCCATCTCACTACTTCCTACATATTTGGATTACTTTTGCTTCATCAATCTTCTCAGACTTGCTCAATCTTTAAATTGATAGTATGTCAATAAACCTCTATCATTTTATTCCATCTAATTCCACTTGCTCCATTGAATCTTCTTTTCATGATCATCCACTCATCATCAGATCTTCTAACAAGCTCGATCTTTATCTCTGCTTAGCTATCAAGAATGTGACACTTGGAATTAGCGCATGCCTTTTGTACATTTTGGTTAGTTCCTAATTTTAAGACATTTGACATCCTTACATTACTCATTAATTATTTTACTTTAAACTACATCATTGATTTGTTGTGCAAGATTCATGATTGTGACACTTATCACTAGCGCATTTACTCAGAGGAGCCTTTGACAATTTGACTTCACTATGCTCCATTAGATCTTATATGTATGATTAAGTGATATTCATTGATAAATTTGGGATAAATATAAAGTCTAAAACTTAGGAAATATTAAGTCCATTAATCATTGCTCAAGTTGGTAATTACTAGGTTGAGGAGCTAATTTTATAATGATGATAAAGGCTTAAGTTATAACTTAACCTGCCTGGTCCAGGCTATATCCAATCAACATTAAAATAGAAAAGCCTATTTGATGCCATGACTGTTAGGTTGTGGAGCTAAAATCTTCACTGATACAAATAGGGGAGGAGGTTGCCAAGAGTTGATGAGTGTCACAAACACCAGCATCGGTTAGGCCAACCGACGTCAGCAGGATTACACAGGAAGAGCAACCGACATCGATCAGAGATCGGCTGACGTCGATCACCTCCAGGCAGACAGGGACCGACATCGGTTGCCTATGCGCTTCTAGAACTGCCAGTTCACAGACAGTTTGTTAACGAACCGAGTGTTTGCATGTTGAGGGCTAATTATAGACTCAAGCTGCGGATCTAATTATTGTAATTAGATGTCTAATTTGTGTAAGCATGGGATCTATATAATAGACTCATGGGTTGTATTGTAAAAGTGTTCTAGTTTGAGTTGAGCAAAGATTAGCTCCTTCAGGGTGAAGAGAGCAAAGGGTGTTCCTCCTAGTTCCATATCAGTGCCAAGCATGGTACTGGTGGAGAATCATAAGGACTTGGTGAGGCAAGGACAAGGGTTATTCAAAGGGTGTAGAGGTGATCTACATGGTAAGTAAGATCATTGGTTTGCAAGTGTATGTGTGTGCATGATCCAGGTTTACAGGTGTGTAGAACCAGATTGATTTGCAGGTGTGCAAGATTAGGGAGGACATCAACACAACAAGGAGCAAGATCAGGAGGGATCTACTTGGAGTATTGTGAGTGCTCAGAGTAATAGAGGAAGGCAAGGTAGTTCCTTCCATAAGTATGGTCTGTTGAGTTGCAGGTTATTGCAAGTTCATGGGAGATCTACTTGAAGTACGTGGAGTACTTGTGTACTGGCAGTAGTGGATGCTAGCTAGTAGAGGTGAACACCAACTCTGTGTTTGAGTTGTGTGTTGGGACCATTTTTTGTTTGGTAAGAGAGAGAACTCTTGAAAGTTGAATTGCGTACACTTGGGGTGTGGGAAGCCTCTATAAGGTGAAGAAGATTATGGCATCTTCTTAGTTGTAATTCTTTTCTAGAATGAGTATTAATACAAGTTGTGTATTGTCTCTCATATTCTGTGTTATTTCTAAATTCTAGTTACTTGTGACTTCTAGTTATTTCTGCATATTATAAGTTGCTTGTTTATGGTAATCACCTGTGTGCTTCCTGGGGGTGGTATTCCCCATCAAGTGGTATCAGAGCCTTGGTTGTAGGTTCCTGAGCTTGATACCAACAAGTGGTATCATAGTTAAGAGTGCAGGGAGCAGGTTTGTGTTTGATTATAGGTTACTCATAGGGGTTTCTGTTTGAGTTGGAGTATAGCAACGGCATAAGAAAGTAAGCTAAGAATGGAGGAGTTGAAAAGCATGAATGGTCAATTACGGTCCTATGGAAAGAAAGAGCAGGTAAAGAAATATTGTTGGTTTGTGGAAGATCAGCATGAAGGAATTGAAGAAGCAGATGTTGCAGGTGGCATTGCACTAGATGCTCTGGTATGTTTCTTGGATAAAGTAGAATCTTGTTTTATAGATTATGTTGCCTCTTTCCATGCAGTCCAAAATAGAGTATCTTTTCATGTTAAGGTCTTTGGATACTTTGGAAAGATTTGTTTAGGGGCTGGTGTGCCTTGCCAAAATATTGGCAAAGGGGAAGTGGAGCTGAAATTGCAGATAGAGAACACATGGGTGTTGGAGGAGGTCATGCAGGTCCTGGTTCTGCAGATGTGGCTAATTTATTTAGGAAATTTGGGTGATGAGAGATGCACAAGAACTCTCACAGTGGATGCACTTGAATTACCTGGTGCTAAGAAAGCAGGTACTCTTTATCTACTTGCTTATATTACTGATTCTTCTTCTGTTGCAGAGATGTGGCTTTGTAGGCTTGGTCACAAGAGCAAGAAGGAGATGCATGTTCTTAAGAGGAGGTCAGATGTCTTTGACAGGCTTAAGAACTGGAAAGCCTTGGTTTTCAAGGAGAAGATGATGAACAGGTATCAATCAAAGGGGTTGAGGAATTCTAAGCAGAGCAAGGGTGATTTGGACAAGGTTTTGTTCCAAAAGGAGCTCGCGGGAAAAGGTCATTTCTCACAAGTAAAACACAGAAACTGACGTCGGCTGGAAAACCGACGTCGACATCCAGATAGGGACTGACGTCGGCTATGTGCAGACTGACATCGGTGACTCAGGACAAATATCTACCGGCGTCGGCCAGGGGAAATCGACGTCGGCAAGGAGACAGTCACATGAAACTGACGTCGGTCGGGTGCAAACTAAGATGTGACTGGCATCGGTCACTGAGATGGAGTTTGGGTGAACAGCAAGCTATCAAGGAGTCTCAAGGGCCCAAAAGGAGGACTGAAGTGGTAAGTAAGCCTCATATTCATCATTTTCCTTCTTTACACTACTTGTTGCTCACTGATGGTTAAAGACCAAGAAGTTGTTAAAGAAGCAGAATAGGTAGATCCAGGAAATAGTGGGAGCTAGGCATGGATGAGGAATGTGATTCCTTGGAGGAGAACCAAACGAGAGTTTTTTGGTGGAATTGCCAGCTGGGTTAAGCACTAGAGACGAATGGATGTTTAGGATAAAGAAGAGCGGGAATGGATATGTGAGACAGAAGGCCAGGTCATATGGTCTTAAGGAAGCTGTAGGACAGTGGTACAGGGTTTGATAGGTGGATGACAAAGCAGGGATTTAGTCAATGTCAGTGTAGCCATTGTGTTTGTCTTACCAGGGGGATGATGGTCATGACATCATCCTGTTGTTGTATGTGGATAGTATGCTAGCTAGCATGTTTGTACATACAAGGTTTTGCTAAGCTAAGGGTAAGGTTAGTTCAGTGGCATGTCATGAGGAATTTGGAGCAGTGAAATTCTTTGGCATGAGAGACATGGAAGATCACAGGTTGATTTTGTCTCCAGTGGGAGCTGATGTGAATCAGGTGTTGGCGAGGTTCAATACGCAGGATGTAGAACCAAAGCACACCCAGAGCTGGATAGTTTAGTGTTCGAAATCACATGAGGTTTGGTATAGACCTAAGTTTGACCAAGTAGTGGGTGTTGTTAGAGAGTTAGGAGCCAATTCAGGGAAGTGGGTTCTCAGGGATTTGAGAGAGACCAGTAGCAGGGTTACGTGTTATGCAGGGTCAGGACTTCACTACATGGGTTTGTAGGTTTGGATGTGGTGGGTTACTCAGATGACAGGAGGTTCACCACAGGTTTTGTGGTGGTTGGTATTCAGGGGTTGAGCTTGAAGAGGGATACAAGCCAGGATACAGATTAGATGGAGTATGGGTACAGGTACAGGTGCAGTTATTTATCTCCAAGTGGGAGATTGTTAGGTTGTGGAGCTAAAAGCTTCACTAATGCAAACAGGGGAGGAGGTTGCCAAGAGTTACTGAGTGTCACAGAAACTAGCGTTGGTTAGGCCAACCGACGTCGGCAGGATTACACAGGAAGAGCAACCAACGTCGGTCAGAGATCGGCTGACGTCGGTCACCTCTAGGCAGACAGGGACCGACGTCGGTCGCCTATGCAGTTCCAGAACTGCCAGTTCACAGATAGTTCATTAACGAACTGAGTGTTTACATGTTGAGGGCTAATTATAGACTCAAGCTGTGGATCTAATTATTATAATTAGATGTCTAATTTGTGTAAGCATGGGATCTATATAATAGACTCATGGGTTGTATTGTAAAAGTGTTCTAGTTTGAGTTGAGCAAAGATTAGCTCCTTCAGGGTGAAGAGAGCAAAGGGTGTTCCTCCTAGTTCCATATTAGTGCCAATCATGGTACTGGTGGAGAATCATAAGGACTTGGTGAGGTAAGGACAAGGGTTCTTCAAAGGGTGTAGAGGTGATCTACATGGTAAGTAAGATCATTGGTTTGCAAGTGTATGTGTGTGCATGATCCAGGTTTATAGGTGTGTAGAACCAGATTGATTTGCAGGTGTGCAATATCAGGGAGGACAGCAACACAATAGGGAGGAAGATCAAGAGGGATCTACTTGAAGTACTATGAGTGCTTAGAGAAATAGAGGAAGGCAAGGCAGTTCCTTCCATAAGTATGGTCTATTGAGTTTCAGGTTATTTCAGGTTCATGGGAGATCTACTTGAAGTACGTGGAGTACTTGTGTACTGGCAGTAGTGGATGCTAGCTAGTAGAGGTGAACACCAACTCTATGTTTGAGTTGTGTGTTGGGACCATTTTTTTTTTGGTAAGAGAGAGAACTCTTTAAAGTTGAATTGCGTACACTTGGGGTGTGGGAAGCCTCTGTAAGGTGAAGAATATTGTGGCATCTTCTTAGTTGTAATTCTTTTCTGGAATGAGTATTAATACAAGTTGTGTATTGTCTCTCATATTCTGTGTTATTTCTGAATTCTAGTTACTTGTGACTTTTGGTTATTTCCACATATTATAAGTTGTTTGTTTATGGTAATCAACTGTGTGCTTCCTGGGGGTGGTATTCCCCATCAATGACTTAAACCCTTAGGGTTTAATTGAGAAACCCTTTCATTTTTGTGATCAAATATAATTCAATTTTGAGCTCATTCATTCTCATTTGAACCTATGGACCATATGTCTAGAATGCTCATGAAAAACCCATAATAGACATTCTATCTATTTCCTTTGGAAATACCCATAAATGATCTTTTTAAAATCATCAAAACTTTGCAATACTTTTACGTGGATTTGATTATTTATGGAGACCATTTCAATATGTTTGAGAGGCTAAATTTTCACCTACATAATTCTTATTACGCTTGGTCACATGACCTACAATTTAGCACATAATTTCATATTTCATAGGATATTCCATCTATATATCCAATTTCTCCTAAAGCCTTCATATGTGAAAGATATGGAATCATCAAAGTGCCTACTTATCTTTATCTTTTAACCTATAAATTTGACTATGTTGGAAACCATTGTCAAAATGGTTGGGAGCCCTACTTTACTCAAGCATATCTTTCGTTGCACTTCATCGTGTGACCTGAGATTTAACACATAGAAACTACGAACAAAAATGAATAGACCCATATGATCATTTTGTCCTATCATATCCATGTGTGAAAACACTAACCTCATCAATATGCTTACATGGATCTATTTATCCCTTTTGTAAATTTAGTTGTTGGAACTTAGTGAATTATGGCCAAGTAGCCAACTTTACATCCCCATATGTTCAACTATGCTTCATCACATTTATTTAAATCTGGTGCATATCAAATAGGGATTAATTTGATCATAACCATATGAATAGCTCCCCAATACTCATTCACATGTGGCAATATTGATGTTAGTAAAATGCTTTCTCATCTTGTCCTATCATAGACCAAAAATGTCTAAATAATCAATATGAAGAATCAAACAAATTCCAATCATCCTTGACCTCTGATATGATCCTTTGCATATCATCTAATCACCATATTAATCCTTGAGCATCAATGACATAAAAATCTCCCTTTTGGCATTAATGACAATCATATTTCCAACAACAATCCATTTAACAAAGCCATTTAAAGCTCCCAAGGAAGATAAAAGACTTGTTTATTTTATGTTTTTGTTATGATTTCATTTATTTTTTTATCAATCTCTCCCTAGTGTCTATTCTATAGGTGTTAGGAAATTAGTGTGTTTATTTCATTGTTTTTATGAGACTAATACAATACTAACCTCCTCATGTCAAATTCTTAGTTCACAACTTTTCTTGCATGATTCCACATGACACCTTAATTTGAATGTGTTGAGTTGTCTGTGCATCATTATATCTTTAAAATTGAAAGAAATAAATCATAGGATGATGTGATATTATTTAATTACTAGTCAAATACACAATTTTGGTTGATGAAAGTCATTGATGTGGTGCATCATCTTTTCTCTAGTTGATTTTCCTTTATTGTTCATCAATCGAATCTAACCCTTGATCTAATTTTGGGAAAATTATAATTTTTCAATTGTTTTTCATTAAAAAATTTTGAATGACCATTATATATCCTTGCCTTATACTTTTTGTACTATCATCTCATTCCAGGACTTGGTCGGTGATGTGCCTCCCTGTATACTTGTATGATGTGTTCTTTCTATGTCAACTTGCTCATTTATCAGACTCTATGATTGTGACTTTATATTTTGGTTCCACTAACCTATGATATATATATTATACTCTATTGATATACTAAAAACTTATAAATAAAAAAATAATGCCTTGAACAAAAAAAACCTAAACTACATGGTGCTACTTAGCACCAACTCTTGATATTTCTGCAAGATCAAATACTTATTACTGGTAGTAAGTCTTAAGCCTACATCCATTTACACACCCATGAATAATATTTCCTTGTAGATCCATTACCATAATTTTTCCTTGATGTGATATTTCATGAATAATTTAGTGTAATTTCCATCTAATGTGCAGCTTACTTAGAAATGCTTTGAATCCACTATCATATAATAACATTACTTGTTCTAGTTAAAACTCTTTGGTTTATAAGTTGTGATCATGTCATTGTTTTTAACTTTGCTTATTGACCTCTTATGTTCATTTTTTTATATGTATAGTTGTTTCCATTCAAGTTAGATCCATAAGCCTTACCTATAGAGAGCCCTAATCTCTTGGTCACATGATCATTACAATTCATAGACTAGGGACTATGTATCTCATGGGAATTATTGCTCCAAGAACATAGACCATATAAAATGGGGTGTAACCTATCACACATTTGTATTTTTTCATGTATGCCCATAGGGTCATATGAATCTAATCCTTCTAGTCATTTATTTTTAAATTGCATACATTTTTTAGCATCCTACCAAGGACTTTGTTGGATGTTTTCACTTGTCCATTTGCTTTTGGGTTATATGTTGTGTCTTTATGGTGCAAGATCATAAAATCCTCTATGATATTATTTATGATATTATTGAGGAAATGTGTTCCTCTATCACTTACCATCTTAATCAAACACCTAAATATAGTTATAATATTTTCATAGATAATCTTGGCTATGTCTTAACACTACAGCTTGGTCTCAAAGTAATTTCTACCCATTTATTAAAATAAAATTTCATAATGAATATGTATCTTTCATGACTATGTTTTTTTGGTGGATTTATTCGTCCAAAAAAATCAATGTCACATTATTTGAATGGTTTTTCATCTATCATATTGTTTAGTGGCATCCCATCTCATTAATTTGGTTTTCTCATACTCTAAAAAATATTTTAGTGTTTAAATACATGGTGTGCATCCTAAAATAGGGAAGGAAATTACATAAAACTTTGTATAATCTTTCTCATAGTGGATTCTCCTATGAAATATCCACCTACGTTAATGTGCCTCTTAAATACGTTTCATTTGTTCATGTTCTAGGTCTACTCTACATAGTACTTCATCCTTGCCCATTTTTTAAAAACATTCATTGATAATGTTGAAAGGAATAGCTCATGTGATCAACTATTTTTTATCTCTTTCTACATAATGCACAAGAAAGATCCCTTATTCCAGTAAATTTTCTATGTCTTGTATATTTTCAGGAATCATAGAGACTCGGAATAGATGAACATATGGTGATTAATATTTAAGATCCTCTAGTTCTTCTCCATTGCGTATCTAACTTAAGTGATATGGGTTTACATTCTACCTCCCAAGCTTCACATGTATTTTAAATTAGGGAGATGGAGGGGCCCATCCCACTTAGTATTAAGGGGAATGTGGATCTTATGATTTCCAACCTACAAGATCCTAATGTTGATACTTTTGTGAGGTTGGCATCCATCTAGGAATATTCTACATCATGATAGCCATGTCTACATTTGGGCTTGGTATTTTTTAATTTGTAAAGGGAAACTATTGTGCTCCAACTACAAATACATTCATAGTGATATCTTCCTTCAATTATTGGAGTGTTAAAAAATTATTTTCATCATGATTGTATGACTTGCATAAGTTATAGTTTAGATCCTAAGGCTATTGGATGTATTTTTATAACAAATGACATTTTGTAGTTTCATGCCCTACCACATGGTAGAGTTCACAAATTTTCATCCTAAATTTAGGGTAATCATTTATATGGTACCCCACTTTTCCACATTATATACACTAGAGGCCTAACTTGGGACTAATACTTTCATTTAACTCTTCCATCTTGCACAACACAATATCAGTCTTTGCATCCATCTTCATAGTGGGCTATGAGTTATTTCCATAATCCTCTATTTGTTCCACACAAAGTGTAACTTCCCAAGCATCTACCTTATTTTCAAAATATGTTTGAATAATCCCAATCTTAATTTGAGGTTGTAGGCATTCTACAAACCATATAGCCTTATCTTTATCCTAGAATTAAAATTTTACCTTATTAATTACATTTGAAAATATAAGATCATAATCATATATTGATTCCCCTGATTTCTACTGAATATCTTTTAGCTTTTCAATTGTTTGATTCACACACTTATTTACTTTGAACTAACCTACCAATTAGTGTTTTACAGCACTAAGTATCAGTTTATAAACATCTCTTTTGTATATTAACTCCAAAAATTGTCCTATTAAATCTCTTATGACCTCACACTTATTTGTATCCTCTATAGTTACATTTTTTATTTACCATTTCATCTCACTAATTAGTAGATATTACCTAGGGAGAATAGACCTATCATATGGTGTCAATGAGACAAAATCTATTGGATTCAAATCCATGTTCACAATGATACTAATTAAAATTGGTTGTGGTGGTGGATTTAACTTGGGAAAAGTCTTAAATTTTGGTGAAACCTGAGATCCTACCTCAATCAGTTTCTTCTTATCCAAAACTTCATTTGTATCTACACTCTACATCCCAAACTTATCTATAAAAAAATCAAATCAAGCTTATCTCTACTAACATCTACACTTTTATTTCTTTTTGATGATAAATTAGGCAAAGGGATGTGTACCCTTAAATTGAATGATCCATATTTGTGACTTATACTATAGTGGACATTGAACATGATTTAATCTTGAGACTTAGAATAACGTCTTCCAAATACTTATCCTCTTCTCCAAATAATATCCTCCCTTCTAGTTGTGATCTAAAACTACCTTTTAACCAATCTACTTGGTCATCTTCTACCTTTCCACTTTCTTCCCTTAGCACCTCTATCTATCTTTGCATTCTCTTCTACATCTTATCATTTCTTAGGCTCACTCATTTCCTTATCCTCATATTCTCTAGATTCTCTTGATTTTCTATGAGCTCCCATTATTTCATGTTCTTCTACACTATTTAATCTACTTCTACTCCCAATTATATTAGGATTATTCTAGTTATTCCATCTTTTATATTTATGTAGGTCTCACTCTAACCCTAGAATTCACTTTTCACTATGCTTCTCTCTATCCTCCATATTATGGGTAAAATTTCAAGATCCCCTTCTCAATTACTCATTATTCACTCCATCATCTCGCACATCCCCCTTAAACCCAAAAGGACTATTCCATATTGGTAGGAGTATGGACCATGGCCTTTTCTACAACCAACATTTTGACAAGAGTAGGTAGTCATTATAGAAACTTTCCCCTAATTCATATATAAAAAATAGGTCATGTACAACCTCAAATACAATGTAGCCTTGCACAAAAAATTTAGTGATGTATCTATCAATAGTAGTTTTCACCTAGTGATTCATCACATGATTCCAATTAGTGTCTAATTTTAATAAATTTTCTAGTCTATTTTTTGTCCTTGAGCCATAAATTATATCATTCTTGGCTGAAAATGGTAGTATTCTAGTTTTGGTAACCATGTAATTAGTAGTCTACGCAATTTTCACCAAAAAATCATATATTTCATCATAGATATGCTCATGAATAACTTCTTGCACATAAATTTATATTCTTTTTACTTCCTCCTCTGTGAAATTATGAATTTATTCATCAAGCCATCTCTCCAAGTCTCTCTATCTTAGTATCCATTATACTATGTTTTAACGCTTCATGCTCACCACACCATTATTAGCATAGGTTTGTAAAAACTCCATCAGAACATGCTAATAGGAGATATCTAAGTGAAACATAGTATAAAAATAAAAAAGGAAAACTCACATATAAACTTTAAATTAATCCAAGCATAGCATAGAATATAATTATCATGATTCATGAATATAATAAATTAAAACAACAAGCATTTTAATAAGGAACATATCACATTAACACATCACAGGTCATAGGCAAGGAACACAAGAAAACATAAAGGAAAACCATTTTTGAATCTCTATATTGATCTCAATAGTTTGGAACCCTTTTTAGTATAAATGGGTAGTTTTTATAGAGATTTCTAAAGACTCTATCACTTCATATTCTAGAGTTTCACTACAATATAAAAGAAGAATCTTCACATTCTAAATACTTCTAATATACAATGAGAGTCACAAACATACAAAATGAATATACTATGTATAAAATGATGCAAAACACATACTTATCATACACCTACACATTACGATTTTGTAGCCTTGTTCTATTACCAACAAGTACAAAAATAAATTCAATCAATTTGTTCCACAAAAGGACCAACATTTAGCTTCACAAGAATACAAAAACTTATTATTACCCAGTGGGTGGGGAAATAATTATTAAACATCAAGGATAACACATAGCACTAACCTACGTAGGTAGGCTTTGTTGGTTCCCAGTTGTACACCTTGTACACTCAACTTTCCACAGTTAAGATAAAAATGGTAAACAATGATGAAAACCTTGTTAGTATGTCATTGCAACCAAGGAAGGGTTTGGCATCAATATTAGACCAAATGTATAAAATGATTGAGAGGCACCTACAAAGGGTATGATCAGCTCCCTGTTACTTTTGGCTCTGCCTGAACTAAGGTGAGAGGACCTATGGGGTAGCTTTCTCACATAAAGAGATTCTACAATTCAACCTCTATGGGGATTTTTGGCACAAAGAACACATTGACCAAGGCATAAAAAAGTTTGCACACTTCACCCATGAATGTTTACCACATAAAATGCATAAATGTTTTAAGTCATATACAAGCTACTAAAGATAGATGAGGAAATGACTATAATATTCATTTATAAAATATTCAACAACAGGGGTTGAATATAAAATTATAGCATGAGGAAGTAAAGCACAAACTATAAACATATTTCAAATATGCAATATCTTATGCATTTACAAAGCAAATAACACTTATAGTATGTAAAGGGTATACTATTTTTAGGGGTAGAATAGGGTAGGATAATTTAGATGATTATAAAATAGAGGGTGGCATATTGATGGCTTCCAAACAGTAGGGTGTCTTGCAGTATTTCATGATAATATTCCTCAATAAAGATGTAGAAAACTTCAAATGTAAGATAATGGTAAATACCAAATGATTCTTGAGAGACTAGAACATACATTGAAACTAGTCTTTCAAATGTTTTTCCCTATCAAATCCATAAACCTAGGGTTCCCTAACAAGTTATTCAACAACCTATCCTGAATAAATGTAGAAAGAGTTTATAATCTAAATCTATGATCAAAATGATAATCAGTAGTGAGCACAAACCCAAATATCCAATCAACAATCCTTGCAAAACATGTCACTACACTTCAACTATAGGAAACGTCAAAGAACCACAAGCATTTTCATTAACTCAAAAAATAAATATTACACACATCATTACTTTATAATGTTGCCATGGGGACAAGCATGATGAGATTGCTCTTTTGATAAGGGAGACATAAACATGCTCTCAAATCTTGAAAATGGTTGTATAGCTTCAACCACCTTAGCAAGGGAGATAAGATCTACACACAGTAATTTATCCCCAAAAATTCCTACAAAACCTAGACTTAGAGAAAATGGACACCTAAAACAATGACCAATAATAACTAAAATGATGTCCAACCAACCCCTTTAATAGAGGAGAATCCTTATATTTATACATTTTTAGATCTAGAGCTGTGGGTCACAACTTGAAAATTTTCAAAACAAACTTTCAAGTCTGTCAAGATGTTTCCAGCTAGAAAATATTCTCTTGCCATGCCTAAAATATTCATCCATTTATAAGAAAAATAAATAATCTAACTACCTCTACAAATAATGATGAAGATTTACAACAAACTTTTGATTTCATGGTGGGAGATGCCTTTCACATGAGTTGGAATGAAAATATTCATGGTAGAGGGCCGAACAAACTTTATTATTAAATACAACTACCCTGGGATACTCATGACCACTTGCCTACACAGTTGGAAACTTTTGAATAGATGCCCTCCCTCTCATGCATGTCATGGAACAACCATATTTTTCCATGATTTTTTGAGAATATTCTTGATCCATGGCCCTCTAAATTATCTTCTCTAGAGTGGCCCACCTTGGATTTCCAAGCCTACAATTTATTTCCATGGAGGGACTTGGGCAAACACAATAATGAAAAATGCAAAAGATGTAGGTCACTTTTAAATTTTTACTTTTAGCTCCATTTTATTTTTCACAATTTGTATTTTTACATTTTTTCTTTTACAATTCTATCCTTTGATGGATTCCTCCATATTTTTTACTGCAAAAAATCATTAGTTTTAGCTTTTGATTTACTTAGGTAAATCTTAGTGCCTTTTTCAAATTTACCATTTGTAAATTTACAAAATACTATCAATGATGGAATCCTTCGCTAATTTTATTGCATAGGGTCCTTAAACATGTTGTCCATACCTATGTGGCATCACCATTTCACTTAGTTCACCAATATATTTGCTTTACACTAACCTCAACATCACTTATCTTCATGCATGATTGAACTTCATTGAAATATCCTTGATCATCCTACACCATCAGATCTACTCATTCGAGTAGACATGGACCATTGATCTTGACCTAAAGGATCAAATGATATTGGTTTTATATGTCTTGTACTAAAATGGTGCCACTTGAAAGCTCCATGGGATATCTGCATCCTGCACTGTCAGTCATGTCAGTTTAACATGTTCTTATCAAGTGGTGGTCTCATGTTCATTCTAGGTTTTGTTAAAAAGTCTTGACTCAATATGCATTGTATATCATATTATGTACACTTGAACGTGTATCATTGATCTCTAGGAATGTGCTCAATATTTTACCTATGACTATGTATTGACCTTTCAACTATGCCCTTGTGTCATTAGATATTTTCACCCAATAAAATATGCATCGTTATATTGTAATCCATGAAATTTATCATGATTTGTTCTTTGAAAATAGTATCTTGACCTTTTGACTTATTCTACTCACAATAAGATCTTTGATAGGGTTCCCATGATGGTGACACTTATCACCATCTTGCTTATCCTAGGGCTTTCTTTGAAACATTGGCCTTCTACACACCATCAATTGAGATCTATATGCTTTACCACGTATCATCGATCAATTAAAACCTATTCAACTTTTAATCATGCCCCATGAGCTCAACACATATGCAATCCAAGCAAAATTATTTAGATATTTTTGTCACCTAGCCTTTTTGTCCTCAGCATTCCCATCTTTATCATTTCTATCATTTCCAATAATCATTACAATATTTTTATCTTTGACACTTTTAATTTCATTTATCCTTTGGTCTTCAGGACTTTTGTTTCATAACATTTCTTCAGGACTTTTGTTCCCCAACAATCTATCTTCAACATTCCATCAAGAATATTATTTCAAATAAAATGTTTGAGATAAATTCTCTGATGAATTTTGACTTCACACTTTTCTCAAGAATTTTGAACTTTATCAGAACATTTATCACAAACAAAATGCCCACAAGAATTTGGACTTCAGATTTTCATCTTCATCAAGACAATTGTTTCAAAAAAATTGTCTAAAATAATTTCCCTCAAGAAACTAATCTTTGCATTTTTGCTAAAGAAATTAGACTTAGCTCTTTTACCGAAGAAATCAGACCTTTGTATTTTTGCCAAAGGAATTCAGATCTTACACTTTTTCCAATGGAATTTGGAATTGACATTTTCACTTAAACAAATGACTTTTATCAAGCTTTCTATGTGGGCAAAATGCTCAAAATAAAAGTGCCCTTCAAACTTTTTACCATGGATAAAAAGTCTAAAAAAAATAACGACTTTACATTTTTCTGACATAATGCAATTATTTTGGATTTTTTGTGGGCAAAATGCTTGAAGGAAATAGACCTTCAAACTTTTTGTCGCAAACAAAATTTTTGATGGAATTTATTTGAGCTTTTTATACAAAACATTTTGGCTGAAACAAAATAAGACTTTGCACTTTTTCTGAAACTTCACAATTCTTTTGGGCTTTTTTGTCACGGACAATTTTCCCAACAAAAATAAATATACAGACTTTTTGTCTCGTAAAAAGCTCAAAGACCTATTTCTGTCAAGCAAAGTATTCATGTAAAAAGCTTTAAAAAGTCTAAGGGAAAGACACATATACCAAGTAAAGACCAAATTAGGACTTAGCCAATATTACATAAACTTGATATTTGACATGAACAGTTGAAAGCAGGAATTTGGCTAGGGACTTAAACATTAATACTCAACTCAAGTTGGTCTTAGACACTTATATTTGACAAGGGCCCAATTGCTTTAATGCAATTTTGGGCACTAACATTGGCTTTTTTTTGGGGATGCATAGCCCCTACAAGTGTGCAAAAAACCCCAAAATGCAAGACCAAGTGCCAATGCATTAGGTCATGGAGTCAAAACTTAATCAATTTTCAACAAACATTCATGAAGACTCAGAAAAATATGGCAAACTTTAACAAAAATATATTAGGAGGATCTAGAAATGAACACACAATAAGACACAAAGGTAAACTATACAAATAAGGCCCAAAGTAGAGGGGCAACAAAGTGATGAAAGAACAAAGGATACAACACTATATAATTATGGACATAGTTGCAGGTTATAAACTCAATCAAGGAAATGTTTTAAATGTTGGCCATTAACTAACAACTCTAATATTTCACCATTTAGATCTCTCAATAAGAAAGTATGTTCCCCAATCCAATAGTCAATGGAATAGGGACCCATCCACAAGGTATAAAATTTACCGTACTTGCCTTTCTCTTAATGTTGAGTATCCCAAAGTAGAACTAGAGCACCTACTTGGAAGGTTCTTAGAGTGACTTTCCTATCAAATATTTACTTCACATTTTCCTTGAAATTGAGGTGTCTTTCATGATCTGGTCTTCAAATTTCATCAAGCTCAATAATTTGGTTTATCTTGCTCTCATAGTGGTTGATTTTTTCATCATCCTCTAGTTGTTACATGAGATGATAGGTGGGTAACTACAAATTCATAGGCAAAACTGCTTGAACTTCATAAGAAATCTTCAAAAAGATTTTGCCTATAGCTCTCTTGGGCATGATCTTGTTAGCCCCTAGAATAAATTTAAGCTATTCACCCCACTTTTTATTTTATTCCAAAGTTTGCCTAATGATTTTGAGCAAGTTCTTGTTACTTGATTCTGTTTGCCCATTCCGTTGAGGGTTGTAATTAGAAGCATAGGTCAATTTAATCTTGTAATTTTTGCATAATGCCTTTAAAGGTTTAGCTCTAAATATCAAGGCATTATCATCAATTATTTTAATATGCACACCAAATCTACAAATAATTTGATTTAACAAAAAATCCATAACTACCTGGTGTGTTACTTTTTTTGTAGGGATCGCTTCAACCCATTTCATGAAGTAATCAGTTGTAACTAGTATCTATCTATGTCTAGCGCTTGATGAATCAATAATTTATCCAATGAAATCCATTCTCCATTGTTTCAATGGGCCTTAAATCATCACATCAAGTGAGGGAATAGACCCTGAAGCTTTCATCATCCTAATAAAGTGATAACATTTCTCACACTTTTTGACTATCTAAGAAACATCTTTAAATAGTGATGATGACCAATAACCAACTTTAAAAATTTTATGATCTATAAATTTAGGTGTAAAATGGCCACCACACACTCCATTATGGAAGTCATCAATTAGATCAGTAGTCTATTCTTCTAGAACACATCTCAAGAGACCCCATCTAGAATCTTCCATGCTAGTCCATTTTTAGTCAAGAGGTATTTTTTGTAAACAAGTTTGAGAGTTCTTATTTGATTCTTATCTAAGTCAAGGGGAAAATTCAAATTTTTCAAGTAGTAAACACTATCTCTATACCATGGGTATATGTTACATTGACTCAAAGAATTATCAATATTAAAAATAATAGTGTTTACCTCAATAGCTTACAAATTGGTCTTAGCCATAAGCTTGGCTACACCCATCCCTCTTACTAACTTGGTGTTTTAAATATACATGTCATACTTTTGTAACTTGTTAACCCACCTGCATCTCTTGTTGGATACTTTAGTCTGAGTCAAGATGTCCTTCACCATGTTATGTGAGACATAAGCATCAATCTTTTAACTCAAAAAATAAGGCTTGAATGTTTTGATAGCTTTCAATAGAGTAAAAACTTGTTTTTCCATGATGGTATAGTTCAATTCCAGACCATGCATATCTATGCTAAATAAAGCTATGGTTTCCTCATGACCATCTTCATTTTTTTGCAATAGAATAGTAGTAACAATATTGTATGATGCAAAAGAGACTATCTAGAATGGCTTTGTGTAATCAAGACAGGCCAAAACATGGGAAAACTTTAAATCTATCTTGACATCATTAAATGATTGCATGGCCTTCTCCTCCCATTGGGTGGTCTGGTCCTTCTTCAGCATGGAAGTAATAGGCAGAGTGATCTCTATAAAATTGGACACAACCCTCCTCACAAAATTAATTTGGCCAAAGAAGGACTAAATTCTTTTTTTGGGCTGCAAGATAGGCACTTTGTCAATGGCTTCTACCCTCCCGAGGTCAATCATTACACCATCCTTGGACACTATATGTCCTAAAAACTTGGCCTTTTATACTCCAAAGTGGTACTTTTTTAGATTAAGTGAAAATTTGAATTCTTTGCATCTGATTAACACTTTTTCTAGATACTCCAAAAGTTTCTCTTGAGTCTTGGAGTATATATTAATGTCATCCTAATATACAATAATGAACTAGTTAATTATGCCTATAAAAGTGACATCCATAAGCCATTGGAATTTTTCACTAGTAGTCATTAAACTAAAAATCATCCTCATATATACATATGTGCCCCAAGGCATAGTGAATGCAATCTTAGATCTCTCATATTCCTTCACCATAACTTGGTTATACCCTAAGAAGCTATCTAATGTGGACAACATCTCTGATCCTATATCACTTTGTAGCAGGTTCTCTTGGGATAATTCTTGAAATCCACACAGCAAATGTTTCCATTTTTATTATATACATGGACTAAATTTACAACCCATGATGAATACCTGATGGGTTGAACGATTCCCCCACCCCTCAACTTCTTTAATTCATCCCTCATCTTGGTGTCCAAGATGGGGTTAATGGGTCTTTGTTTCTACCTAAAAGGCTTGTTGTCAAGTTGTAATGGGATGACATTTTAGACCAAGTCTTCCCTATACACTTTCAACTCAAAATAAGACCATGCTAGATAATCTTGATACCTCCTTAGCAATTGCATGTAAGCTTGTTTCTCAGTTTCACTTAGGTGAGTACCCAGCCAAACCTTTCTTGGATTCTCATGAGAACCCAAATCACACTCAGTCACATTTTTTGAGAAGAATGAGTCACTTGATTTGATTCTATCAGCTCCATCAAAAGATGCTTCTAAACTTACCAATCCCCTTAGGAGCATGTTTATTTTTATCTAAATAATGTCTTTTCCAAACAAGGTTTCTTTCCCATCACAATCCTGAACCATAGATTCCAAGTCTATGAGATGATCATGAAACTCAGCTTCATAATTTAGAAACATCTTAATCTGCTCATCATCATCAAAGACCTATCAATGATGAACATTGTCTAGGATTGAAGGATTGACAAGCGCCTCCACTTGATACTGAAAATGAGGGCTCGTATTTGTAATATCAAATTGAGCACCTAACATATAATTTTGTCAGCTTCTTCATTAAAAATTGTATCATGATAACAGAGATTGAATGCATCAAAAAATTCAAGCAAATCCCAAACAACATTTTGATATTATTTCAACCTTTTATTTTTGATGGCATAAGCATTATGATCCTGCTTAACCACTAGCTCAAAATCACCCTTTACAACCAAAATTTTAATTCCATATTCACAGGAAATCGTCAATCCAAAAAAGAGTGCCTCATACTCAATAGTATTTTTAGTACACTCAAAGGATAACTAAAATAAAACATAGAACATTTACCATTAGGGGCATAGAAAACAACTCTGGGTCCATTTATAAGATTGGAGCAAGCCCCATCAAAACACATCCTCCAAACTACACCTTCTTTGTTAGGTTCAACATTAAGAATAATAGGTTGTTTACTAGTATCAACATTCCCAATAAAGTTGTCCAATTCAACATTTGTCTGAAGTACTTCATTAAGAGCACGCTTTAGATCTTCAATTACATGTAGCATCTTTGTCTCTCTATAAATATTGACCATCTTAACTTCCAGTAGAATGGTGGCATAAGATAATTCCATTCACACACTTCTACCCATGCTATCAGCCCCTTTTCATGACAACAGCATTCCCCCACTTAGGTAGGTAGTCCAAAACTACCACATCCATATTCAAATACTTACTTCGATGTACTACCAATTATACAACTAATCCTTTGACTTGTCTAATAACTAGGACTTCTCGTGATTCCATGGTATAACATTTTCCAAAGGCTGATGTAACATTAACTCTAATTTCATTTATGACATGTAGGGGCATCACATTGTAAGAAGCTTCAGAATCAAACATGTAGTTGTGAACAATCATACCATTAATCAAGAGAGTAGTGTAAAATGGATCCACATTCAACTGACTTTTTATAAGTGAAATCCCCAAATAGACCTTCGAAGCAAGTTTAACAACCTCTTCTAATTCTTCATCTTCATCTAGAGGTGTTTGGGGTGAATGAATTTCATTTGTAGTAGACTTCTTACCAAATTATAAGTAATCAAAATCCTTCTTCTTATGTTCAAGTATTCATAATAATTCAATAAGTGGCATGGTGATTTTTATTTGACTCAATACCTAGGCCATATCACACATGTTATACTGAGGAAGAGGCATACTTGGTAGAAGGGTAAAAAGCCCTTCAACTAGAATATAGTCACTTAATGTTTGAAGTGGAGGAGGTTGGGATGTATTTGAATCTTTAATAGTAGCCTTCAAAGGTGGATTTTTTTTAATCCCATTAGCACCCTTAGGGATACTAGACAATATGGGTACTCTATTCTTGGCTAGAACACCTTTAGGATCAATAAATTGGGAAATAGGCACTATCCTAGATGCTTTAGGGACTAATGTATTTATCTTATCATCCCTTACCTTTAGATTCAAAGGGGTAGTGTCTTAAGGAGCATCAACTTGATATTTACTTCTTAAGTGATACTCCTCTTGGGAAATTGTTGCATTAATTAGTATCTACTTGTCTTCAACTAATGAAATCCCCCTATCATATTTCTTAATCATCATAGAATTTAAGAAGTCAAAATCATGAATGGGAAATTCATATGTTTGTGCCATATTAACATCACAAGTAAATTCAAGAGTTGGGACACTCACATTCTCAACTGCACTCCAAAATTAATCAATAGTAGTAGCACTCAACAATTTTATGGAGGTAGTCATCTCACTTTGGGGCTTTGAAAATTTAACATCAAAATCTCATCATCAAATGATGCAGACTCAATTTCATCCACATCTTCATCAATCGATTCAATTGTATCACATGGGGGAATGTGAAAGAAACCACTTGTCACACCAATCAATATCAATGTCATAATTCACCACATTCACTTTGGCATTCAAAGGATCAAGAACTTCTTTTCTAGACCCTTTGTTCTATTTTTTCCTCATGTGAAAGCCTCTTCCCTCTATCATTATCTCAATGGTGAAAATCAATCCTTCCTTGTGCTTGATTCAGATTTGGAGCCCTTTCTTGATTGGAAGATGCATGAGGGATCCCTTTTTTAGCTCTAGCCAACTTATATGACATTTATTTGATAGCTAAGGCCAAAATCCTAACAATCTTCCCAAGATTGGTTGTTTTAGCAGACTATGCTTTTTTTTGGGTTAACTAGATTCACATCATCCTACTTGTTCAAGGGCTTTCACACAGTGTCTATGTTGTTCTCAATTTGGATGGCCATATTGAATGTCAACTTTAGGTTAGTGGGAGCCTTGTCCCTCAAGTAGTATGCATCCTTTTTATCAAAGGAATCATAATACTTTATCAAGCATGTTGTATCAATGAGCCTGATATTTTTGGGTAGCCACATCATGGTTTTATTGAACCATGTATTGAAGTCCTAAACACACTCATTAGGGTTCTTTTTGATGTTTTAAAATTTAGCCAATAGAAACCTTAGATCAATCCCAGCACCATACTGAATTTTAAAAACATTCTGCAACTCTTCCCATGAATCAATGCATCTAGCAGGAAGGGAATTGAACCATTTAAAAGCATCTTACTCCAACATGTGCATAAATAGCTTGATGCACACATACTCATAATCAACCTCATAATCTTTAATGACATTTTGAAAATCCCTCAGGGGTTGATCACCACTCACTGCATTGTTCCCTTAAAACTTTGGGAGGTATTTCCTTACTTCATTTGGGACTTCATTTGGATAGCCTTCCATTTCATCAAAATTGATAGGATTAAATCTGGGAACATAGAATACATGATGTTCATTCTCATCTAGATCCCTATGCCTCATGATTAGTTCAATAGTGGGTTCACAAAAAGCAAAGGGATATGAGGGGGTGCATGAGGTGGACTTGGTGGATCAAAATTGGGAGGGGATTTAGTTGGTTGAGAAGGAGTTGGGTGATACATAGGACTATGGATCTTAGAGTTTCTAGGAGAGCTATGATAGTCCTCAACAATGGGAGGGTCAATAAATAGTTCAAGATTATCATAATCTTGACATCTCTTAGTAGTTGAACTTTGCCCTTCAATAGGCTTTCAAAATTGTCTCCCTCTTCTTTGAGTAATACTTAAAGGAGAGATGAATGTCTTTGACAGATCACTTCTGAAAAATGATCTCAGTACTTCTAGCTTTGCAAACAAGAAAATAATCCCCATAGTGTTAACATTGTAGACCATACTCATAGAGCATCAGTAACAGAAGTTGGTGATGCCAACATAATTGTTAAACGATGATGAGTAATACATGGAAAAAATTCAACTTCTATAATAGCTCTAAACCTAATTACATGTATATACATACATATTTGTAAGGATATATAGATAGAAATATAAATATCAACAATTAGATGAGAAGATAACAATCATACATCTTTCTCAAGAGTATGTCATGTATAGGTCAAACTAATAGATAAAATATATTTATTTTTTTGGTTCTAAATCGCTCTTTCCTTGTATTGTCTTTCTCACAAAGTTTCAACAAACAAACATAAATTCATCTAAATTCTTGTCTGGGGAGTTGACTATTGGATCACCCCCTAAACTCTAGATTATGAAACTATTAGAGGCCCCAAGGATTAACCATATAACCCAATGATTATCACCTATTTATCAAATGTTATAAAATGTATTAAAATATTTGTATAAATACATGAAAAGTAATGTTAAGAAGTCACTACGACATAAAATTAAATTTTAAAAAAAAGATCACAGTGTCCATGTCCACACCACAAATCCCCATGAAGAAATGAGGAGTTTAAAAAGAGGGTATTCTCATTAAGAAACCCATGCGACCCAATCTTTATAATTCTCGATAATATCAAAAAAATATCAAGATAAACAATTGTCTTATATAAATTTAATTATTTTTATCCATATGTGTTGGAGATAAATGGATTTCAATCAACTTACAATTCAAATATGCATCCACATTCAATCACTAATAGTTTACTAATTTTTTTCATTTGACCTGACACATTTGCTGCACAGAAAATAAAAACTAATTCTTCTTCTTGGAAACCATTAAAATTTATAATTTATTGGTTATGAATAAATATCACCAATTATAAACATTATATATAAATAAGATATATAAATATTTATATTATTATATATCATAATATTATATATAAAAATATATTTGTGTTCAATTGATAAATAAACATTTCTTAAAATTCAACCCATTAATAGTGTACTACATCAAAAATAGCATACCATATATAATATAAATGTTTTACCCAAATATTCTAATATATTGGAGTGTCTATTTTATATAACCTTTCATGCTATTTTAAATGTTTAATAAATATATAAATGTTTCAAACATGCTTCTTCCTTCCATGTCTTAAATGTGCTAATATCAATAACTATAAATATTATATGTTTGTATTTATTTTTTTATAAACTAAAATAATTATTGTATGTTTTTTCATTAATATCAATAACTATAAATTGGTTGAAATAATAAATTCAACTCAAAATAAAAAATAATCTTTGACATAATGTCAATTTAATTGTGTAGGTTTATTCAAACGGTTACATGAAAATAGTGATACATATTCCGATATAGAATTTATACTTTTGTGTGCCCACCCCCTCCCTAGTGTCGCCTCCTCTTCCCCATCAAAACCCTAAAAGTTAATTTTTTTAAAAAAATATATAAAAAAAATATTTTATAATTTAGAATGCACAATGTATCATAATAAAGTTTTGTCAAAATAATTCTTTGAAAATTATTACTGAAAATACAATATTGATTAGCATCAAACAACTTAGTGCAAATTACATCACACAAAATATTATATTAGAGAAGTTTTTTTTATTTTTTAATTATTTTTTCATCTTAATTCTGATATGATAAATTAAGATTAATCTACTAGTATCAATTATATTATAGGAATTTTCAAATAAATCCAGAGAAAAAATAACCCTTTACCTATAATTTTTACTCCATTACATACCTTTCCAAACTACAATAACATAATAATATAACAAATATAAATAAAAATTAACACACTACGATCTGAGTATTGTAGAAAGGAGTGGAATCTTTTAGTTATAAGGCATCCAAAAAATTATTATAATAGAAAACATTGAACGTTATTATGCATCTCTAATTGGTAATTAATTTAGGGTCTTTTATTAAATATGGATAGCTTTTATATTCTTTTAATTGATGTTGGTTTTTATAAATCAATTTTTTTTTAAATTTTTTGTAAACCTAAAATAATTTAAGGTTAAAAAAAAAGTTTCTTATAAATTATAGAATTCATTTAGGAAGTTAAATGTTGTCTATTTGCAAGATATTCCAATGCAACTCGTAATTTTTTAATGATATTTCAATGAATAGATTGATTGAAAAATTGCGAATAAAACAAAAATGTTAACATACAACGCCAGCATAGACCATAAGATGCTATAGGGAAAAGATGAAAATAACTTGAGACTTTCACTGTAAGACACTACAGCCAAAAAGAACGCTAACAAAAATTGTACAAAATTTGGCCATCCAACTGTATCAATGTGATGTGAGAGGTAAACACGGCATCGTAATCTCCGCTTGAATTAATGGGCACAATTTTTCTTGGCCCTCTTTTGGCTGTAATGTTTTACGGTTTCTTTTATCTATTATTTCCCTTTAAATTTTTTTTTGGCCTTCTTTTGGCTGTAATGTCTTACGGTCCCTTTCATCTATTATTTTCTTATAAATTTTTCTTGGCCTTTTTATGGCTGTAATGTCTTACGATCCCTTTCATCTATTATTTTTTTTTTAATTTTTCTTGGCCCTCTTTTGGCTGTAATGTCTTACGGTCCCTTTCATCTATTATTTACTTTTAAATTTTTCTTAGCCCCCTTTTGGCTGTAATGTCTTACGGTGCCTTTCATCTATTATTTCCCTATAAATTTTTCTTGTCCTTCTTTTGGCTGTAATGTCTTAAAGTCCCTTTCATCTATTATTTCCCTTTAAATTTTTCTTGGCCCTCTTTTGACTGTAATGTCTTACGGTCCCTTTCATCTATTATTTCATCTTACAAATTAATGCCGTGTAATCCTGAGCAGCAAAGGTTGATTTTTCATTTCAACGATAAAATCCATGCAATAAATTAAGATAGCGATAGTCACAATCTCCAAAAATCCTTGCCGACAATTTTTTTTTTTTTTTTGGCATTCTTTTCGTTGTGACTTTCCCTTTTAAAATTCATGTCTTATATCCATGAAATGATAACAATTCACCATCATATTAGTGAAATTGGCAATGTAATTATAATTTTTAAGAGTCTAGATCACTAGTTTAAAGATGGATTCTCATTAAGAAACGCATGCAACCTAATCTTTATAATTCTGGATGATCTTCAACAAAATCTTAGTATGAAGATTTTTTTAAAATAAATTTAATTATGTTTTATAGAAAAAAAACATTTACATAACCGTCAAACTTAACTTTAATTTTCAGAAACTGATTGTAATGTCTAGTGGGCCCACGATGACTACTGTGGTGGAATCTTTACAATAGTTACTCTCTGAGAGGTATAAACTAACCACTAATGGTTATTATTGCCATACCAAATATTCATATCATAATAGTGTATCCGTCTAAATAGCATTTGCTCCTTTAACTAATATTCAATTAACTCTCCTACCGTCTCATTAATGAGTTTTAATGTGTTTATTTTATGTATACGCTTTCTCCTTCCAAAGGGATCCCTTATATGATCCATTTTGTTTTAACTTGGAATTAGTCTTTATTTTGTTGGCCAATAAAATCATATTGTTTTGTATGTTGCAAAGTAAATAAATAGTTAATAAATATGAAATAAAAATTATTTAAAATGTTATCTTCTTTTTAAGATTGAAATATTTTTTGTACCAACTATGTAGTGCTAAATATTTAACTAAGATTTATCTTAAGTCTGGTCATCATCATATACCTGTCCATCCCACAAATGTATGTAAAATAGCCTCCAAAGCCAAATAAGGTTTGTTCAAATGGTTAGTCAGGCCCTTTGGCTTGACCAACACTCTAGTCACATTCATGAGGATGATGAATGACATTATTCATCATTTCACTACTTCATTTATGGTAGTATACCTTGATGACATCCTGATCTTCAACAAAACATGGGATGAGCATCTACAACATATAGAGCAATTGCCTAACACTTTGCAGAAATAAAATCTATATGTAAACATGGAGAAAATTTCATTCTCTATACCATATATAAAATATTTGGGATACATTTTGGATGCATAAGGAGTACATGTGGACCCAACCAAGATTCAAGTAATCCAGGATTGGCCACAACCAAAGAATCCCAAAGAGTTTCATAGCTTCTTGGGATTAGAAAATTTCTACTAGAGATTTGTACTTGGGCTTTCTCATGTGAATTGGCCTCTAACCGAAGTTACCTAAGGTGGCACTACAACAAAGTTCAACTAGGATGTCGCACAACAAAAATTGTTTGAATAATTGAAACAGAGACTCTATTTTAAAATAGTAATTGCTTTACCAGACCTTCCATAGTCATTTGAGCTTAAGATAAATGCATCTAACTTTGTACTTGGAGTAGTTCTCACTCAACATGGTCACCCGATTGCTTACCATATTAAAACTTTCACTGCACTTGTAAGGAACTACCCAGCATATGATTGTGAGCTTTATGTTATTATTTAGGCATGTAAGCATTGTAAGCATTATACCTTCAGAAAGGACACTGTGATCCACACAAATCATAAATCACTTCAGTTCTTCAAAACACAAAACAAGTTATAGTAAAAGTGGCATAAAAAATGATCTTCTTACCTTCAAAAAATCTATCTAAACATCAAACATAAGAAGGGAAGTGCCAATTTGGTAGTATATTTTATGAGTCATCCACTAGTCTAAGATCTCCTTTTTGTACCTGGTGCATGTGGACATAAAATCAACACATGGTCATAATTGTATCTATTTGACATTGATTTTGTAGACCTATCATAGTTTTCTCTAAAAAAACTTAGTTCCATATTTATACTTGAACGATGGACTTATATGTCATAATGGAAAATTGTGCAATCTACATGAGGTAGAAAGATAGAAAATAATATGGCAGGCTCATGTCATCAAGGTTGTAGGATACGTTGGTGTTGAAAAGACTTGCGGTGTTGTAGAAATATCTCTTTTAGCCACATCTTAGATATGATGTCTCTAGGTATATCAATTCAGGTACCATGTGCCATAGCCAAGCTAGTCAACAAGTAAGGTTTGTACACACCTCTTTCAAATATAATGAGACCGTATGAATCTATTCCCATGGATTTTCTCTTAGGCTTCCATACTACCAAGCATAATAATGATTGCATTTATTTAGTAGTTGATACGTTGGTGTTGAAAAGACTTGCAGTGTTGCAGAAATATCTCTTTTAGCCACATCTTAGATATGATGTCTCTAGGTATATCAATTCAGGTACCATGTGCCATAGCCAAGCTAGTCAAGAAGTAAGGTTTGTACACGCCTCTTTCAAATATAATGTGACCATATGAATCTATTCCCATGGATTTTCTCTTAGGCTGCCATACTACCAAGCATAATAATGATTGCATTTATGTAGTAGTTGATAGATTCTCAAAGATGGTAATTTTCATACCTCGTAATAATGTTATCTCAGCTCTATAAATAATTCAATTGTACTCTAGGCATGTTTGGATACACTTTGGAATCTTGGAAACTATCTTATTTGATAGAGACATAAAGTTTTTTATTCATTTGTAGAATTCACTTCAGTCTATGCTAGACATAAAGTTGAATAAATCCACTACCTTTCATCCATAGATTGATGGATATATGGAATTGGTAAATATGATGATAGTACACCTTATACAAATATAATATTATAAGAAACAATGGAATTTGGATGAAAGTATTCCTTTCATTCATTGCAAATATAATAGAACTTTTCATAGTTCTACCACACACACCCCTTTCCAAGTTTATTTGGGTTTCCAACCATTGGCACCAATTGGCATAGTTCATCATATTCTTCCATCAACAACAGTAATTGCTTCATTAGTTTACAAAGAAGTGTAATTCATATAGCACATTTAGTAGAAAGTGAAAACCATTCTATAAGACATGTGATAGAGATAATAAAAGAGGCACGAACGAAATGAACATAGATAGATCTAGGTCTTTAATATATTTTTTTCATTTTATATCTAAAGTAAACTACTCAAAAACATAAAAATAGATACAAGGTTTTACAAGACTACATGTGATTGAGTTGGATTGCACACCATATAAGGTGAAGTGGGATTTCCATTTTTTCTTGGAAGGATTACCTTCATAAAATATACAACTCAAATGAAAGGTACATTAATATGATATATGAATGGGCTGCCTAGTACAATACTAATCCCAAGAAGTGGTACACTCCTTTGTAAGGATGTCATCCCACATTCATAGCAATTAAGTGATAAAGATAATAATGATAAAAGAAACTTATAAAATATTGTCTAAAAGATAAAATATGTCTATTCATAGATAAGAAATCATGCTTCAGAAAGCCAACAATAAGACTAGATAAAATATTTGATTTGTCTATCCAATATGCTACTAGAATTGATTCATATTTTTAGAGATAGGTTTTAATAGGTATCATGGTTGATTGTGTAGGATCGTGGTCAATTTTATAATATCGTTATCGATTTTGTAGGATCATGATTGATCCTGTAGAATTTTCATGATACCAAGGCTATAGACTATGGAAATGCTTCACATAGACTAGGCCAATTATACAAAGAGAGATAATGCAAATGACCATACAATGCTAATGTTTAAATAAAGTAAGTAGACCCTATGAGGCTAAAACATATATAAAATTTATCTTGCATATTTTTGAGATCATGAAGATGGGATTATAAAACCAACTTGTGATTTGATATCAATTCTACTAGGATATGAGGTTAAAAGCTTAAAGGATGATTTTGGGTAAACGTAGGATAGCCTAAATCTTTTTGTGTGTAGACATATATAAATAATAGAAATAAGATGAACTTAAATTAATATAAATAATAGAATAAACTCACCTATATAGTGTTGCTATCTTTCAATCGGATTGAGATGATATTTTGAATTCTATGCTTCTTGAAAGCTAACATGATCTTTGATTGCAATGTAGCTTGCCACGTGGTATCAACAACATAGGCAATGGAAATTTCATTATCATTTTTGGATTTAAAATCATGTCCCTTTTAACAAGCAAAACAAATGTATATATAATCAATGTTGATCATACCAAATCGATGATGATTTTGGGAATAGTTACCGATTCTTCTAATTTTTAGCTCTAAGCTGGTTTTAACCTTGAAATAAACTAACTAAATAGAAAGGTAAGTTGTTTTCATGGGTTTAAATTATAAGTAAGTTTTTAAGGATATTAATTTAGTTATAATGGATTTTGTTTAGATATTTTAGGATTATGGGTGGTAATGAGAATTATGATGGTGATTAGTGGAATTAATTACCATGAATGAATCAAGTAGTATATACATAAAATAAACATTTAATTATAAGTTTAATTTTAAATATAGACATTTACTTCCTTATAATTTAAGTTATATTTTATGTATATACTTTCGAGATGTTTGAGAGTGGTTTCAAACCTCTAGGATTTACAATGCAAAATATAGGTTTTGGAGGATTCTATCATATTTCAAACATAACCTATTTTAGGGTTTCAGTATACCATACTTAGCCATAATTCACATGTCATAAAATACCTATGGTTCATAATTATAGTGTCGACACTAGGGCACCAAAAATGAATCCAAATGAAGTAATATGTTGTGGATACACATTACTAGCATTGGGAGAAAGAGAACCCTTTAAAGCTACATCAACAAAACCTCTTTTTTAATAAAACTCTCTATGAAATAATCCACAAAACTAATCCATGATTCACAAAATCAACATGATCCCTAATACTAAGAGGTAAAGAATAAGATGACCCCTTGAACTCAAACCTAACCTCAGTATCAATTACCTTTTCAAATATATTAAAATGAAAATAAACATGATCAATTAAGTCTAATTTATTATTTTACATTTATTTAAGGTAAATATTTTACATAAATATTTATTAAAATATAATTTAAATAATTTAAATAAATATTTATTACAATTAAATTAGAACCATTTATTAATAATAAATCATTTTTTTAATTATTTTAATATTAAATATGATTTTACAATTATTATGTTGTGGAGGCACCTAATGTTTCCCTTTATTGTAATTTGTCTCATACTTTATAGAAAGTTAATTTATTTCTACCATACAATCTAGATATTCACTCGACATTCTAGATATTCATTATATGCCACAAATTCTTAGATATTATTTCTTTATATAATTTTTATCTACAATCCTCATCATATTCATCATATTTCAAATTTCACCCTACTTTATGACTCAGCTCATCTCACACTATAGTATTCAATCTTTTCCTCAAATACTTTTCCTTTACGCTTTGGCCATCACCACCTTTCAAGAGATGGAAAACTTTGTGATATCCACGCTACTACTATTTCTACTTTTGCCCTTCCCATTCTCAACTCCCACATGGAATAATAATAATGATGACCAACATTATTTGTTGGCATTCAAAGTTAGCATCTTTTTTTATCCCAATAACTCATTGGCAAATTGGTTTCCCAATATCTCTTTTTATAGTTAGACCATCATTACTTTCTCTCCTAACATGCACACCCTGCTTGACCTCAATTTATCGCCCAGGAGTTTGTAGGGTGTCATCTCTCCTCTACTCGAGAATCTATTTTCTCTTCAGCCACTTGATATTTCTAATAACACCCTTCACTATCAGGTGCAATACCCATGTCCCTTAACTAACTAAAATCTCTTATGTACATTAATCTCAATTTTAAATATTTGATAGGTCCAATTCCAAAATAAGGATTGTTTCAAAATAAAAGTGTTATTACATTGTTGATGGGAAATCTAGGACATTGTGGTCCAAAAAAATACTTTTTGCATGCATGTTAGAAATAGGGATAATGAAAGCATTCACTACATACAAAGATAATTATATTAGTTGTTGGAGTCATTACATTTTTGTTATGC